>CM017556.1:76055617-76632204 GCA_007844125.1 Sinonovacula constricta | reverse complement strand
ATCTCTCTCTCTCTCTCTCTCTCTCTCTCTCTCTCTCTCTCTCTCACGCGAAAAAAGCATGACAAAGTGAAACGATTGGTCGAGTCAGAAAGTATATATTCCTCAGAAAAAAATATTAAATGTGGACAATATAATATGTTCAACATATTTAAACTATATTTACAACTGACGGTTTTGTAAAATGCAGCGCTAAATGGAATACAAATTCGCACAATAACATACAATTAAGACTCCCAGTAAACGTAGAACGTTTAATCAGCATAAGATGTGACTTACACTTGCAGGTGCATTTTGGTAAAGTGGGTCACCGTTGTGTTTCCCGATCACTTTCAGTCTACTTCATGCCCACTACTGAGACGAAAAGCTCTCAGACACAACTTAGTCTGTTGCTGAATATTCCGATCCAAACATAACAGAAGACCGAATAACCCAACAACTAGTTTCTAAAATTTTATTGATGATTTTGTGGTTGGATCTGCACGATATAAACAAACCCAAATTTTACCTTTCAATTGTCTTAACTCGTTTATATATATTTGGATAAAGAGATGAAAAGTGTTGTGTTTTTTCCACAAAAGTAAATGTTTTTTTTTTCTAAATCTGATTAAAATAGGGGTTTACAATTTTCGAAATCTATTAAGATCTACATGTCGATATATGCATGTGTGAATATACTCTCTGCTTATGCCGGATCTTATGATGTTATGATACTGCTTAGCTATAATAAATATGACGAGGTAGATCTTTGTCAAAGTAATTCACTTTTTCAATATGTACATCCTTTTCAGAACCAGAATCTGACCGTTTAACAACACATGTATTGACAGAGCATGTGAGGCATGTTACTTGCGTTGTTGTCATTGTTATAATTAAAACAGTAACATCGTTTTGTTTGTTACTTCACTTAACCCGTTATGACTGCCTTTAAAAAGGTCTTCTGGCCAAATGGTGTAGGAGTCTATGACGTAATAGCGAGCGTATTTGACTTTTAATGAGTAGACATGTTTCATGCGCATGCGTAGACGATGTCTTGACTTTTATCACGGAGAGTCCAGATAGATCCTACTTTATGCAATTCATCGGTGATAAGTTGGAAAATTCCCTGCTGTTGATTGGCTAAAAACTTGGGGCAAACACTTTCGATTCCATTGACACTAAAAGTCTGTATGACTGTATCCCTACTACGTGTCTAAATGTTGCTCTTTCGAGGCAGTAAATATCCTAACGCTAGCAAAGCTTTCACTATAAGGCTGCACTACAACTGGCATAATGTGCGTCAGTTGTTTCATTGGGGTCTCAGAGCATTTAAATTACACAATGGCCATGAAGGTTGTTGAGGCTACATAAAGCCATAATTTGGACAGTTGCTGTTGGAATTCTGTCTCTTTATCTCTCCAGTCGTATGTAACCTATATAGGAGAGACAACTTGAGCAGTCCCCATGCAGCTTGCACAGTAGGTATAATATCGGATGTTCTGAATCTTTTTTATATTTAACATGCCATTTACGGATAACACCTTGGTCATTTATTATATTACTTTTGTATGTCAGTACATATAACCGCTTGACAATAAAACATGCTATTTCATTAGTCATTTAATTCAACCTATCTGCATACAGAACATACACTAGACTTTGGTATTTCAATTCCACTTGCACATAAACGCGATTCTACAACGATTTACACTTCTTCTCTGGTCTTTCAGTACTTGATTCAAATATTTAATTTCAATTGCAATAAAATTGTTCGTTCCAGTTATCTAGTTCTTCTATTAGAAATATCAATTTTCATTACCAAAATACAATGTGGATATTTTTAATTACGTCATTTGGACAGATTTATATCAAGATCTGATTTCCTTATTTAATGCTTGAATTTGAGAAACATCTCAGGAAGTACAAGGCTAGAGGTCTGCAAAACCGTGCATTGTATCGTGTTTTGTATTTCAAAACGGGTTGTAAAGTCCAATATCCCTTAAATAAACTGTTTTTTAACAGCTTAAAATCACCTTTGGTGCATTTGTTGATGTTGTATGATTTTAACCAAAACTAACATGAAAGCCGAAGTGAGCTTATCGGCAAATTACCAAATCGACTGAAAATGTTTGATTTTTTTTTCGCTTTTTACATATCGAAAAAGAGATACATATGACACAAATAACCCAAGGAATATAGAAATACAGATAAAATACAAAATGGGCTGAAGACAAAATTTTCACATAGTTTAATGTCATTGAATTAATATACACGGTAAACTTAACGGACACTAGGAGAAAAAGTGAAAGATTTTAGTCTTTTAAATAATTACTTTCAAAATTATGTTTTTGTGTTGTTGTTTTTTTCAAAACGGGTTAAATGTCCAATCACTTTTGAAATAGTAAATGACTTTTGTTCATAGCGTATTTGTATTTGAGAGTAAAATGTTGGTGTATTCTACAGTTGACTAATTCGGATGATGATTTTTTGAGTTAAACACATGTATATGCTAAATGGTAGAAATGAAAATGTTAGCGGAAGGTATTTAGCTTACTGGTTATGTAAACATTTAACAATTTTATCTTATAAAATGACGAATCGACAGTATTCTAATAATACAATTTTCGAATTTGATACGATGTATGTACTTCTTTCTTGTAAATCCAGTTGACTCGAGTATTTTTCCACTCACAGTAGAAATAAGTCATATTTATTATGAGTCATGCAGATCATGATTTTAGAATTATGCTACAACCGCCCGTTGAAATATTCTGAAATAGTTTTGTTTTTATTAAGCTTTGTGGTTTGTTTGGTATATTTTTATTATTTTTATTTACGTATTTTTTCTTAGAGAAAACCCTATAGAACGTGCGATATTAGAGATTTGTAAAACAGCCGAAGCAACCAAGTCGCTGCTTTTGCCGACTGGCCGTTCTATACAGGGTATTTTGCCGACTGACCATTCAAAGCAGGGTATTTTGCCGACTGACCGTTCTAAACAGGGTATTTTGCCGACTGACCGTTCTAAACAGGATATTTTGCCGACTGACCATTCTAAGCAGGGTATTTTGCCGACTGACCGTTCTGAGCAGGGTATTTTGCCGACTGATCGTTCTAAGCAGGGTATTTTGCCGACTGATCGTTCTAAGCAGTTATTTTGCCGACTGACCGTACTAAGCAGGGTATTTTGCCGACTGATCATTCTAAGCAGGGTATTCTGCCGACTGACCGTTCTAAGCAGGGTATTTTGCCGACTGATCGTTCTAAGCAGGGTATTTTTCCGAATGTCCGTACCACCACAGTGTTTTGTCTCTTTAACATTCACCTTGCTATGCTCATGGGGTCTGTTTAGATGTTAATTTATATACTTTTAAAACAATTTCATATCTTCGAATTTATAATTAACTTAAAACAATTATAGATAATTATAAGGTACGTTTTATTACATATATTGTTTAAATATACACCCTTAAATGTCGACATAATGTATCACATATAGTTCTTTTATATTTTAGTGCACATTAAAACAATAGAAAAAAAGGAAACCACATTGCCGATGAGGTTTCACTATTTTAGTCATGAACTTAGTGAAGTGTTCCTCCATAGCATACATAAAGCGAACCAATGCTGACAATACCTTTCACCTTTCACACGCTCCTGTACTTAATAGAAATTCAACATACCCACACATTTGTGATTAGCGTTTGTTTTCTTTTCCACATTAACGTAACCTTACATAAATGCATATGTACACTTGGAAAGAAAAACATGAAAAAAGACTCTTGCATTTCTGCGGTTTGTCTGTAGGAACATTTCAGAGAACACGTTAGTGCTGAGACCACCAGGAATTTTGGAATAAATCGGCTGTAAAACAGACATTTGCATGTTTGCACATTTGTAGGGAAATCAGTTGCACAGCATGTCTTCATTAAGATTATTTACCGTCCTTGTATTATTTAAATGATGTCGTCATGACGACTTGCTTCGAAAATTACGAATTGTATAAATGTTATGGACAGTGGGGCGGGGGCAAAGCATTGAACGAGAGATAATTAGATTAAATGGCTATCTCATAAAAGCACGTGTTTCGTTTTTTAATTGTTAATTAAAAGTGTTTTCATGGTAACAATTGGTTTTAGAGCTATTTCACATCCAGAAATATGTTTTTTCTTAACAAACATGGAGAATGTGATAATTTTGACGGTTTAAAATCAAAGCTTCAACCACAAGAGTGAATAATCGCGTTATGAAGTTTACTTTTTAGATTTGATTCTGAGTAAACATTTCCTTTTCACGTCTTATGCATCAGACTGCGAGATGCATTGGCTATCTGTTTACAAATTTAATATAAAATGTCAACTCAAGTTAATGTAACATAGGGAGAAAAAATGTGAAGCCAGTCCGGGACTCGAACCCGGGACACTTCGCTTACAGGGCGAATGCTCTACCGACTGAGCTAACCGGACAGCTTACACATTATCTCCCTATCACCCGGCTACATTAATACAGTTCTTTTAAATATTGCTAATTTAATAGAGCAAACCTTCAATCTCAGGAAAACTACTTAACTATGTAAATACTGATTTTTCTTTTATAAAGATAATATCAACTATACACTGATATTTATGATTTACACTCCAAAAGTTCCATGTTCATTGTTATATTTGTAAAATTGTGATTGTATTACGTGACTGTTGTATTTTATTGTGTGAATGCATATTTGTATCAGATGATGTACGTATGTACAAATCTCAATAAACGATGTTCTGTTCTTTTCTGCTATTTACTGAACGTAATGTTTATTTCCAGTCTGAAGCCGGTTTGAAAGTGAAGTGACCGAGCACAATAGAGCAAGCATTACATGGTGTTAGGTCGACTTCAAATATATGGATCCTACTATTTTGGGTCTAGACTGAAACTCGGCAGCCGTCATAATGGACGGGTTCGCGCAATAAAATACCCACTGTGGTAATTTGTTATTTATTGTATATACATGTATCTGTATACTACACCAAAATCAATATCATTTTATACTAATAAATGATCTTAAACACAGGATAAAATGATTCAGAGACTGAAACAGTATTAAGTGGCCCCAAGATGAAAGTAATTGGGTTAACATCAATAAACTCTTAAACAGAATGTTAAATGTATCGAGCAATTTAGTTTGCTAGAATTAACTGTTCACCTATATTTGCAAAAAAAAAAAAAATAGATAAAAATAAAAAAATATAAAAAAATATAAATTTGACATCGAGGTAGTATAATTTATGTGAGCGGTTTTGACGCACAAAGTTTTTATTACAAAACACGTTCTGACGGCATAAATTGTTTCCCAACTGTGACGATAATTAAGTCTTAGAGTACAATTAGCACTGCTAATGAACGTCTAACCTTTATCCTCTGACCGGGACTCTTTCCGCTTAGGTTCGAGTCTCGGTCAGGGCAAAGGACTTAATGTGAGAAGGTCTTCCAGATGACTTGCGATGCGTTGGTGTTTCTACCCAGACATTTGTCTTGGGTCTTCCTCCACAAATAGCTGGACGTCGCTATAATGATCATATTTGGTTGCTGTGATGTATTAAATAAAACTGACCGGAAGCCTTTGTCTCCAGTTTAGGGAAACGTTTCTTCATATACAAGCTTAACAAGAATATCCGTCTGAAATACGAAGCGAAGATGGAATGGGCTCTGTCCGGAAAATGTGACTTCAGTACTAGCTGAAAGTCGACATATTAAAGTATTATTGTGTTTATGCCATATAGGGACACACACACACACACACACACACACACACACACGCACACGCGCGCGCGCACGCACGCACGCACGCACGCACACACACACACACACACTCACACACAATGAAAACAAAAATACAAATAGTTTTTCTTGCAACAAAACTTCCTAATAAATTAGGCAGTGAATTGTGGTGCTTTGTTTCATTATATGAAAGAAGATATTACTATTAATCAATTGTACTTTCTATTGTTTATATATCATAGATCAGACAGCAACAGCTGCTCGTGAAGCTAAATGCAAACAGTATCTAACGATCCATCGTATTTATTGTTAATATATATACATTTTATTTACGTAGGTTTGAGGTTGTATCCCACACATTGGCCAGAAATAGCATTAAAGATAAATGTACATAACAAAATTCTTAACTTAAAATATCGTGCTATACACTGCATTTGGATGTTCTCAATTTGTGATTCCTTGTTACACAACAAACATGATTTCCGTGGAATCCTATCTCTTCATACACAGAATAGTTGGCCATTATAAAACAGCCTTCCTGAGCTTGGAACCACTTGGCCAATAAGGCACGAATAAAGAAACAACTTTGCTTCGGTGTTTCAACATGTAAATAGTGTTGAATAACAATCATGCGATCACGAAATCTTGTCATTGAACAAAAGTTGTGTTGTTTTTGTTTCTGTCAGATTTGAAGTCTATTTTTAGTGGATATTGGGTATAAAATATAAGATTGTGTTAGAAAGTCAGATATTTTATTATCATTGAGATTTATCATAACACTGAAGTATTAATAAAAATCTTCTCCACTAAGAGAAAATATTGCTCTATGGCGAGTTATCCTTCCCAAATACCGATTGCGTTACATGTGAAAACAAGATTAGTATTAATGTTTGCGAATCATCGGTAGCCACCATTAATAAACAGTGGTGGTGGTTTTGTTTACATAACGAAAAGAAAACATTGTTACATTATTTTTAATTTAAAGATTTAACATAATTGTAAATAAAACAAAATATTTGCTGATAAATTTTCATTTTCAGTATAATGAACTATAAAATGGCTCCTTAAAAGGACAGATAAAACTGCCCCGTCTCTTTCGACTAAATTTCCTTCATATCAGGTAGATCAACTTGCACCTTTATTATATGCCTTTTTATCGGGTTAATCAAAGTTGACATAACCCCGTATAGGGTCAGTCAACATACACACTTGTGACGTGACTCCGTATGAGACCAATCAACAAACACACTTGTGACATGACTCCGTATAAGACCAATCAACATACACATTTGTGACATGACTCCGTATAAGGCCAATCAACATACACACTTGTGACATGACTCCGTATAAGACCAATCAACATACACATTTGTGACATGACCCCGTATAAGACCAATCAACAGACACATTAATGACGTGACCCCGTATTAGACCAATCAACATACACATTTATGACGTGACCCCGTATAAGACCAATCAACAGACACATTTGTGACGTGACCCCGTATAAGGCCAATCAAAAGACACATTTGTGACGTGACCCCGAATAAGGCCAATCAAAAGACACATTTGTGACGTGACCCCGTATAAGGCCAATCAACAGACACATTTGTGACGTGACCCCGTATAAGGCCAATCGAATGACACATTTGTGACGTGACCCCGTATAAGACCAATCAACATACACACTTGTGACGTGACCCGTATAAGACCAATCAAAAGACACATTTGTGACGTGACCCCGTATAAGACCAATCAAAAGACACATTTGTGACGTGACCCCCGTATAAGACCAATCAACATACACACTTGTGACGTGACCCGTATAAGACCAATCAAAAGACACATTTGTGACGTGACCCGTATAAGACCAATCAACAGACACATTTGTGACGTGACCCCGTATAAGGCCAATCAAAAGACACACTTGTGACATGACACCGTATACGACCAATCAACATACACACTTGTGACATGACTCCGTATACGACCAATCAACATACACATTTGTGACATGACCCCGTATAAGGCCAATCAACATGTACACTTGTGACATGACTCCGTATACGACCAATCAACATACACTCTTGTGACATGACTCCGTATAAGACCAATCAACATACACATTTGTGACATGACCCCGTATAAGACCAATTAACATACACTCTTGTGACATGACCCCGTGTAAGAACATTTAACATACACATTTGTGACATGACCCCGTATATGGCCAATCAACATACACACTTGTGACATGACTCCGTATAAGACCAATCAACATACACAGTTGTGACGTGATCCCGTATAAAACCGATCAACATACACACTTGTGACATGACTTCCAGTATCTTTCTTTCACACGCCCCTCGATTTAACATTAATACAAGCACCCGTATTTTATTATAAATTGTTAAACCAATTAAAATGACGGTTATGATTGCAACTATAAAATGCATCTTCTTCTTTGTTATTATCAAAGGCTAATCCCACTACGTGTCTACATATACACTTCTGTTAAAACAGCTTTAAGTCCAATGGTATTGTATAATACCACGTTAACTGACCGCCAGTATCTAAAACTGTCCTCAAAATTTCCTTCCAAACATATCATACTAATATTTTAATAGGCAAATTATTTGCTATCTTATTGAATTTCGTTCTTATTGAATTTTGATAAAACTTCTCTTGAACGAACATATTAAATACACTAGAATGTTTTGAAGGAAAGTCGATAGGTTTAGCAGATTATTAAACTCAATGTCCTGAGTAGAACAGACATGTATTAATTTTCTTAAGCTTATCATCAACATTAATTACTTAATTATGATTATTTATACAATTGTGCAATGTGTTTTCCTGTGGTTAGGTGATCTCAATGTTTATATGATATTGTGTCCAAAAGCATATAACGCAGGTCTACTATAGTATTTCTATGATAATGCCTTAAAGTTTTGTTTTTGATCTGTGCGCAGATGTAATTCCCGGATGCAAAAAGGCACTTAAGACGAGAGGTGCCCCTGTCAGATTTAATTTTGCTTCCTGCCGAGAAATTATTATGCTGTTTATATCCAATGTTTGCTATAAAAGGGGTACATAGGACATGGAAGGAATCTATCAATATTTAACAGATCATCTCCTGACAAGGCTAAACATATTGTTGATAATGTTGGTGATGATGATGGTGGTGGTGGTGATGATCATGATGATGATGACGAAGACAACGATGATGAAGCGAAGGAGGAAGAAGATGGTGGTGATGATGATGTAGATTCAACGATGTTGTAATGATGATGGTGAGGCGGAGGATGTGGAAGAGGAAGAAGAAGCGAAGGAGGAAGAGGAGGGGTACCTACCAAGACAGAGGTTGCCGTAGTGGTTGTCGGGCCATCTACTGTGGTAGCCCTCGATGCAGTCACAGCGATACCAGCCGGGTGTGTTAATACATACCGAGTGTTTGTGGCACGCCGAGATACCCAGCGAACATTCGTCGATGTCTGAACATACACCAATATATTGGGTACGTTTGCAATATTTATGCAGGAAGTGAGATATATGTCCCTAGACTTTAAAGTGCCATTAATGGAAATGTATATAGGATAGGATTATGTATAAGATTCATAAAATCAACGGTCTTGATAAAGTTTCTGAACTCTTTTTTTTCTAAACTTATCAGACAATGTATTGATGCCAACTAGTAAATTGCTCCTTATTCTTTTTGTGTTTTTCTCTCTCTCATTGTTTTGTCCCGTTCACATTGAACATATATTACATGAAATATATATAGTAAGTCTTAAAGGCCGCCAGTCTTTTTTTCATATTGTTTGTCTTTGACTAAAAAAGCGGCCCGTTTTGAAAAATATTAATCAATTTTCTGGATGATTTTTCTACATGTCAGCTGGCAGGCCGTGTGGCATGAAGCATGCTTTCGTTTGTAATTGTTAAAGGAATTATAGCAAATGTAACCGGAAAATTTAGAACTGGCTGTCCTGGAACATCGCTGCCATGTCCAGTTTAAAATCAAACGAAATATTTACATGTATGTAAGTGCTATTACCGTGTTCGCAGCTCGGTCCAATGAATCCATGCTGGCACTCACAGATATTCGGGCCCACACACCTGCCGCCGTTCTGGCAATCGTCGTCACAGTGGGCTGCGGAATAATGTGCTGTATATAACTTAATAATAAATAGTGAGAAAGGCACGACTTATTTTTATACACGTTCTCATGCATATAATTTTGATAATTTTGAGTGTTTGTTTTACCCATGAAATAGACGTTAAAAACCACAACAGCCGCGTTTTGTGTCAGCCCAATAACGCAAACAGTTCTTTTTTGCATTGCTTTTGAATAAAATAGGCTTCACGTCACAGTACAAAGCACTTTGTTATTAATAATCCTACAGAAATAATTTTTGTATTCTACCCCAGGATCCATATATTATTCATTGCTATATAGTATTTGTATGTACATACGTTTGCATGTGGATCCGTCGCCATAGTAACCCCGCTGGCATGTGCAGATATAGCTGCCGATCGTGTTCTTGCAAAGGGCGTGACTGTCGCAATGATGATTCCCGGTGTCACACTCGTTCACGTCTGGCGAATTGGATAAACATTAAGTCAAACTGTTTGCTTTATTTTATACATACATCTTATTTGATTTTAAATGTTTACAAAACATAACATGCAATATAAACCGCAAGCGTTATCGGAATGATATGGAACTAGAGCTTATCATGTCTATATACATAACTCGAGATGATATCAACAAAAAATATACTTGTCTGACAGGAAAGTTTCTACATTCGTTTATTTAATTTAAACAGAATATCAAAAGTTAACCAATACAGTAAGAGGGTATTAGCCAGTTTTCTTCGTTCTTCATTCTATTAATATATAAATACTCACGTCAGGCAGTGCATTACATTATTTGGAGTAAATAATGCATCGTGGTACAAGACAACAGTATACAATACTGCAATAATGAAAGATATATAACTCCTTATGATATCACAAAGCTGAATAACAATGCGCTGTTACAAACATGTATGTTGACATAACACCATGTTTTACTTAGTAAAAAACGAACAACAAAAACCAACAGAAACGTGATCGAATTCAATTATATTAGGTGGACATATTAAACAGATAACATAATGTAAAACTAAAATGGCAAAAGTTGTGAATAATTAAAGTCCAATTATATGCAAAACATCACCATTCATTTAGCAATAAATGCATTAATAGTCCTTAGCAGTTTTATTATAAAAGTGGCTTATGCGTGTTGAAGAAGTTAAGATATGTTAAAAATATTCAGAATCGTTTAAGGTCTTTAATTAAATTTTTCCTGAAGAGAAAGTTTGTCACACATAGCTTTTCTGCGGAAGTAGTTAAGGCGTTTTAAAAAAAATAAAATGTCATTATTGTCCATAAAATTCTGTTTTATGTTTATTGTGCATTCTAATGGAACATTTATTTCTTAATCATCAAGTTTATTTATGAACTAATGGTGACCGAGGATAATCTTATTTCTATTTGATTTGACTTTGTGTCAAAGTTTTATTTAAAAAGTCGTTGTGGATATTTTGTATACGTTCATGTTTTAAATAATTCTTCTTTTTCCCTTGTTTTATTAATCTATTTTAATATCTAAAATAATTAAAACGTATTTTATTATAGGACGGTTTGATATCACAAAACGGATAGCTGTAATGTGCGTAAATTTGGTTTACACGATTTTTTATGATTTAAGTGCCACTGAGAAAACTTCAAAAAAAGTTTCAGGTTTTTGTATATTTAATGATGATATTAAAAGTGCGCAGTTAGCTGATTGATTAAATTTTACTTAAGCCAAAAGTGAATAATTAATATATGATGGCCATGCCAAAATAATATATTTTTACAGGTTAATTAAAAATATATATTACTGAGACAGTGGTTGGGTGTCATGAAAGTAAAGCATTCCTGTAATCAATTAATATTATATGATCGTGAACAGAACATATTAATGTGTGTATAAATGTGCATGTTCGAAAAAGGATAAACAGAAAAAATGTATTTTGCAAGCGAAGTTTTGTTCAGCCTTTTATTATGTTACCTGATTATGATTACGACATTCGCATATAAAAATAATGAATCATGACACAACTGAATAATGAAACACAATAGAGAAATATTTATTCGCATATTACTATACAAAATTTAGCAAACCCAGTGAAAAATATTTTCTGTGATGTGATAAAAACGCATGTAAATATCCGAAAAGAAAATAATTCAAACCGTCAAGCAAAATTTATTTTTCAGAAAAATATCTTTGAAACCTGCGTAAATCCAAACCAAATTTTATTTTAGATTAGGATTTAAACGAAATCTCTAAGAGTTGGGTTTTAATCAGCGCAGTTAGGTCCATGCAGATGGAGAATGATTTCCTTCGATGCAACAGGCCGGTAATTTAGTGCCTCTCTGCAGGGATAAAGCGTGTATAATGAGACAGAGAGCTCAAGACGGAGGTTAATTAAGGGCTGCATAGGAGACATCCTGGCGACCAGATTGCATGCACACTGTCACTTCATTACGGATTCACGGCAAAGAAACTTTCAACAACAATCTCCTCTCGTTAGGCGATCATTCAGCCAAGGACGCATACAAACGCGAAGCCAATTTGCATTATTTCTAAATCCAATTTTATAAGAGAAGGAAAATGTCTCGTGTTCTTAGATTTGAAAACCTTTGAGTCACGGACAATGTTCGTCATTCAAGCGAGTGTTGACAATATGGTGCATTAAGGAACATGGAACACAGTCATTCAACCCAAGACCATAAAGTTTAGATAATAATCCATGCTTGTTAAACATCATTTTATATTCTCAAATTTATAAAAGTGCAAATATATTAGTGGTACATATTACGTAACTGAAAATAATAGCATATTCAACAAATAGTGGCAAATACAGAGTTTAAGTAGAAACAATTCATCTTCATTTGAAGATACTTCACTCCGGCGATTGTAAGTGTTTGCCTTTCGTCCATAAATTTATTTTGTGACGTTAACATATTGGAAAATAATGTGCACCCACTTTCTCACTTTTTGTCATAAATGCTGCAAACTAGACAATAGTAGCTAGGTGTATGCACATTTATATGATTAACACCTGCTTTACCCCACACGAAAGCCGTCATTCTAAGAAGTGCCTCTTGCAGGTTCTTCGTTAATATCGCCATGCTCTCTAGCCTACTTACCACTAGGACGAGTTATCTGCCGCTAGTTGGCCTCCGTCGGGAACAGCCAAACCTCACGAAAGGTATTAGCTCGTAGCCTGCTACGAATGAATTGATCAGGCTTCCTCAAATAGTGTAGATCTATATCAGCCAGCGGACTGATCAGGATATTCACTTTTTGCTGCTCAGTCCCTGTCAATACGTTTTGTATGCATGAAGATATAGGCAAAAGATAAGAATTAATTATGGTGTATAAACAAACGTAGCAGTCTAAGTGGTAGAATAGAAGCGCACATCAAAGTATCGTCAGGCGTGTTTATTGCATTTTTGACCTCCCAGTTTCTTAGTTTACAAGTGCAAAGTATTCTATCATAAATTGTGCCTTATAATAACTGTCAGGTCCAGGAAAAGGTGTTGACACCGCCTTGGCATGGCGGCCATTGTTGAGGGAAAATCTTTGAGATTCTCTATGAAAATTCGCATCGTTACACCTCTTGCTTTCCTAGACTTACACTCGTAAATTGTTCTTCAGAGAAATAAAAAAATATATACAAAAGCTTAATGAACAAATCCGGAAATAGATCCGCATACATCAAGGCGCTCTGTTATTGAATAAAGCGCACACACTCGATTTGTTTAAATGGATGTTCCAAGAATACACTCTACTTCAGTTCATTGTTCATTAAACAATATATTTAACAATATATTTGCATAACAGACACAGATGAATATACGGCTTCTTAAGAGCTGATTGGCGATATGTACGTAACAATTCCATTTTAGAAATGTCTAAAACTAAGTCGACTGCAGTTTACGAAGCTTGTAAGGCTGTTGGGACTATAAATACTTATTAGCAATTGAGCATACATATAGTGATAAGTTTGAAACTGAGATTGTTGTATTTGTTTAGATCCTTCCTATACATACATGTATTTTAAAAGTAATGAAACTGATTAACAGATTTCGATCGTCAATATGCGATGATTTAATAATTTTGTGTAAGTCGAGAGTGTTATAAACCACCTTAAATAATCCAATGCCTTGAAAATAAACAAGAGCATTTTATTCATACCTTTATTTATATGTCTCTTTAAAACTAACATACAGACACGCGTAATTACTTTGGCAAGCGATTGCGAATGAAATATAATAAAACTTCTATACATCCACTTATTGATAAGGTAACTAAAGTTTAAAACAATATACACTAATTTATACCATTTAGATGCCCGTCTACAATAACGCATAAAGGTGCAGCGTGATGAAAAGCGCTGACAATAAATTTATTTTAATACCGAGTGTCTTATTAATATTGTCAAAATTTCTTTTGTTGGCCTTAATGAAAAAGAAAAAAAGTTATTGCAAATACTTATTAAACATTTAAAGAACTCTAAAGCATTGTACCATGTGGTGGTATCAGCAGTAAACCAAAGAGCTTAAAGTAAGCATATCTTCGCCGTCACAATCTTTATGTCTAGTTGACTCATCAATGCTTTGTAGACGATTGACTCATTTAGTCTAGCCGAATGTATACATGGCAACAACTTTAAAAAAAATCTGTGCTTAACAGGTCGTGGACAGTTTCATTGGTTCAGTGGTGATTCGGAACGGCAGTTAAGACCCTGAGGTGCATATTTGTCCAGAGTGTTATTCCTAAGAGAATTCTTCTGACCTGAGAAATGCTAATAGAGCAACAAACAAGCAGAAATGTCGGAGTGTGAACAATGACCAGCAATCGACCAGCGGGAGCGATTTGCCCGACCATCTCTGTCAAACTTCTTTCATCGCTTAACAACAGAGTTCTAAATTGTTGTCAAAACAATTGGTAGCAATTTGGGATTCTTGCTTGTATAAACGGCACGTCCGTGGAATCCCCTTAGCCAGATAGCGCTCTTCACTGAAGACCTATTGTCCTGTATTGAATAATAAACGGCAATGAGTGGCCAATAGGATTGGCCGCACATTGCCGTTTTTTTTAAATTATCTTATAAGTATTCTTTGACTTTGTATTAAATATGTTTACATAGTATAATAAACATTTAAAAGAAAAGACCACAAACATCCAAAAGTTTGTTCAATGTGTGTAATATGATTTAAAATTCAAAGGATGTATTTTTAGATGCATCTACACGCATCGGTATAAGCTACATCATTCAATGAAATTACCTGCTGGTAGTACACTCTATTGTCTGTCCCAAATGTAGGCCATAGATCCAGTCAGACGAGATCTGAGGTATTTTAGAGGAAGTACCTAGCAGACGAACAATGTGTTAGCTCTACCCTGCCAATCGTGAAATGACCGACCTTAGGCAGAGAGAGTTTATTCTGATTAGCCTGCTCCAAGCAGCCGCTTGCCGATCTGGATCTATACTTCTACACATACAGTCTTTATCAGTTTACTTGATTCCATAGTGTAAAAGCAAAATATCAAGGACTCGCAATGCCCATTAATAAATGTAGCATGCTAGGGGTTAGGGTGTTACCGGCTCTCCAGACAGCCATGCTGTATGAAGATCAGTATCAGTAAGCCTACATAGACGATGCCGCTCCCGCCATCTAGAACTGGCGGGCCGGACAACGTTTATTAATTTACACTACTTTTATGACCTGTTCTCATTAACGCAGTCTTTGATAAGGGTCTACAAGGAAGAATCAAGTGTTTCGATCACACATAAGTTATACGAAGAGACCTGTACACTTTGCTGATAGTTTAGACATCCTTGGATTTGTTAAGATACAGTGATATTTACGGTAACGGTTACTTAAATAGCATTCATACATTCATTACTCAGGACATGATAGTGTATACACACTAAACATGAACTAAAGGTTTTAAGCAAGTCAGCTTATTTTTAGCCGGACGCTGTTTCTATGCTTATTTGAAGAACAAAATATTTTAAAGTTTGTATAAAGCAATTTTTCTTTTCTTCTAAAATCGGAAAAAGGCCCGTACATGTGAGAAAGAGTGGGGGTTTATATACTTTTTGTCTCTTTACAACATACACCAACTAACCGCCCCTTAAGAAACTCATACCTTTATGACGAGTGTTGCCCCACCCAGTAACGGCGAGTGGTCCTACAAAGTATCGCGTTCCTGACCACAACCATGTCTGGAATTAGGGGAGTCCACTAACCAGGAAACAAGGAGTGTTCCGGAACCACGTGCCGAGATTCATCCAGAGGTACGTGTTTCCACACGTCATGATCATAACAAGACAGAGAGTATTCAATATAAGATTTTCTGCTTCTGTTTTTTTTCTGGTTTCTCTTTTTATACAATCTATACCTTATAAAAGTAACTTTATGATGTTACAACGCCTGTATTGGGCTTTCTTAATTCACATGATCTGGTGAAAGTAACTTCATTTAACCAATATAATACATTCAGTATATGGATACAGATTTTATATCAGCGCTTGTATGGATATGCTTCACGGCTTTACCTTTGATTTCTGGCGGTCGATAATACGACCTAATGTGTATCTGGGCTAAAGGTGATGGTGCATGCTTTGCCTTGTTGAAATATCGTTTTTTTTTTATCTTATTTGATATGTACATATTTTGTAAAATATTAAACAGATATGGAGTTCATTTAGATAAAGTGAATATAGGGTATTAGCATATGGGTTCTAAATGTATCATTTTCGATAAAGTAAAAAAAAAAAAATAAAGTAATAAAATAATAAATATATGATATAATGGATTTGTAGGCCGTCTTTTTTATTTTTTGTGGACTTTATTTTTAACTTGTAGCATGATTCATGTTGTTAAACCTAGTCTGGTCATCTGTCCAAAGAATAATCGATATGTACAAAAAATATCAATAAAACTAAATGTTGTATTATACCCTTGTCTGGGTTTATGAGATGTTCATTGTACAATAAAATCTGGACAACAAACCATGTTGTTAAACAGATAGAGGGACCAGAAAAAAACTCATTCTAGTTTCTGATTGGAATCACTGATTAGAATACTGACCGGTCTAGGAATGTTAGCAGCCACCTTCCGTGTGATATTTGTTTGTTGTTGTTGCCGGTCTCTGCTTACAAGTAAGATAAATTTATATTCAGAGCATTCACAGACTATTCAATATACATTTGGAGAGACGTGTGCACGGGGTGCAAATAGACATTAGACAGTAACATGTAAAGTGGTTCTTAAAATGTACTCCTTCATATGCTGACTATAATTATCTAAAGGTGGCATCCGCATGCTTGTTTCGCGTTATTT
Organism: Sinonovacula constricta; assembly: GCA_007844125.1. Classification (NCBI taxonomy): domain Eukaryota; kingdom Metazoa; phylum Mollusca; class Bivalvia; order Cardiida; family Solecurtidae; genus Sinonovacula; species Sinonovacula constricta. Next base: position 76,615,017 of record CM017556.1, on the reverse strand, counting down.
ATTGAAATATTTAATAAACATTATGTCTAAGTTTTCTTTTAGCTAATTCATTAAATTTTAGGTCTCGTGCTTAAATTTAATTCCGCATTTGTAAAATTGTAAAAAATTATAGACACATTGTGCACTCCATTATTTCGGAAGTTGTATTTTTACATTATCTTCTGTATTGTTGAAGATTATGATGTAAAAAACCCACTTTCATGCATGCAATGTTTCCATCGGTTAATCCATGTATACAATACACAAAATACACATTTTACATTTAATTACTGTTTACAATGTTCATCATTCAGCACAATGTATTCTTGGTCTGTTTTGGAGATTAAAATATGACGCTGTTCTTGATAAATTGAGAAAACCTGACGGAAAGTGTAAAGTTATGCAATCCAAGCTACATTTTGAGTAACTTGTTGTAAATTAGGTAGTTCTTGTTTATATCACACATCACCAAAAACTGCACGCGTGTCTTTAATTAGTTTTGTACTGCTTAGTTCTAAGAAAGGGTAAAACTACGATTACTTTTATACAATGTGGTTTTGGTTGAGCCATTATGAGAGGACAAAAATCATCATTTGAATCTGAAGCAGACTTGTAAAAATTAGTGAATTATGTTCTCACTTCCTTTGGTTTGCATTAGCAGCAAGTAGGCCATTTTCACTTGGTATAGCATTTACATACAACATTAAGTTCAAGTCATATATGGCCAATTATTATTATTATTATTATTATTATTATTATTATTATTATTATTATTATTATTGTTGTTATTATTATCATTATTATTATTTATTTATTCATTTATTCATTTATTTATTTATTTATTCATTTATTTATTATTATTATAATTATAATTATAATTATTATTATTATTATTATTATTATTATTATTATTATTATTATTATTATTATTATTATCAAGCATTTTGTAATATGAAGCAAATTATTTATGTGTGTCTTATTTTGTGCATTGTGTTTTGACAGCATTTTAATTCTTTGTTTCATTGAGTAAATACTTACAAGAAAGCATGGACATGAACTTAATTTTACAAACATAGATACAGTTTAAAAAATAAATCCATGTAGACGAACGCTTTAGTGTAAGTTAAGTTTTGCTTGACCAATGACAGAAACCATTAGCATATAACTGTAAATACTTCTTCGGCCTTTATTTGTACATGTCATTTTAAGATCACCTTTCGCCAATAAAATTACTTAAAAGAGCTTCCAGACAAAGTATTTTCCTTTAGTTCGTTTAAGTGATTGTCTTTTGTCCCTGTCCTTTTTATTTATTTCTTTATTTTTCAAATTTCTTCATGATTGAAAATTGTACATTTCTGTTTCGAATAACGTCACTATTTTTTGCATGACGTCATTATGTGGCTCTCCTTATGCATCATCGCTTTTCAGACTACTTTCAAAAAGACGTTTCTTGAATAATTAAAAGATGTTTAGTTGCAATTAACTTTTATTTGTGAACATACTGTTTAAGTTTTAGATAACTCAATGGAGATACTGTTTTGTTTGGAAATAATATTTTTGTTCAGTTATATTGCTTTCGATGCCAGTGCTTACTTTTTTTATTACCTCTGTGCTGGGATATGTTTACAGAGCCTTGCAAACCAGTTTAATATACCCTGTCGATCATATTGTCGACTAACCATTTCAAGATGTAAACAGTTCATTCTTTTTATTTGTACAATGTCTCATCGAGTGTTTATTAAATTCAAGTTTCCTGATATTCCGGATTCTAAATTGGCAATTGTCGTTTACATAGATTGCAAATATGTACACAATTAATTGTCAATGTTTATAGGGTATTTTTATTTGGTATTTAGGTAACTATACCCAAAAAGCAATTGTAGGAATTTGCCAATGTGATTATACAACGCAGCACATTATGAGCATTTATATATTTAAATTCATAGATAAACAACATCTGAAGCGTGTAGAAATACAGGGAAACGTGGTAGGCGCGATGTAAACAGTGACTATCTCTCTCGCCCTCACTCCGGTTACATTTCACTGTGTTACTGTGCTCTGATTCTTAACCTCCTGCTCCACAAAATTGAAGGCTGATGTGTGTATCTATACATAACAGTATACGACAGTTTGTCTACGTCGGTTCTAATTGCCTTCAAATTGGCTACAATTTCGATACATTTTTATATATCATTCAGTCTCCATGTACAGCCTTTAAAAAAACGTGCAGAAGTTTATCGCGGGAGGACAGATTACGAAGATTCCTTGTTCTGTGGTTCATTAACACATTCTATTTTTTTAAAAGGATTGCCAAATGGGATTGGTGCATAACATTCATTATAGATACTGCAAAGACGCATTATCGTTGATAGATATGCTTTTCTAATGTTCACTAAGTATCATTACTTATCCACGGAACAACGGCAAGAATGAAACTATATTGACTGAACTATTTGTCCCCAAAACGATCATCTTAAGTAAAAGTTTTTCAGTTAGGTTCCTGCAATATATTACGCAAGATATTAATGTACAAATAAGAAAGCATCAAGAATAACGTCACTGCAACAAAATCAGTTTGCAAGAACAATGGTACATATGACTGCTTACAATTATACATAATACGGTTTTGCTTCCTTGCACCCAGAAGTCAAAAACAGTAAAGATGCTTCTAATATTACGCATAGATAAGTGTCTTTTTATATCACATTTTCCCGCCACTGTGATGGCCTGTAACTCCGAGATAGCTCTTTTTATGATGATTTAACTAATTAACGTATAGATTATCTGTCAATTTTAGTTGGTTTAAATTATATATGCCCATGATTTGTATAGTTTGTTTTGTATTGTTTGCGTCCGCTTTGATGTTTTAAATCCATGGTGAAGATGTGCCATTTATCAGTGCATTTCCATTACGATCTGGTGAAAGATATTGCCCCTTTAACCATATTTCAGGCGAAGAGGTAGTATGGTGTTGGACCTTCGTTAGCCATTTAGTTCAAAATGTAATATTTGTTACAATACTCTTATGACCATGTCTTATGTACGTATAATCGATAGCAAGATGCATGTAACAAAAGTGTGTAAAGAACAGTGCATGTTTAGTAAGGAAAGCGTACTAAAGCATATATTTATTAGTAAAAAGGTCCAAAAACTGAAATGGGAAATGCAAGTTAATGGGTTTAGAGCTACAACACAGCAATATGTCAATTTAAAAAAGAAACAAGCTTTAAAAATATCGACATTTACAAAACGAACAATCAAAGCATTGCCAAAGCAAAAGCGAAAATAAACAAGCCACACACAAGTGAAACAAGGACCTGTGCGCATAAACAACTACAAGTCCATAACTAATTATTAAAGCCTGAGATGTCAAAAGTGAACACAACCTCTGGTTATTTCGTCTATTTTACCCACAAGGTTCTCGTATAAGTATTTCTTTTATAAATAGTTAAAATGAAAACTCTTCTCCACTTGTAACTCAACGATAGTGTAACACTCACTTAACAATGCCATAAATCATGGGAGTTTTGACCCGATTATGTGAAAACTTACAAAACAGACAAGAAGTGTGCTTTATTCAGCGTCAAGTAGACACATCAGGTATAAGTATCATTAGCAGTAAAAGAACAAGGGCTGCATTGAACAGTTTGCTTGTATGTGTCGGCGTCTTGAACTGACAGTTCTGGCTTACCGTCAATGCTTTGCACCTGCTACTGACAATGTCTCAACTGCCTTATCACCATGCACCAGTTAGAATGTCAATATCACGGTTACTACTAATGTTTAACAAAGCTATGTTTAATGGAAATGCGCTCACGTTGCCCTCGGCTAACCGACCTCAGTCATTGCATGACTATAAAATAAGCCACACAGAAGCGCCCGTGGAAAGTTTTTGCTTCCAATGCTAATTAACACGTTTTAATAACAAAGTCGTAATTGTATGTTTTTTTTCGATTGCCCCACCAACAACCTTTAAGTGAACCTAGAGGGACAATAGCCGGGTAAAATGCATCACGTACTGTACCAATACTGCTTTTCGATGCGCCAACAATGCTGCATGATGCGTGCAAATCAAAGAATCATGCAGTCAAACAGAACAGACTGCAGGCCGATGTAGCTTCAGTAGCAACTTTATACCATAATGGGGCGTAACGACAGCGTAGCTGAAGAACTGTTGCCTACCAAACCAGCTCTAATAACCCATATTGATCTAATAAAACATGCGTTAACACAGGGGCATCTGACAATTATAGACACCGACTCTCAGTGTTAGTACAATTAACTGCATTAGTGAATAATCGCATGCAGGGAGGTCTTTCATAGTAAAATACATATTATCTTTCAGTGTTTATGCAATAAAACTTAATCTAATTCTTATTTTAGTATACGATTGAGGTTTCTGGCAATAACAAAAGTGGTTTCATGTTTTTCTTGTTGGTGTTGTGGTTGGTTATGGTAATAGTTATACTAATAAACATTTATGCTGGTGATGTTGGCGGTGGTTTAGAGTTGTTGGAATGTGAATAAGAACAATAATAAATATAAAATATGAATAAAAACACGAATAAAACAGGAGGGGGAATTAGACCATAATAATAGTGCATACAAGTAATATGAATATAATAATAATAAATTATAGGCGGATGCCAAATATAAAAAAAAACAACAAAAAAATAACCAGTTAGTTATTTAACCATAAGGATGTGGTTTCTGTAATTAGATTATCATAGAAAGAGATTTTATTGAATTATTATTAACTGCTGGTGCTGAAAGTTCAAATCGGTTATAATCGTTATATTAGTGTGTGTCCGGCAGAATGACCCGGAGGCTGGGGTAGCTGTAGACGACCCATGCTGCAAGCCAGTGCGAACATCTCGCAGCTAATTACTGACGATCCCTATGCCTCCGTACCACTTGGGTTAATCTCATGCCATCACACCAAATGAAAGGTCATGCCTCAGTTAATTAAACTTCCTATTAACCTATATGTTTATGCCCGTGTAATTTCCTCAATTCTTTATGTCTGTAGCGTGCCGATTGTTTCGCCGAATTTTTGATAATTGCCTTTGAAGGCGGCCGACTGTTTAATTGCTTTCTGCCCAAAATGCTTATTGGTTGATATCAGCCGAGTTTACCAGGTGGTCCGTGACCTTGCTGACCTCGTGCTGCACGTGATAAGAATCATGAGGCAAAATCCACGGAACATTAAACACATGTAGCTTACTTTTATAATATCTGTAAACCATACGATATGAATCTGATTATTATAAGTTAATACGATTTTTTTGTTTCCCATTTTTACGGCAACACTTAAGTATATATATGTATGTTAATAACAAGGTTTAAGTCCTAATCCGTTTATCAATTTATTTCGTTTTTTTTATTAAAGTTAAAGGGCCAAAAGTAAAACTGAACACGATGTTCTAATAAAGGGATTTATTCCCAATATTTACAGCTTAAACCCAGAGGTAGTAATGAAATCTTCTCATTCATCGTAACAATGATTTAATACAGTATTTATAAAATAGTAAATAATATTTAACCAGCATATCAGTAAGTAATATATCTCAACAGATAATTCTATCAATTAATATCTATAAATAGAATAACCTACATTCTTAATCCAAACACAACTTGAAACATTTACGCATCCCTTTCACACCGATACTAGCACAGTATTTGACATAAATGACACTTTGAGACACATGTAGATATATACACTGGATTGGATGATTTAGATGAAAGAGAATCTGAACCGGGTACACGGTATATATATATATATATTTAGTTTGTCAACTAGTGTTGTTTCACTTTTGATCATCTGAGACCCCAGTGCAATGCAAGGCACAGCCACGTCAGCGTCACAGTTAAGTCCCACGTGACACAAAGCGGTACATGTCCACTAGTTATACCTGAACACGACGGGTCATCGCCTCCAGAGATCACATGACCCGCCTCGCACTGACACTGGTAGGAACCAATCGTATTGACGCATTTCTGGCTGGTCTGACAATGGTGGCCATTCTTGCCACCCCGCTCTAAACACTCGTTAATATCTGCAACAGAACAACGCCATAAACACATAGCTTTCTTGCACATAGCTTTCTTAATAAGCATTGCCCTTACTTTATAACATGTTTCGATATTTAAACACAGTAACTGTGTGGTTTATTGTTCTAATTGGGAAATTGAGAGAATAACATACATTTCTAATTTTAAGTGATCAAGTTAATAACATAAAAAACACCAACAAAAACAACACACAAACAATAACAACAGATTTTTCTAAATCAAAACATAACCTATTTTGGGTAGTGTACAGTATTGTAAGGTATTAAATAACTTTCGAAACATATAACCCCCTATTTGATAACCTCATTAATCTCATGAAATATTGATTAGAAACAAAAATGAATATGCCAACATGTCAATGACTTTATTCTCTAATGCGCCAATGACAAAGTATATGCTCTTTAAGTCTTATGTGCGTAATTATATTGTATATGTTTTGGTCTCCCAGTAACCCTGCAGTCTCCCACTTTAGGTTCGAGTCCCAATCTGAAAGAAGACTCCTGAATCTGAAACGAGGTTTGCATTCCTTTGTCCTGACTCTTTCATGTGAAATACAACAGTCACCATAACGACTTTGATCTTGTCGGTACAACGTGCATTTCAAAGTTACCAAATATAAATGTGTTTAAAGGAATGAAACGATGTATAGAAAAACGCTCGTGCGTCACAATTAGGCTGCAAACATTAATGTTACAAATGATGGAATCCACATAAGTCAAATTTACACAATGTAAATTGATTTAACTCTCTATATAAAATAAGATTATGATTGACGTCACATAGTTACCTTCACAGCGCGTGCCGTCTCCCTGGAAACCATGGTTACACTGACACGCGTATCTCGTTGCCAGGTTGATGCAGCTGGCATTCTTGTGACAATTGTTACCCTTTGTACAGAAGTCCGTACCTAAGGCCGACACAGAATGCAAGAAAACATTTATTTCACACAAACATTTAATTATTTTGAAATTAAATACATAGGCATAGGCACAACATTAAATTTCCCTGGGTGAGTGTATCATCTCAAGGCACTACATGTTAAGGCGATAAGTCATTCCACTCTTTGCATGGTGTAGATTTGCAGACTTCACTGATAATCAAATAAATAAAAGTTAAATAGTTAATACAGATTCTTATAATGTGCTTATTTCTATATAACATTTGGCAATCAAACTACGTTTTACTTGTTTATATTCCTTTAGAAATTAATAGATATAAGGGTAGAAATAGTCAATTATGCAGTATTCTATATTGGCTACACCTTCTTGGTTCATCAATGGGACAACGAAAAAATATTGTAGATTATATCAGAGACAAAACTATTTTTCCTATAAATGCAATAAAATATATTTCTCTATCAAAGGTTAAATAAATCTTTATTACAGATGCAAAAAGACACAGATTTTAATTTGATACAAGGTCAAAACAGAAGTTTTAGTTGAACCTCCGGAGATACATGAACAACCTTGTGAGAAACGCGTTTCGTTTATTCATCGACATATAATTGCAAAATCGGAAACATAATGGACATGGTCCTTATCCGAATAAGGTGGTTTTCAATTTTTCACTGATAAAATTTCCCAAGTAGTATGCTAATATCAAAGATCAGGAACAGTTCACCTGTCAGAAAAGGATGGACACTATTTGCTGCTTAGTTTCAAACTACTTTGCTATTTTCAGTCCACGTGTTGTTAACAAATAACTGTTAGCAGGGACTTGAGAATAGATAATTGATAGATTTACCATGATAAAAGTAATTGTTTGGCCCATACCCTAGAGGGGTGGGGGTCGGGGATGGGGTGGTGGATGCAACATACCCTGCACCACTTACCTCTGCATATAGGACAGCATTCGTCCTGCACGTGGATTATGTCTGACTCGTCACAATCGAGTTTAGGACACTGGCTCTCTGGATCTTGTCGTTCGCACATCATCATACCATTCTAAAAATAAGACATGCCTTAAATCAGTATAAGAAATGAAAGTGCTGTCCGATTGATGCGAACATTTTGCAGAATTTTTGTTTATTCTTCTCCACATTAAGGACTTCTTTAAATATGCAGATATCTTCTGTTTCTATGTTTCCAGGTGTTAAACACTACTTTGAGTCTAATGTTTTAAAAACAAACGTGATAAGGTCTGCTTAGGACCACGGCAGTTTCTTTCGTGTCTGTTTCATAAAAAAGTATGTATATACTACATATAAAGTTTTTTTTAATCTAATGATTTGACAAAGCGGTCTAGAGGATGAATCAAATTGAAGCTAAAGTGGGCCAATCTAATGTTGAAGTTTTTCTGCAAAATGAGGGGTTTCAGTATTCTTGTGTACAAATATGCTAATTCATTTTTCAAGACGTCTTTAAAAGTACAGTACATAAATTCGTTCAGTCTACTAAGCAAAGGAGTCGGAATGCAAAATATGCTCACATCGGCAGATTATTGATAAGTTTTATCTGATTCACCGTTCGAACAAACCACAGAATTTTATAAAAAGGTACTTCACGTGAAATATCATGACTGAATCAGCGGATGTGCACCTTCACTTTCAATACCACATCAATTTCATGACTCGTCAAAGGGAACATATTTTTGTCGAAACATAAACAGAACATGCACGCCTACATTCAGTAACATTTGCATTGCTCACAGTTAAGTGAACAATCATAGTTTAAGTAGCACGCGCTTCATTGCAATTTATAAATTCGTGATTATGCAGACATCCTTATGGTATATAACATTATTCTACTGTATATTTCAGGCGGAAAACGACTCAATTGTGTGCTACATGGCATTACGTGGTTTATAACGCTACTCACAAAGTAATAGTAGCTGTTGTAGTAACAGTGGTAGCTGTTGTACTACTACTACTACTACTACTACTACTACTACTACTACTACTACTACTACTTCTACTACTACTACTACTACTACTACTACTACTACTACTTCTACTACTACTACTACTACTACTACTACTACTACTACTACTACTTCTACCAATAATAATAATAATAATAATAATAAAAATAATAATAATAATAATAATAATAATAATATTAATAATAATAATAATAATTAATAATAGATTAATAATAATAATAATAGAGTAATAATAAAATAATATAAATAATAATCATATAATAACATATAATATACTAATGAGTTATCAATCCTACTCCTCCTCATACTCTCATCATCATCTATAATCCTCCTCCTCCTCCTCATCCTCATCCTACTCCTCCTCATCTTAATCTCTACTCTACCTTCCTAATACTACTAATAATATATAATAATATAATAATAATACTAATACTAAATAATAATTTCAAGTGATTATGCGCTTCATTAGGTATAGTTAATAAGACGATACGTACCATACAAGTACATGTGACACATCTCGCGGACTCATCTCCTCGCCGTGGTCAAAATACTTCCCACTGTAGTAACAGTTAGCTGTAAGTAGATATCACAATTCTTCGTCATTTAAGAGTCAGTAAACATTTATAGCTATCATGGTAAAAGTAAATGAAATAGAATGCATTTTTATAAAGTTTATCTATGTAAATACATACAGGTAAGTGGGTAATCATACTCACATTTTAATCTATCCATTTAATTAAATTAACATTAAACACTTGAATTAAATTATAAAATCGCTATTAATGTAATGCAAATGAGTCGTAACACATTTCAACCAATAATAATTTTAACAATAATCTAAAAGATATTGGCTGTTAACATTTCTCTTCAGCAGTCTCCAAATCTATTTCAATCTGTGTGGGTTATTCTGAGATGTGAAGACAATATAGCAATAAATCGACCACGAACATTTACCAGAAGCAAGATTTAATTATCGATAAGGGGATCCAATGGTGCTTTATTCATGCTACAATCAAAGAATCGTAGCAACGGTTGCAGCACTGGGTGCTACACGGGCCATTGATAGCCACTGACTGTAGATACTTTAATGTTATCTATGACGAGACGCCGATGACAATATACTTCCCACTTTAAAGTCATTTTAATGAGCACTTGAACAACAGAGCTTATCAAATGAAGTGTTGCTCTTAAAACTGGCAGATTCCAAATACTTGGATATATAAGAAAGAGGGGACCATTGCTAATACTCTATTATATTTGTATAAATAATCACGTATACATGAACACCTTAACCAACATTTATAACTGAAAACAATCTAAGCAAATTAACATTAAAAATCTTTTTTTTCCTAAGAAACAAAACTGTTCCAATTTAATACCTGCCATTCCTTATGTTGTTTGCATACAATATTACATGTCTACTATCAATTCAAGACATGTCACGCTTCGGTTGAATTGAATTGTTACTGCTAGGCAACTAATAGAAGAATATGTGAGTGGGATGGAAAGAAGCATTTAAATGTTAACGGACAAACAAAAAGGAGAGAGAAAGAAGGCGCGAGTAAAGGATACACATACATAGTATAAACTATATTTGTTTTGTTTTGTATATGCCCATATATTCACATCATGTGTGCTGGAAAAAAATAATAATGATATATGTAAGGATTTGTGTTCAATGTATTATAGTTAGTATGAAAAAAGTCGTTTGATAACTCGTTGGCAGCTTTCTGGATTGTAAAGTAGCTGATCTGTTAATATTAATGATAACCACACGAACCAATCTTTCTGTCCGCCATTTATCACCAGCTATATTTTATTCAATAAGATCACAATCCTCAGTTTAGTTAAGGAAGCGTATTCGAGTAACATGGCGTATATAAATGACGTTTTTCGACTTAATCGAGAAATTTGATATGTCATTCCAAGGACCTAAACCTCTTGTTTCAGACACTTACCATAAAAAGAACTTATTCCATTTGTTCCAGGAACTTGGCATTTAAAGGAACTTACATCACTTGTTCCAGAAATTTGGCATTAAAAGGAACTTTCATCATTTGTTTCAGAAACTTGGCATTAAAAGGAACTTTCATCACTTGTTCCAGAAACTTGGCATTAAAAGGAACTTTCATCACTTGTTCCAGGAACTTGGCATTAAAAGGAACTTTCATCACTTGTTCCAGGAACTTGGCATTAAAGGAATTTTCATCACTTGTTCCAGAAACTTGGCATCAAAATAATAAATTATATTTAATAAGTAAAGACGTTTAACTTAATAAATGTTACGTATTTTCACTTGTTTCAGAAATCTTGGTACAGAAAGGGCGTATTTCCTTTTGTTTAAGAAGCATAAGAAGGATCCTTCCACATTTTACCTGAAACTTGATACAAAAGAAAGTATTTCAAATTTTACTGAAACCTTGCATAAAAGACATATTTCAACCTCCTCCATCTGACCTTGGCTTTTGTCCACTTGCTTCAGAAAGTGACCCAGTCATGGATTTTGTCCACTTGCTCCAGAAAGTGATCTGACCTTGGCTTTTGTCCATTTGCTTCAGAAAGTGACCCAGTCATGGATTTTGTCCACTTACTCCAAAAGGTGATCTAACCTTGGCTTTTGCGCACCTGCTCCAGAAAGTTATACAACCTTGGTTTTTGTGTACTTGCTCCTAAAAGTGACCCAGTCATGGATTTTTTCCACTCGCTCCAGAAAGTGATCAAACCTTGACTTTTGTCCACTTGCTCCAGCAAGTGGTCCAACATTGGCTATTGTCCACTTGCACCAGAAAGTGACCCAACCAAGGCTTTTGTCCACTCGCTCCAGAAAGAGATCCAATTATGTTTTATGTTCTTCCTCCACAATGTGACCCAACGATGGAATTTGTCCTCTCGCTCCAGAAAATTACCCAACAAGGGCTTTTGTTCACTTGTTACAGAAGTTAAGTTAACCTGGACTTTATAGAAATAAAATGAAAAAGGTTTAAGAAGCTGAATCGTTAACTGGAATGTTTGTTTAACCGCCCTAAATTTCCGACCAAAAATAATTAAAACTAGCCATTTTTCAAGTCGCCCAGAATTTAAGGTCAACCAAATTGCTACCAATTTTTTACAGAAACAGAGACACACATTTAAAACACTCTCCAATTGGCTACAAGATACCGGTGATGCAGCTAGGGTATTAGAAATCGTTCCAGTACATAGGATCAACCCTTCCTCTAGTCCAAAAGTATAGAAACGGATACAAATGCAGACAAATATCACTTTTCTACGGTTGGCCGTAAGAGTACTTACTAAGGCATACAGGACAGCAGTCTCCGTCTCTGTTGACCGGGTTGGCGCACGTGACTGGGGGACAGTCAACGTTTCGACATTCTATACTGCCATTCTATAATAAAAATAATAATCAACGTAACTAATTGATAAATGGATTAACATAAATAAGTATTTACCAAATATAACATTGCATGGCCTTGAAATGACATTAATATAGCATTTTAAAAATGTATATCAGTTTTACTTTTGTTATCTTGAGTGTCCTAAAAGTAAAATGCATGTGTTAACGGTCTGGCTTTTATACTTTTATATTTGTATTGTTTGCTTTTCGTCTATAAATAAATCAGATATATATAAAATAAATATAGCTTTGTGAAACATATTAAAAGTACGTATATAAACAAATAATATCAATCACTAGAATAGGTCTTAAGGCAAACCATTTTACTGCTTCAGTAAGCTGTTTTGTAATTACATTCTTTAAATCATATAAACTTAGCGAGTCCAATATACACAAAGATAGATAAATTCGATATCAATTATACATCTTTTATACATTATGAAAAAAGAGACTCCGAAATATTTCAAACAGTAAACGATAGTCTGATAAACGCTCGAATTCGTGTTATGAATGAATGGGCCGACGATAAACGAACACTGAATATTATTACTGGTTAGTTTATAACAGTTTATTGGTTGATGGTGATGGCCCTGATAATGTCCATAAACACGGCTGCTCTGGTCTGGCTTTCTTACTCTTGCTTATGTGAGGCTATCTTAAACGGCCTAGTTATAGAATGACATACTCTAGTATTTGTCCAGAAGAAGTTCTTTAAGCATTACTGGAGGGAAATAAACACAAGTGTTCGCGTCTGCCCTCAATACCAGGGAACCCGACAGAAGGCCTATCAGGTAAGACGGGCTATAATGCAGTACAGTTACGGGAACCACTTTCTGAATTCCGATTGCATGAAAGTTCAAAGAGATATTATGTAAACTGTTATAAGACGGGGTGGTATTTTAGGATGTAGGTGCGTTAATTTCCCGACCAGACCAAACAAGGGGTTGCTTAGACGAACTCAAATCGCGGGAGGTCTAGAGCGATGGTGCCCAGACGCTGGAAAGTCCGTAAAAACTGTTCAACATGATTGAAGTTTCTAACAATCGTTTTTACTACGTAGTTGGGTCTAGAAATAAGCTCAAGTGTATATGATGTATGATGCTTGAGTAGAAGAAAAAATATTTAATTAAAACTTTAGTGGACAAAGGTATGCTTCGAAATAAAAGCGACTGAGGTTATACGAGGAAAAATATAGAAAGATACTGTAGTTATAGCCGCTGTTTATAATAATGAGGATAAGGACGCAAATTATATTAAAAAATGAAAATTATTATGGATATAAATATATATGAGTCATCATAACAATTATCACTATCAAGCAATATAGCAGAGGCACCAATTATCAACTTTTACCCTGATGCACTAATGCATATTTCTGTTTGTCGAGAATACTTTGTGCTATTTCCATCCTTCAAGAGGTAATAGAAAAGATGCCTATATTTACTTGGAAAAAGCACATTCCTAGATCTGTGTATAGAGGTGGAAAAAGAAATCTGGCCCGGCGTTAACAGGCGGTTCATACTAACTTCATCTATGGAGTTTATAGCTTAAATTATGTGCTCTCGTGCTGTTAATTTATTTCTTTCAAAACATTTTTCTTTCTGAAATTAAATTGGTTTAATGTGAAAGTAACTCAACACACGCAAAGCTGTAATTGAGGCACTTATGAGCGGAGTTGCTACTTAAAGCCCAGGTCGCAAACACACCACGAGCTCCTTAATCTCTACAGCAAGCGGAGTTACTCCTGCACAAGCTGCCAAAGTAATTCGAAAACTTAAATATAGAAGTTTTCGTTTCTTTTTGTCCACATTTTCCATTCATTGAAAGTTGGTAAATGTCAGGTTTGTTGCAATTCAGTGGTAAAATCACATTGATTTATAATATACCATTTTACTCATTGCGCATTTAGAAACATTTAAATGAATTATGTTTAAACCGTAGACGGCAAGTTTGCTAGGCGAAAGATATGGCTTTAACGTCGTATAATTAATCGACAGCAATCAATAGAATGTAATTTATAAGCAAATGTATTTTATGAAATTTTAAATATTTCAAGCTAACATTTCTATGCTCTTGTACCACTTTAAAGGCTTTCATACTTCCGATTTTAAGGCACATAATAATCGTAGCTTTAACTAAGTGAGGGAGACGATAGCTTCATTTTAGTCCTCCCGCAGGTGTTTCCTGTCCAGGCTATGCCAATGAAGCCGGCCGCACTTCCTACCGTTATTTTATGTTGTGAAACAGGATAGCCTTCTCTTGAGATTTCATTCGTTTCCTATCCATGATAAAATATACGGCCCCAAATGAAAGGTACGCCTCTCCGACTGCTGTTTATTGCTTCAACACGAGTTAAACAATGCTATCACTTTCATCAAAAAGCGTAAGCGAGACGGTGAAGAAACATCCAAACATTCCTCGACAAAATCTTATAACAACAGACAAAACATTGGGAAGCCCTCGGATAAAACAGATCAGTTAAGTTGTATCATGTGTCATTGTTTTATTTTACAAGGGGTAAGATGTAAAAAAGAGGGTACGACCGGGATTGACCTGATGCCAAGTGCAACATAGCTCCAATGCAAGTCCTGGTCTATCTTTTTCCCTGCCGACAACGACTGCATAGGACCGCAATAAGAGTTTCTGAATATGATTCTTCGAACCCAAGTCAGGGTGTGTCTTTTGTCAAGGTAAGAATTTGAGAGACCGGAGTATCTCAGGAGTTTCACTTTAATTTAATTTATTTTATAATACTAAAGTTAAATTATATAATACTATTAAGATTATATGGTTATTGTCATTTTTATTTTTGGTATTATGAATTGTTACTGATATTATTAATATTAACATTATTATTATCATTTAGAAGTTTTGTTTTATTTATTGTCTTATTTATCTTATTATTTTCTGTACCATTATGAGTTCATAAATATAATAATAAAGTGTGTCTTCTTTACCTATTTTTATTATTATAATTATTATTATTATTATTTTGATGTTCACCTATTTCTCTGACATGTAATCTATTTTTAACATACATATACATACAGGCCAACAGTAAAAAGTACATAAAATACCACATTATGATAAGAAGCATATGAACAGGTATAAATAAGAGCGTAAATAAAATAAACACTTGACAAAAGTAACTTCAGTGCTCGATAGCACGTGACCTATGACGTTGCATTAATGACGAAAAATTAAGTCTGCAATATTTACCGCTTCATAAGAAGGAATGACTGACAACGATATGGGATTTGAGAAATGGTTTGCGCAAGTGGAATTTGGTGTTTGTACTAGGGAGGTTTGTTGTATTTACAGAAAACGGCTACACAAACACTTCACTTTAAGTCTTATTTATTTAAGACCACCGATTGTGTTGTTTGTTTAATAAATCTTAAGCCGTATTCATTTTTATGGTATAGTTTTATTCCACTAATTAAAATTTTCAATTGTGTAAAAATTCTTATCTTCAAACAAATAAACTGAAAGTAGAACTGCATCTGTAATAAAACGTTTCATAATGACGTGAATAGCACAAGAGAATTCTGTTCTCTGTTGGGAGAAGACAAAAATGCTTTGATCTGATCCGGGTGCACCAGGCGCTCATTATTCATTTAATTGTATCTAGGAAGCGTCTAGACATACCTGTTGATTTTTATTAATAAGCAAAGCATACGAGCGTAGGGAGGCACTACATTCAGTTTCTGTTATAGACAACAGTATATCAGCCTCCGGTAGATACGCACACGGATATATTGGTCAAATTTAGATAGAGTACATTAAGTTTATGTATTTCCATTATTTATATTTTATTAAACCTGCATGTTTATAAAAAATACATAGTTATGAATGTGATGATGGTTTCGTTACTTAGTACCTTGCATTTTGGGAATAAAAATATACATTTACGGTAATATAAAAGTTAATCATGCAACTATTTCATTATATTGCAGTGCAAAAGCTTGATGTTTTTCATGAAAAAGAGACATTTTAATATCCGTATTCGGCCTCCAATCCCGATCCGTAAAGTCTTCAAGAAATATCAGACATAAAAGTAAACAGAGTTCCATTTGCTTTCTTTTCAGTATAAATCTACAACATTTTACAGTTTACAATGTTATGCAGTCTTTTCTACTGAACAAGCTAAATAACATCAGCAAAATTGAATACTATTTAAATATTTTAAGTCATTGTATCTAAATATTGAATTTGGAGATACAACAGTAAATGGGCAAGCAGTGCAGTTGAGAAGGTCAGAGGAAGTCGTATTGGACGCCAAATGCTATGTTTTGACATTTGGAAGATTTCATTCAAAGCTTATGTATACGTTTTCAATTAGATCAGGGCCCGTATTTTACATGTAGTAAACCTCCTGCTGCAGGGGAAGTTTAACTTATAGACTGTTAAGCAGGAATCGATCAGACAAAAAGGCTGGATGTAGACCAGTCAAATCCCGCTGGGAACGGTCTGAACAAGATCTGTACTATTTGCTGCTAGGTCTTTATCCATAGGTTGTGTTATAAGTTGGAAAGACGTTATCTGGCAGACAAGTAAGACCTAAGAATGAGTTGTTACCAAGTGTTGCAGGAGAAGGGTTAAGAGGCTGGTGATGGAGGGGGTTTGGGTGGTGGCCAGCAGGTTCCATACCGTGCCAGACACATCTCGAGCCTTTACCTTCCAGCTGCGCTACACGTCCCATACCTCCCCCGGCGGTCGGGTCTTTACCCCAGTCCACTTCCTCCATAGGATTACCCTCTCAAACTGGGGACGTGTTCATTATGTCAACGAACACGACAACTTCCTCTTATATATTTGTACACTACTTTAACTTTTCACGACTTGCCAAACGTTTTGTTCACTGTCGATTCTGGCCAAGTATATAAAGTAAGCATCTCCTTTCTCTCTTTTCCTATCTCTTTCTCCCTCTAGCAGATTACGACTAGTAGTGCCAGAGGAGGGCTGACGTTCACGGGGATCGGAATGTTCAACAAGTTGTGCGCCACTGTTGATACATCGTTGGCAACCCAACTCAAAGACTTTATACACTGATTCCTGTTACCAGCTTCTTGCTTTTTTTCTAAAAGGTGGCACTAAAATCAGAACTCCTGTAGTATTTATGCATATTCCAATCTGGGTCATATGTTTTGTCAAAAATTTCTGTCAGCAGGTGCATTCATTATTAAGAAACCAAATGTCTGGTACTTGCTGTTATCACTCGTACATTTAATGTATATCAATTATCTATTGTGGAAGTCTGTTTCTGTTGTGATTTTATTTTATTTTATGCATTTTTAAAGGTCAGTCGAGCATATTAATGCAATGGACTATTCGAGTAGCAGCATTACACTGTCACATATGACGGTCCTGGCATAACTAGCCATAACTGTATTTATAGGCACAGGACCACCCAGGCAAACAAATACCAATACTACAATTTAAATGTTTTCATGTCATTTTACACTTATCTCCATTTTTTGTCTGTTTCGAGATGATTTTATGATTTTGTTTGTAATGACAAAAAACAACAACAGTTAGGTTATGACAGTTAATAAGGGCTCAACAGAATTACAATTTACAGCGCATGCGCAATGTTAATGCTCATTTACCTGCAAAAAGGTTCAGAAATGATCCAAAACATTAGAAACAGCAATTCAAGACACCGAAAGAAGATGGAGACCGACCGACAAAACAATGGACAACTCGGTTAGAACGAAGAGACAAGATAATCGACAACTCGGTTACAGCCATTAAACTTGGAAAAAATACAGTAAGGAATCAGGAATTCATGACTAGTTACTGCATGTGTTCATAACAGATCGCGGCCTACAAAACACCCAGAGACAGCCAGCCAGTCGTGATGCATAACAGCAAACAAACGCAGTAAGAGCAGCATTGCAGGAAAATATAGGTTTGGGGTGACATTGCAACTGGGTCACCACTCCGATATGTCTTTATTACCAGCAGTTTTAGATTCAGTTGAAAGGTGTGGCATATAGGGATGCAAAACAATAGGATTGTCTTCGTGTATCACATACTTTGATGTGTACAAATTTGCCGGGGACCGACCCACATCATTCAAATAACTTGCATCAAACCCGTGTTATATGATTGTTATTGAAACTTAAAACTTAAATAGTAGGTATTTGGATTGACATATTGACAGTAGAAATGAACTGCACTCACCCGGCACATACAGATTGTACACTGGTCCATTTTCCACAACTCCCCTTCTTTCCTCTCGGTGCCATTCTGGTGACAACTCTTGAGGCATTGGCACTGTTCTAGCCCAGCGATTCGGTCCTCCGCTCGAAGCAGCTATACACAAACGAAACACATCAATTAACATACTGCAAAGTTGATATAAGGTTAAGAGTAGGCCAACGCTTAATATATTTATTTTCTTAACACGATAAACGTTTCAATTCTCTTAAAAGTTGCTTTTGCCTGAGCTTTTGCATTTAGATGAATAAATTGTTTTTGATAAGGTTGTTGTTGCTGCTATTCTTGTTTTCATTGAATACATGTACTTTGTTGTTGCTCCTTAAATTTGTGCATTCAAAAATACTAAAAATTACAAACACCTGACTCAACAAAAATGGATGTCAAATAACATGGAAAGATACATACAAAATACAAAAAGGTAGAAACTAATATAATTACCTTTAAAGATAAATTATTGAATACGGAATACATTTCTTTTACTGTGTTTTCTAAAGCTTGGAATTGAGCACAGGTCGGACAACCTGAAAAACAGAAAAGAACACTACGTCTCATTATTCCGTATCATGCAATATTTAATTCCTAATATTAAAAATATCAAGCATAGTTACTAAGTGATATTGATGATGATAAAGCATGACATTGCGTAGATCTCGATGAAACACCTCTGACCTGGATATTTCCATAAGCCTGTTAATACGCATGCTAAGCAAGCTTTTTGTCTATCATAGTATCTGTGATATAAGCCAATTCGGACTTTTTTGACTCTATTTTTGTTTACTTTATTTTGATTTACTTTTGGAACAAGCCCCTTTAACAGCATATACCGGTCTTTTTTCAAATAGGTTTATCCAAAGGCAACTATTTTCCCTAAAAGTTCCCTTTTAATTAGGCTTATTAAAAAATTGTTCCTCTGTATGTGTATGCCCCATAAGACATGGATCTTTACAAAACACACACACAAGAGACTGTTTCTTGTTATACACTAAAACAATATAGTTAAACTAACACCGCTTCACTTATCCAGTCTCTACGCTGAAGTAAGAGGACGAAAACTTTAGGTATGTTCTTTTCAAAACTTCTTTGTAAAATGATTTAGCTAATTACTTTTGTTACAAACTGATATCTTCTAAATAGAACAAAGATATATAATACTTCCAGCATTTATTATATTTTATGTTATCATGAAATCAGAGAGGTCTCAACTTATTTTAACACACTTTATAATGGCAAAATCAACGGATTACCATTTGAGAAACTTGTCTATTTTTACATGTTGTATTTTTATTGTTCTTTCCATCATCCTCACAAAATTATGTATCTAGAGATAACTGTTCTACAACAAACTTTTTACCAGCAATTCCTCAAAACGTACAATGTTAATCAAGTTATATGTCAAGTATTACACTTGTAATAAAGGACTGATCGTAACTTTCCTCTTTCTAGTTTATTTTTGAACAATTTGATGTTTCGAAAATAAAATATTTATCGTATATTAATTATACCATGAAAGCTGGATAAGATTTTTAAAGTTGACGCTTCCGGTTATCTTGCAGACAATTTAAACGAATAAACATTGTAAACGGATCATTATTCATAGATAAACGCCTACTAAAATAAACATATTGTTCTTGTTTCCAGAAAAAGCGCGAGCCAACATTTTGATATCTTTAATAAAACTGTTATTTTAATTTCAATACCTTTCCATATAGTCCGACAGATTATCAGATATGATATAAAATCTGACATAAATATATCTTATTTTCGATGTTTTATTGCAAATATTCTGTGTGGTGGCTGACTAAGGTATATTTAACGAGTATCTTGTCTCAAGTGTTATTGGCGTTCTGCAACTGGTGCCCATACACTCCACATCGCGGCTTAGAAATACATTTTGTTGAGGTATGTCGGTACAAAATACTTATTGGTCGCGGGTCATTAAGCGTGGTGTGTAGGAACATTATAGACAGAAATGTTATTCCCTGTCACAACAAGTTCCTCCAATGACGAGACAAACCTTACAAAAATCACTCACAAAGAGAGCTGTCAAACATCTTAGTAACGTAGAGATACGGTCTCCGTCTCAGCTATGTATTACTTTAGGACAACATACCCTGATTGATTCCAGACTGGTAACTTTGTACATGAACGGTCATTTATGATATAGTTCATTGTAAAGTATTACATGTTGACACTTCCGTTTAGTCTCAGTGCTCGTGGCCACAATTTAAAGGAAAGAATTATAAATCGGCTCAAAACAGAAGTTCTGTGTTGCGCTGATATAAAAACTAAACCAGTTTCCACACCATTCCTTTTTATTCAGTCCAACACCAGAATAAGAATTAACAAGATTTATTAATAACATTCAGAAGTATCTGCAATCTAGAAGGATCTTAGACCTTTTTTCATGGATTAAACGGTATCTTTATGACAGTCTGGGTCAAGGGGGGAAACGTTGTCTGAGATGCCGATATACGAGCGTGGGTGGTATTTAATTTGAGTTCAGGTTAAGACCTAACTGAACAAACTTTCCCAGAAATATTTGATGTTGATTTGATTGTATTTCAGTGTTACTGTGGTGTGGTACAAATGCATTTTAATAATAATAATGGTAATAATAATAATGATAATTATAACAATAATAATAACAATAACAACAATAATGATAATGATAATTATAATAATAATAATAATAATAATAATAATAATAATAATAATAATAATAATAATAATAATATCTATAATTTTCAGTAAAATCGTTCTGTAGGACTCCCAAGCTATGCTATTCTCACAAGCCTTGGTGGTATGTATATCATAGCAAATTTCCCACGTGCGTCGCTGGTTGGAACCGTACTTACCGGTATTATATATGTTTTACACACCCCATTGTCTGCCAATGCAGTATACATTTTTACTTTTTCCGTTACTTATTTATCCGAATAAAGGCTTCTACACTAAATGCAAATTGTTGTCCAGCTTCAATGACAATTGTGTCCATATAATCTATGTAAGTTTCTTAAAGTTAAACATATTAGGAACCAAATAGTTATATTAAGTATCACTCATTAAATCTTAAATCTTTCAAAAAACTTCCAATATCGACCATTAAGCATGTTTGAATAAAAAAACTGATTTCTTCACTTTTCTTAATTCTTAATGAATCCATTGGATATGCAAAGCTTATAAATAAATGTGTGATTCTTTGGGGCTTCAGCGATTTTCTGAAGTTTTCCTAAAGGGTAAATGTTCTTTTGTTTCATTGTTGTATTATCTTTTGGTTTGTCTTTATAGTTAAATGAAACCGTATCATCTGTATTTGTATAAAATATTTCGTTGAACTTTATAAAAAATGTGCTAGCTTATAGCTCTGAAACCCCGGATTAAGCAGCCCAGTCGGTCCAAGGCGTTAACTGGTTTGATCATTTTGTTTTATGACTCGTCACAGATTTGTTCTTACATTTACATTTGGCTCGCATGTAAATACCCTTGCCTTGTGCCTTTTCAAATTTTGGTATATGCAGCAAGGCTCATAGGACTTTGTAATATTTCTTTATTAAGTAGACACGTACGTCATATAGTACATCCAAAGTTTTCTCAGAAGCCTTGGTGATCTAAGTGTTATATGTAATCATTATACCTTTCCAATTTTTATGTTAAACAAGACAATGAAGACATTTTGGTCCCAAACGCAGAAAAGGATCTAAATATTTTAAATTCCTCTTAGTAGAGAAGTTCATGCCAGAAGAGAGTTGATGGTCTAATATTATATTTACATATACAAGTTGTACAGTATAAAATGAATGATTTATTTATAGTGTACTTGTTTAAAACATTCAGCTTCTAAGATGCGTTGTCTTGATAGAAACAAAACTACTGAAAGATAACCGTTTTTAACACCCCAAACAAAATATCGTTTTCGTTTTGATTCAAAACAAGCTTTGGTAGTCTTAGTAGTATCCAGGTGCCAGGGATTTTACTTTGCTTATGTCACACACAACCCAATAAAAGTGTATGTTCACATGCAACTTATGGTCTAAAAGTTAATTAGACATTGAAGTGTTCATGTAAAAATACTTACTTGTATTAAAACATCTAGTTTCCAGAAGGGTTTATGGTAGCAATTATATGATTTAACACAAGTGAATCTTGTACCGTCTAAACTGCATAACAGCAACAGTGATGTTAATGAATACTTCACTTGTCACACAAAACCTTCAAATGATCTGTTCTCACAAACTCCGGTGGTCTGTAGGGTAACTATGATGTACCGCTTTGGCTGATTGTATTTTCATGTCACACGAGAACTTGAATAACAAAAGGTTCCCAAGCACACAGGTGGTCTGAAAAGTTAAACTACTGTATAAGTGGATGCGTTACCTGTATTTTGTTGCGGACACTGTAACAGGTACCCGTGTGGCTGTGAGACAAATACCAGTTCCTGCATCGCACCCTGCAAGTAAAATGGGAAACCAGGCATAAGGAACCATTGTCCATTATCTTATAGATAGATGTCTCAAACACAATGTAATCTGACCATTACACTGATTGATGCCGAATTAACAAGTCAGGTCGTAGAAAAATGGTTCACACACATATTAAATGTCTATGTGTGCACTTTTTCTCATTTGGATAATGAAGAAACCTAGTCGCACACAAAAATAGTTCACATGCTTGTTAAATTTCTCTTTGATAATTTCACAAGTTGCAATAGAAGCACTGTGAAATTAGAGCTATTTCACACAGATATTGCATTTCTAAGCATTTTTGACAGAAGCTGGAATCATGACCATTTAGCACAGTCGCAATACACTTACAAACAATCGAGTTTACTGTTAGCTAAGAGCAGATAACTCAGGCTCTAGGTGGAAAATGTAGATGAAGACCTGCTGGGTGTATGATCAGGATCTATCATATTTGCGCCAAGTCTCCATCCGTCTAATATATTTCCAATTCATAAAGTTATTGTCAAATAATTTAGATTTGTGTTTGGTTTATAAGAAAATCTAACAGGTCATGTGTTAAAACTCATAACTGGTAATAATCCTAAATGATGCATTACATTTAACCACCGGGCCCTGGGGTTACAAAAGTCTGGGATCGTTCTTAAACTTCTGATTAGTCAGATTCTGTTTCCAAGGTAAAATCTGACCAATGAGATACCTGAGGATGGTCTTAGACTTGAATCCAACTTTTTTTGAAATGTTCAAAGAAAAATATTCTAAAACAAATGAAAAATCAAAATTCGAAAAACAAATAATGAATTTTCAGATATAAAAGTAAATTTACATTGAAACTATCTTCTCTTTATGTGTTTCTGGCGTTCATACACTAGTATTTTTACGAAATATCAAACAAACAAACAAACAGACCAACTGTTCAATTTTCCTTAAATTCTGCGCTATTCCATTTTCCACCGATTTTCACAGTCGTGGTTTTAATTGAAACCACATCTGATTTTGGAAAGGTAAGAATGTTTAAGCATTTCCGCTCACAGAATGGATTTAGAGCGAATTTAAAACACCAGATTAGAGCTGGTGAAGCGTTTTAGACGTATAGTCAGTGATAAACCCATCTGTTCAACAAATAGGTAACAGAAAAAAAAGAAAATCAACTTAAGATATCTAATATGACAAAATCTCTAGGCAATAACAGCAGCTGAGGTTTAATACAAACAAAAAAGAAGCAGTCGATTACGTATAAATGGTGAATGTATGGATTTGTGGGGGATGCTGAATGTTAACACCGGATGTTGTCAGTGGTCCCTGGAAGTGTGGCGCTACTGAGGCTCAGGAATGCTACACGTAGTTAAAATAATGGAACAATCACCTATTGGAGAGCTCTGGAACACTTTACACTGACATGTGGTTTACCAGTTTACCGGATTATAATTATCGTACATGACTTTTTCATTTCTTCCAACTTGTTGTAATTGTGTAACTCCTCAACGATGAGTGTAAAAGCACTCTGAAGCAAACATTTACCCCACTATGGAGGCCTGAGCTAGTTGGGTGAAAGTACCGTTAGCGCACTTGACGTTAAAGAGGATCCAGCCTCTTGCAAAATAAATAAAACCTGACTTAAAGAGTTTTAAATTGGTGGCTGATCAAATGAGTTTTACTTTTTCTTACACTGTACATGTACAATGTTCATCTGAACTTGAAATGGATTCTTTCACAAATGGAAGAATCAGCAACTTGGGTCAAATAAGGTTCTTATTTTAGACAATAATGTAAGATAAATTCAAACAAAGATTTTTTTTAATATACATACCCCGCTGATATACATTACACACTGGACGCTTATGCGATTCCTCAAAATTGAGTAGGCGTGTACGAGTTTTAATGCAAGAAGTCTATCTCGCATTTCCCTAATATCGTTTAATAGATATCTATTAAGTTGCTGTTTGTGCAATATAGAACTTATTAAATTCAAAATATTATGATAATCGCTTAAGAAAGAAATGTATCATTGACCACAAAGTTTTAAAAATATGCCAACTTGTCAGATGTTTTCGATTGCCGATGGCTATGCAAAAGGCCTACATCCTAGGCGAATGGTGTAGATCCAGATGAGCCAGTTCGCGGTTGATAAGTCTGATTAAGAACTGCACTTGTTGTACCAAGTATGAAGAGGTGGATCAGGTTCGTACGATATCTAGACTGTAGAATGTCTTATTAAACATGAAGCAGAAGATAATGGGTTAGACTACATTCACTTGATATGACGGGAATAATCCTTCATCAGTTAAATACATCCATATGCATTTTTAAAAATTACGTCATTATCTTTATTACATTTTATATTTTTGGCATATGTAATTAAGACTTGACTAGGTCAAAATGGCTTTAAATCCAGTGATTACATCTAATTTGTTGAACTAGACTTTCTTCTTAGAGAACGTTATCCTTACTACTTTTACTGATTAGAGCAAATTGATTAGGCTTTGACAAATAGCGTAAATCAAAACCCGCCGTTGTCCACTGGGAGGGTCTGATCAGGTTTTGCACTATTTTCTGCTGGACTTTCTGCAATATGTCTTGTTATGTTTAAATATGAGATCTAGTAACTCACTTGGATTTTCTATTGCATACTAATAGCATGATAAGGGAGAAACTGCAGTCTGGAGCATACACTGCAGAACACACCTCGCCGTCTAGTAACAGTTTTGGCACGGTATTTTAAAACCTCCAGTTATTTATGGCTTTGATTACTCCAGCGTTTACAGAAGCATCAGCAGAAATTGCGATTTCATGAACTTCCGGCTTTAGAATGCTGACAAGCGGAAGAGTTAATTCGATAGAAGCACTCTGCCGACTAATGACGATGTTGTGGATTATTGAACCTCGACATATCACTTTTATTGTTGCTCGGTTGTTTGATTACGGTTGATGACTAAGGCGGAAATGAAACACTTTTGTCAGGTTATGAGAATCCAGATGCAGATGAAATGGAAAATGAGTAATTTATTAGATATCCTAATATGTAGATTTATAACGTTATATAACTTAGTGAAGTTTGGCCCTTTTATCCAGTAATGTTACCCGTGCCTGCACATGAAATGAATTAAACGCCATGTTTTTTTTTTCTGTAATCAGGTATTGAAAAGAATGTACGCATACAAACATGAGAGAAAATATGCCAATGTATTAGTAAATACAAATATCGGTAACAACAATTCAAAAGAATATGCTCTTGTAAAAGATGTGATTTAATTTTCTAAATAAATTGTTTCACAAGTAAACAAATTAGTTATTTTAGCACGATGAGCAATCTGATTGTAATTCATAACTTAATCATCCTCATTACCGTTCATAAACTAACCAGTCGTCTTCATTGTCACTCATTTACTTTAACCAATCGTCGTAACTGTTACATATAAACTAACCAGCTGTCTACAATGTCATATACAAACTAACCAATCGTCTTCATTGGTTAATTCACTATCTAATCATCTACATTGCTATTAATTGCTAACCAAATGTCGACAATGCTATTATTTTTGAAGAAACATTAAGGCGGATAATGAGGTTTAACATGATTGTAAAAATGGAATGGAGATTCATTTTTATGTTTATCTAAGTATGCCAACTCTACGTTTTAAAAATAGTAAACAGAGGTCTTAAACAGTAAATCTACAAGTAAGCTTACGAACTATTATAGTCTTGAAATGAAAGAAATATGTAAAACAATTTTATAAATGTTCACAGATCGGACGAAGCAAAATTCGATTTAACAAGCTTACTTTGCACGAACTGTTGAGTCTCAGGAAAATCGCGTAGATCGGCCTTGATGCATTACGTTTGGAGAACAAGTAGTTTAATAATGACTTTTACCATTTATGATAGTAAGTGTTACAAATGGTCACAGGAGATCCTGTGTCAGCCCTGCCCCGCACCACTTTCCAAATATCTTCCTCGATGGGTGTGTTATTGATGATTTATGTAATATTTTCATCGGCATTGCTCAAAAACATTAAGCAACAGTGTAATTTATCTGTTATGTAATCAGTCACATTTGAGACCCTTCCATTAATAATGCAGTACGAAATCAACCATGATGATATGCGATAGTTCGTTAAAGCCAGTCAGATTGAAACACACTTAAACACGAGATGACATCTCTTCTAATAGACAACAACTGATAATTAAGTTGTTGATGATGTCGTTGTTGCTGCTATTTTAACTAATAATGCCATTGTTTTGTTAATGCTTTGGATGGGATCGATACAGGTCTGCTTAATCATAGGACGTTACTTGCGTTACTTGTAATAGGAAGTCGCGGCAACCTAAAATCAAACTACGCTAGCGACAATATTCTGAATCCATTAAAACTTGAACCGCTCTCCGCGACACTGTGCCACAGATGGTGTGCGACACTGTGCCACAGATGGTGTGCGACACTGTGTCACAGATGGTGTGCGACACTGTGCCACAGATGGTGTGCGACACTGTGCCACAGATGGTGTGCGACACTGTGCCACAGATGGTGTGCGACACTGTGCCACAGATGGTGTGCGACACTGTGCCACAGATGGTGTGCGACACTGTGCCACAGATGGTGTGCGACACTGTGCCACAGATGGTGTGCGACACTGTGCCACAGATGGTGTGCGACACTGTGCCACAGATGGTGTGCGACACTGTGTCACAGATGGTGTGCGACACTGTGCCACAGATGGTGTGCGACACTGTGTCACAGATGGTGTGCGACACTGTGCCACAGATGGTGTGCGACACTGTGCCACAGATGGTGTCTCCGCGACACTGTGCCACAGATGGTGTGCGACACTGTGCCACAGATGGTGTGCGACACTGTGCCACAGATGGTGTGCGACACTGTGCCACAGATGGTGTGCGACACTGTGTCACAGATGGTGTGCGACACTGTGCCACAGATGGTGTGCGACACTGTGCCACAGATGGTGTCTCCGCGACACTGTGCCACAGATGGTGTGCGACACTGTGCCACAGATGGTGTGCGACACTGTGCCACAGATGGTGTGCGACACTGTGTCACAGATGGTGTGCGACACTGTGCCACAGATGGTGTGCGACACTGTGTCACAGATGGTGTGCGACACTGTGTCACAGATGGTGTGCGACACTGTGCCACAGATGGTGTGCGACACTGTGTCACAGATGGTGTGCGACACTGTGCCACAGATGGTGTGCGACACTGTGCCACAGATGGTGTGCGACACTGTGCCACAGATGGTGTGCGACACTGTGCCACAGATGGTGTCTCCGCGACACTGTGCCACAGATGGTGTGCGACACTGTGCCACAGATGGTGTGCGACACTGTGCCACAGATGGTGTGCGACACTGTGCCACAGATGGTGTGCGACACTGTGCCACAGATGGTGTGCGACACTGTGCCACAGATGGTGTGCGACATCTACAATATATTTTATTCTATTTAAAGTTATGTGGATGATTCTTGCTTGATGTTGTTTTTTTCTTTTTCTAAAATTCGATAATTTTAATCGGGTTAGTACAATTGCATTTTTGTTTCAAATGACATCATTAAATGTTTAGCATTAAATATCAATACTTAGTCAATTTCACTACATTGCTTGAATTGTTTGATTTCAATCTAACATCTTAAGTCGCTATGAATAATTCAATTGCAATGTATGTGCTTATCTTGCAATTATGTAAATTATTGAAAGTCCTTTGAATATATTGTTTGTACTGACGCACCTAAGCTCCAAGACTTATACTATTGATTCAACAATATATAACAAAAATAAAAAAGAAATAACACTTCACAGTAATGAAAATGTTTCTTTATGGCAATTAAATGTTTTCGACGGTAGGTGGCTTTGCAATATTAGTTTGGTCTACATATTTTGACTACGAAGTGAGCAGCAGCTACTTTTTGGAACAAAAATAAGTTGTCGTTACGATAAATACTCTCTTCGAATAAGAAACTCATATAAAGACCAACACTTCTTTTTAAATATTTATTCAGCAATAGTTTACCTACTACAACATAAATCTTTTATTTTGGTCAATATGGTTAGTCTGTAAAGTGATCAGCAGCTGGTTTTGTGATATAATTATATATCACTCCATACATGTACTCTTAGACTATGAAAACCAGTCAAAAGTCAAGGTGTTATTTACGCGATATATTGTATCAGTTGTAACTATCTGCAGCTGATTTTCATCTTCATAGTAACACAAATGAAGACCCATCAGGCAAGGCGTTTGCATTAAAACCTCATGTTGCAATTAACGAAACAACGATTAATATTCAATTTTCACAAACTAAGGTGATTTTCCTACGTCAAAAGATAATGCATACTAAAGAACAATCGCTTTTGCTGAATTCCTTAGTTTTTTTATTTAGCAGACCTAATTGTTTCGACCGAAATGCACGTGAAAACTGAGCTACCTCAGAAGCTTGTCCATTGCATTGATACATAATACAATGTTAATATGTTTAAATCGATTTTTTTCAAATATAAAAGGTCTTGATTCTTACTAGAAGTAGTATTTAAGCTGTGGTGCTGGCTAGTTTGTTGTTTGAACAAAATTAACATTCTTTGTTCATATAATAACTCCTTTCTTAACTGCCACTGGAACTGCTAACGTCTAACCTCACCATGCCGACTGACCATTCTAATGTGTAATTTGTTGGATTATCTTTTTCTGTGTATTGTCTCTTATCTCTCTGTCTTTTGTATTCACGTTCAATCAAAGTGCGTTTTCACAAAATCTTGTTAGTGACATGAAATTCTGACCTTGGCATAGTTTCGTATTCGTATTCGATGTTTCCGACATAAAAATACCTTTATCAAAATTAATACGGTTGTGGCCGCGGTAGCATAGAAGGAAAATTTGAACTATGTTTGTTTATTAGTTAGGTACGAATATTAGGCGTATTAAGTCAGGTGCTCAACTAACTGAAAAATCCCAACCAAGTTTATAATATTTGACTTGCACATCATGCTACACAGTATATATTTGCATGGCAATTGATAAAGCAGTTAAAGGCATCACATTTTAGTTATGCAATGGTAATTGTATATGTTATGAGCCGTTATGACATCAATCAGTAAGGCAGGTTTAAAATGTCACACCGACTTTTGGTAATTTTAGTCATGATCCCGAGAAAACGCTTAGGTCAGCGTTTCATAGTTGATGCAAATTGTGCAAGAATTAAACGGCTAATGGTAAACTGCAAGCATTTTGATAATTCGTCATGAACTATTCAAAGAATCCCTTCTTGATCTGTTTTATGTTTCCTTCAGATTAATGTGCAAATAAAACATCTTAAGCATAGGCAGTGTTGATAATAATAGGACTTTACAGATTCTGTGCGATGTTTTTAATTTTTCGACGCCCTTCAAACAACAATGAAAAGAGATATAAAACCTAACGTTCCGCAATATCCGACCACAACCATCATGAGATAGGCTTCAAATAATCCCGAGCACCTGTTCGCACTTGTCGTGATACATATATTTACAAGCATTACAAAATCTACATTTTGCTAACAAATGCATGCAAAGGTTATACGAAAGAGGGCTAGGTATTCCACAGCAAACAGTGCCGGTCCCGATCAGACAGTTTCGCTTGGACTGGCTGATATAGATCGATACTATTTGTCTAAGCCTCACTAAGTGGAGAGCAGCAGAAGAGTACAGTTCTCTTTCCAGCCATCTTCCAATTACAGGGCAAGAACACAATCAGATGAGGTCATACAGTCGCAATATATGTTGTTGCCAAGAAAAAGATTATGTTTACCACAATCAAACAAAGTAACATATTTGTGGCAAGAAGAGTATTAATTAGTACTAAGATCTCTAGATTACCACTTGTACATTTTTTATGTTTAAAAAGCCATAAAAAGACCTTTAAAACGCCCATACATAAATAAACGGTATTGAGGATTTAAATACTTTTCAATTTGTACTTTAAAACTAACAAGCTCGGAGAATTCGCCCGTTTATAGATTTTCAGATAATTTCAAAAAGAGGTGATACCATGAATCTTTTACGACAAAAGCAAAAAAAAAAACATTAAAAACATTAAGCCTTTTTATAACAATTGTGTCATTAAAGGAATGTTATGTATGAGAAATGAATGAAAAATCTTTTGTCAAATGTTATTCTGCACAAGCTTATGACAGGTACACTTGCATGGGCCATAAGAGTCACACACTGGTCATGAATCGTCAATGTCATATAATAATGCTAAATATTACAAACATATTGTTCAATCATAGTACTAGACCAGTGACAGGTTGGGGTATGGATCATAATCGACCCTCAGAACCAGCTCTAAACATGGGATTAATAATATCATTGTGGTTATATGTAGGATACCAGTAACTGGACGAGGCAGAAACTCTATTTTTTTTAAAAATGGTGATCTCACGAACGTGTTAAGATTCTACCAGAAGACCCAATTTGGGTAGGAAATACAAATTTGTCATCTTAATCATAGAAATCTCTGTACTTAGCTTGTAGCTACAGCGTCCAGGACTATCTTAAGATTTCCCAATTTCCTGCAGGTGTCCTTGGGCAAGTTTGACAAATTATATTGTTATTAGATTACATCACTTCCAACATAAGGCACTGCCTAAATAATAAATGTCACAAGCGATATTATCAATCTTAGTTTTTCTGTTAATTAAAAGTACAGTCTTTTGAAAACTTTGCATTATTTCAATTTTCTTTTTAATATGTATCTTTGTAACGTGTGGTCTTTTCCATTTAAATGGCAGTGAATTATATTTGTACGAAAATAAATCGTATTGCTTCGATTCGTAGTGGTGAAAACAAAAACTTCTTTTAGAAGGTTAAATGTGTGGGCTGACATCGCCTCTGTTGACCATCTTCGTGTTTCGTTTTAAACTTGGCAAGTACCACGTTATGATGGCTTGTCCTCCTTCCGGGCAGTGTGGCTGACAATCCACATTAAATGCGTCAACTTACGAGTCGTCAGTGTGTGGTATATATAACCCATTTGAAATGCCCCAATACCACTGGATAAGTATCCTGTGTATCATTAGTGCCTAGATCCCACTGTAAAAATACCAGCCAATGTTAACCTTAAAATAATTTATAACAAAACATCGCTATTGTATTCAAGGTTTATCACTGATGGAAGAAATCTTTAACTAAATTAGACACAACCCCAAAACGATATTTTGTTACAAATCATTGAACCCCGCGAAAAAAAAAAACTAATGTATGGTGCTTGTTTTTGTTCATTTTACCTGCGAATGTTTGCGTTAAACTGTTATGTCAATGAACCTAGCTAATGTATTATATTGCATTGTGTAGGAAATATCATATTGACATTTGGTGTTCCAAACCGTGTAATTAATTGCTGAAGTAAGACATAACAATGGGTCCGGATAAAGACAGCGCATAGACTCGCGGGGCATGCTGCCATTCATGGGGTAGCATCTGTAGAAACAATCATAGCATACATAACAATCCCGTCTACATTCGGTAATCACTCAATCATACCTGGGGAAGCTTGTACATCATACAGACAAGCAGTGGCTGTGAGAACAGAATATGAATCATTTCCAAGTTACCAGCGAGAAAGAGTGGGTCATTATTTGAACTAGTGTGTTAGTTGACCTTATTAGAACAGATGTTCGTATAGTCTTCCTTATGTATCAAAAATGTAATACGAACTTTTGTAACTCATCAGTACATCCACGCAACTCAAACACTAAAATAGAGTCATCTCACATTGTTGTAAATGCAAAATGCATAGTCTGTGCCAAACAGTATGTTTAAAGCTTTCTTGAACAGAGCACGGCTTAAACAGAATATGATTCTACAGGTCTTTAAATCTCCAACCGTCTGAGACGAAGCCGTCAGCAACGCAACATCCATATTGCTGGTAAATTTACCTGTGTCCGTTTTGTCAGAACGTATATTTCTTGCTAAATTACTCGGGAATAATTGTTTATAGATATTAATTTTACTTTGTAATGATTAACTGATTTCTCGAATATGGCTAAAAGCACCGTGTGTTGTGGATCCAGACTAACTGCTGTTGGTCATATTGTAAAGTGCATGTGCACTGAATTTTGTAAAGAGCGCATAATTCATCGCTTTGCTAGTTTATCATTAACATAAACCTCATCCAAGGAAAGAAGTTCGCATAATAACCTTACTATTTAAACACTAGTTAGCAAACAGATGATGTTGCCATATTTGCAACTTTAAAACAATATTAAAAGAGAAAAAACGAAAAATACAACTTGCATCTTATATGACAATAATAATAACAACAATAGCAATAATTGATTTGACTTGAACCAACCTTAATTGCTATGCGAGCGTGGTAATTGTTGAGATAAGGACAAATGATATAAAGAAGGGTAACATTTTGGAAACATTATTGGTTGCGGTGGTAATAATAGCAAATGAACTTACCCGAAAGAGTGCACTTTGTTGATTTCTCTGTCCAATGAACAAAGACAGATAAGTCTCCGGCAGGAACTGTTTATCAATTGTCAATAGAACCCGTTCATAAATTTTACTACAGTTTATATACAGAGTCACATGATTGCCGCTGAATGATAATGCTATTTGATGCCAGTGGTTATCGGCCAGTCTAAAAGGGAATGTTTCTACGCGTGTTTGTTGGTCGTGTGTATAATGGAGTCGCAGCTCATCTCGCCGTCCACTGCTCTCCAACTCCAGAAATCTGGAAAAAAATAACACACGTTTGTAAACAGAAAGCAGCTAGGACGTAATCCGATCAAAAAATGTATGTAACTATAGTATGTATAGAACAAACGTCTGGTTAGGGCATCTTAATTTGTTTCGATATTTATGTGATTAGAACCATTATTAATATAGTAAATGTTTCGCACAAAAATAAACTTTTAGTCAAATTCGACAGTTTTGATTTACATAATTGACACCCAGCTTATACCGCTAATACAGGTGCCGGGTCAATCGATGTGCACAACACCACAAATCAGAACGGAAGTAATTCGTAGGACAGCTGTAATTGCAGAGGAAATGCCAAATGCACAAATGGAAATGTCAAATGGCACGTTGACCCTACCTAGAGAGAATACTTAAGTATGCGTTTCCTATGGAAAATTTGCGTATAAGCAATACTAAGTTGTACCCCTCAATAGAAACTTTACCAGACGTAATAACATACGATAAATCCTGATCATGGTTTGGTCAGAATCTGCACTATTTGCTGCATATGATTATTATTATGCAGATAAGATAATAAATATAGCATGAAATAAAGTTTAATGATAACTAACAATAGTAGGACACTGTGACATATTCACATAGTAATAATAATGTTTTGGATAACACCGGCATACAACAAACTCCTGTGCGTGTAAATATATGTATTTGGAAAGAGTTATGCGCACACAGTATGTTCACAAAGGTCAAGTTGAGACTTATAGAAACACTCAATTCTTATTCGTTTTCATGACATTTTATGCGCTTTATGCTTTTGACCTTGCGACCAAAAATGTTTTATTTAGATACAGCCGAAAGCATGCGATTGCTTGACAGACGTCTCCTATTATACAAGCATTTATCATGATATATGATGATGCTTTCTTCCAAGTTCAGGAAATTCAGGAGGGCAAGCATGTGCATATGCAATTAAAATTACCCCTAAGTGTAAAATCGTCGATTGGAGACAAAATTCCCCCCGAAAGAAAATGATATAGTGAAAGTGATTATGGTGCGTTTGTCAATATGTACTAGTGACACAAATGATAAAATGTAGCATAGAAAAGCATAGATATTAGCTCGATGATCTTACTATAAACAATCGGCAAAATGTGTCAATCATAAACAGACAGCACCTGGCTCATTTAGATTTACCCTATTTGCGTCAAAGCCTAAACCAATCGTGTAAAGGATGTTCAGCGATTCCAATCATCCATATAGATGCCATTCTACTTGTACAAACAATTTAATGTAGGTCGTTCACGAGTGTCAGACGAATTTGTCTGAGAAAAAAACCTCCAGGAAGTGCAAGGTTTGTTAGAACGGAGACCAGGTATAAGCATGTAAGTCAATTTGACCGTTCCAAGGCGGTTTTTCTCTATGTGTGTAATGTCTCGTCCAAGTTTTTTTTGTTACAGTCACATTACTTGTGTATGGATTTTGTCTAGAGGTAGTTCGAATTTTAATACTTGTAGTAATTTTCTTTGGACCGGGTCATGTTTTCCTACTAAGTGTCTAACGTAAGAGCTGATTACCGACCTGTAGAATCCGGACGAGAGCGCAAAGATACTGCCGGAGTCGCCCATCTCCTGCTTGACCGTGGCCAGGAAACTAAAGTCCTCATGGTCTTTAAGCCGCATTAACAGCTCCTGTGTCACCCCCGCTGGCAGCTCCAGCTTTCTGGTTGTCTCTGAAAGACACATAACAGTAAACTCAATACGGATAGGTTGTACAAGGTGTTAAATATGTTAAAGGCCTCGTGAACGGGATCGTAGGTCTGGTGCAAAATCCCAATTTTGACCGGAGGTGTTAGTACTTGGGCAAAACTATTTTATACACACATTGTTTCATGCTGTTACTACAAAAGTTATTATTTAAATTTTTAATTACGAATCGATTTAATTCTACCATTTATCGAATTATTTCAACAGTCCGATGTACATTCGTAAAATGATGACTGCTCTGTAAAACGATTAAGCCGGAATTTTGCTGTTTTATGTCATAAACCTGTTCAACGCATTCATCATAATTACCGTCCAAACTATCAGTTTAACTGCAACAAAAAGCGTTTGAAACTCATAGACTAAGTGTCTTTTTTTTCTATACCTTTAAACCCTGACTTTTTATAATCACAGTTTTGAAGTTTGTTGGATCTGCAAAATCACATTGTTATGTTATTGTTATGTTCTTTCTTTTAAAACGTTACTGCCACGTTTTCTTCATATCATCAATTTTTTTAAACATTTAGGAGATAACGAGTAAAGTAAAGGTTTGCCTTTTAACAGACCTTATTTTCCATC
Organism: Sinonovacula constricta; assembly: GCA_007844125.1. NCBI lineage: Eukaryota > Metazoa > Mollusca > Bivalvia > Cardiida > Solecurtidae > Sinonovacula > Sinonovacula constricta. Next base: position 76,578,981 of record CM017556.1, on the reverse strand, counting down.
ATGGACACGTGGCCTACATCGTTGTGAAAAGTGTGATAACGCTGGAAGGTCCATGAGAATATTAATTCACATAAGGCATTAATTTAATTTTACGATAGTTTAATGAAGCCAGACTCTGTACAGGTCGGTCTTGGATGTGGTTCTAGTGGTCGTGAAAAGGTCACGAGGCCACCATAACGCCATGGTAACGTAGGCGTGTCTGAATCGGCAATTCATGTACATATACTTAATTAACTGTGGATGATTACAATAGTTACATGTACGCCACCTAACGAGTCGACATACAAATGGTTACCTGCGTTTATGCATTTTAATGAGATAAGTTTTTAATATAAAATGAATAAGTTAGCATAGCAAGACTGACAGTTCGATGCTAACAAACATGATTCTGGGAAAAATGGCTTTGGATACTAGAACTTCTGCATTCTATTACGATGAAGAACATTGAAGAGCAAAACAATGAACTGATGATATTGGATTTTCATTGAATTTAACGGTTGTTCTTGTTTTCATTTTATGGTTGTATTTTTGGTTGGTAGTAGTTGATGTTTTGCTGTTCTTACATTTATGTGAAATCGGTCATTTATTGACTACCCTGGTTAAGAAACGTTTAATGACACCAAAAAGAACCATGGTGTATATTTTAAGATACACGTCGACTCCAAAATGCATTGAAGCGCCATTTTACATGTCTGTAGTATCTGTAGAACCTAAAGAAAGATTTTCTTGTGGCAATACATCTTGTAATAAATCAGTAAAATTGCTAGCAAATCATTTAGAACGTGTTCTTTACACATGAAGAATGAGAACAGACATAGCTGACTCTGACCGATAGCCGAATTTGATTTCAAGCAAATGACAAAATGACAAAAGGAAAACTTTTTACGTTAAATTTAATTGTTTCTGCTTAGAAAAATCTAGCAATCCCAGTCAAGGAGAATTTAAGTTTAAAAATAAAATAAAATATCAGAAAATCTTGTCAAAAATACTAAATTGTCTGAAGTAGGATAATATCTGATTAAAGTATGACGTGGTTGCATAAACCACAGGTCCTGGAATGAAGCGTCTAGGTTGACTGGGTTCATAATGATAACCAAATTGATAGGTCCATTACACGTAATTGGTTTCATGAATTGGAATCAGTCTAGATCTTCAGTCACCCCTTAGCCTGCTTGATCTGTTATAAAGTTATACCTACTGGTTGTGTGTTAAGTTATTTCTTGCCAACTACAGACACGGGTTGCTAGGCATATACCTAAGGATTGAAAAGCAACTAGTGTAGATTCTGATCTTACAGGTAGCGATTGTTTGCCGCCATTGATCTGCACTATTTAACTAAGTATAGTAAAAGTGTGCTTTGCTGGATTATAGCTAGTTGCAGACGTTTTGAAACGCTCTTCGTTGTTTGCCATACGCTGGAGTTCATTCTAACCATTTTCTAAGTAACTTAACTTATTGCTCATATCTCGCTAACCACTTTCATCAAGAGTCTATTTATATTTGCGATACAATCTCCCTATCTGTTGATTTCTCTGTTTACGTGGTAGTAACGTTTTAAGGCGTCAAGTTCTGTGCTGTACTAACTGTGTAGACAATTGGACAATCTAGAAAGATTATGAAAACTTTGCAATTTATTCTATAATATCCAGACGTGATTGCTATAGCAGCACATAATACAATTAAGGGAAAGACTGCACATCGTAAAATGCAGGTGTAGCAGATTCTGCAAAATAACTTAATTGTGCATTTATATGGCAAACCGAATTGATTATTTAAAACCAATTAGATATAGGTATTTAAACTGGAAGAAAATCGACGAGAATATCTGAAGTTATAAACCATTACTATATTGTTGGTAATGAAATCAAATAGAACGCTACGTTTTAATCCATTATATAATTTTGTATTTATTAAAAATAATGTTTCATGTGCTTGGTTTAATAAACTTACTGTTAAGTGATGCATTTTTTGAATTTATGAACGCCGATTGTATAGTTATGTTTTAATGATGTTCTGAAGAGACAACGGCATGCACAAAGGTTTTCAATGAACTCAAATTTATAATTGTTCAACTTTCTTTGTCTATAAGTAGAGATTTATCTGAAGAATTGAATATAAAGACCTTGTTGGGGGAATATTGAAGACAATGTTCTGTGTTCACTCATTACGTACTCTGTTTGATAAGCGCACGGCAGGACAGCTTTGAGCGCAGCGGTGTGAAGATAAACCTTCAGACTGCCGCATTGTTGGTTGGTACATGACCTAAAGCCCTCCCTTACACCGGCTATGTGGTAAATAACTTCACTTCAGTAGATTACGCTTGTATAGGTGATTGCGCAACAAATTTTAAGCCTCAATGTTAACTAATATACACCCTTTTTGGCTGTTTACAACCTGGTTGGAACCAGTAGTCCGGATATATGTTCCAGATGCAAGGCTTAGTAGGTAGTCTGGTCTAGTTGCCTTTTACTCTGGAATTCAAATCTTGATCACGAGTCTTGCGCCTAAATTACTTGACCAGTCAAACTATGGCACTTCAGCTAACAGGAGCTAGAACCAGTTATTGTCAAATTGTGATATGAGTTTAAAATATAACGAATTTAATATGCATAATATTGATTAACAAGGGTCGTTTAAAAAACTGACATTTAAACAGCTATGGATAAACATGACATCGAAAAAATGACAAGAATATATCTGCTTTTATCGTAAGTGCTTGCTTTTTTAATACACATGACGTAATATGTCATATTTTGAGTTCTAAGTTAATAACAGTCTTGAACAGATTTGTCATGATGTTACTACCTGTACAGGCAAATGGGGTTCAAGTATCACAAGAGCATGGTGGAATACGCTTCTTAGATTTTGACATTTAAGAATAACAATATTATTAGCATGTTTTCAATTTAAATTGGCAAAAATAATTCTACGAAACAATAACAACTTTACAAATATAAAAATGCAAACTTTAATCCTGAAACTGAAACAACAGAACACATATTTCCGGAATGCCTTAATGTACGATACCTAAGAAATGAACTATAATTTATCACTGAAAAGATATAATAAATAAGAAAAGAAAACGCCCTCCTATGTATAAACAAAGCATATATTGTCATAATTTATTCTTTAATTAAATATAAATATTAATATCTTTCTGTAAAACTAAATGTGTCGAATCCCAATTTAAGCATTTTGTGAATGAACTTAATCAATACTGTAACTTTAATGTAACTGCGAACAATTGTCTAAACGTGTATGTGCACTTACATGTACTTTTGTATACTTGAAACAATCAAAGTGGTTAAAACACATCCATTTAACGACAAGATAATGTCTCTAGACAAGAAATAACTGGTAAAATTCTTAGGTAGAGATCAGCATCGAATACAACATAATATATAACAAATATAACATTGCTCTAAGATGATATAAGGTTATTGTTGTAGATATTTTAAATGAATCAGGGTTATTCACACCTGTTCAACTAATTTAGAAAAGACTGCAAAGCGATTCTCCCTAATTCGTATGCAAACATAATGCACCTTTGTTATAAAACGTGCTTCGTCAGTAGAATGAAGAAGAGTTGTTTTTTGTGTGAAATGCGAATGGACTTGCCAAATATAAGATTGAAAATAAATTTTAACAGCCCATATGATCATGTCTAATAAATCCAGACAAAACTAGTAAATATGACATATCTTGCAAATTATTTCAAGTGCATTAAGTACAAAGAAAAGCTTCATTAAATGAATAAAATATAAGTGACTGCCTGTACATGACAATTGATAATGCAATCGACCAAAATATAATTTAACTATTATGAAAGTTATGCTCATATATTGATTAATAGAATACATATCAAATTCGCCTAAACATCAATTTCTCTTAGCGGTGCATATACAACAAAACTGTTCAAATTGTGCTAAACAACTACTTAGTTGTCACGGATGAACCACACACAGGAATTGAAACCCTAATTGTCTATGAGTTAGATCTTGAATCTCACACAGGTTGAACCAATCGGAACATCTCGGATAATTTACGAATCATCTCTCGGATTTATGTAGGTTGTCGGATTACCTCGGCCATTTCCCTAAATGGGACTTCTTTTTGTGACAGACGTCAAAACAAAGATGGCAGCTCGAATGACAGCTCACTACAGTACGATGCCTGTAAAAATTCACTTTGTGGCTGCTTCAAATTTAAATCATTCAGTCAAGTTTAATTTACCCAGCGCAGCAAAGACACAGCTGTCGAAAGACGCCATTGTTTACGTTTTGTGCGAACTACATTTTAAGCATATTCTTCCGACTTCCGGCGAACAAAATGATCGTGATTTCTGTAAGTATCATTGCACCAGATACATCCGATGGATGATTGTCCCGAGGACGGAATTACTCGAGTAGTTCCGATTGAGCTTGAACTTGTAATTCGACGTTAAGTAGTGATTGTGAATTGAAGTCAAAACCAATTCAACTTATAAATTGAATCTTAATACAGTTGATTAAATACCCGGGAAGCAAAAATTATGAATACTACACAGTGAGTATATACTACAGTTATGAGAGGTCGTAGGTTCGAATTGCGTGTTAGGATTACGTGACATAGCATTGTTTTGTCAATATGGTATAACAGTAACTATTGATACAGATGTGTCTGCTTTATATGGTTATTATTATGGTTCAGTTAATAGTTAAGATAGGATACTGAACTTCAATAAATGGTTACAAGATAAATTTTCAGTACAATTCGACACCTCGCAGCGAATAATGACCGCACAATCATACTTTTCCGAGTTGTGCGTAAATTTTTCATTTACAATCTATTAATAAAAGGTATCTAGCTACCGTGGGTTGGGTCTCAGTGAAGGGCTTATCACCTAACTGCAGAGGCAATGTGGTAGGGGCGGGTAGGGCATTGGAATTAGAAAATCAAATATTGTTCAAACCTCATTGAAATAAATGCACAAAACATAACTGCACCTCTTGTGCAGTTATTAAAAGTCGATCATTTCAGTTATAAATGTAATCACCTCTTTAACCAAAAACGTCAGCTTACCTTCAAAATACAGCGCTGTCTTAGAGTTGAGAGAGCCTGTGACGCGTGCTATTCCTGGTTGTGACGTGTTTATATAGCTAAGAAGGTCAAGGACATTCCCTGGCCCGAGATCAAGACCTAAACCTGCAATTACACAAAACGTAGGCTGTAATATATGTTGAGAACAAGCAATGTCATTATAAAATAAGCAGACACACAAACACAAACATACACAATTGTAAGTGAAAGATACATACATTTATGAACGCAGATATTCATGCAAATTAACAGTCATTACAATCAAATGTTTCAAAAGTGAAAAGCAGTAATAATAATAAATTTAATGGTTATACAATATAATATTCTGGTTTATGGGGTTGTACATGTATACCAATAGGAGAAATAAATATCTGCTGAATTGATATCTTTACCCGATCTTAAAAGGATACCAATATTATAAAGATATTTTCTTCATAATCTGCATAATTTACCATTGACTGAGTGATGTGTAAAGGCAGCGCAGTTATTATTCATGGTATGACAGGCATGCCCATTTATTGGACACACATTCCGCAAGGTTTGTCGACGATAAACCATTCACAGAATAGTCTTGAAAAATGTTTATTGTGTGATATTTTGTAGTTTGTCTTCATTTCAATTTTAGAAACTTATCTTTATAAATCCGTTTGTTGCTTTAATCGAAAGTTAATCTTTTTACCGTCATTTTCTGCCTCACATTCCTAGGAACATGAGCATCGCCTTGAACCCCCTGTGTACATGTTCGAGACATTCTGCGCTCTTCCAAGGACAGCTACTAGACTATACATATTACCTTGCCAGTATGTCATCAGCTAAAAACTTAAATATCTATCATGCAGTAAATAAATTACAAGCATAAATCACAAAACAACCTCTGGGTGAGAGTATTTTTCCGCCTTGGCTGCTGTGATATCAGTATAGTACAGAAGCAAACAACTTGACAAACATCACTTATTTCTTCGAGGAAACAAAAACAGCGCGTCTCACAGCAGTATGCCGAACATCAGCGTTCTTTGCAATACCATTGCGTCCCGTGAATGCACCTCGCTTCCAGACAATTTCTTTTCTCGTTTTTCTGATCGCCACGATGCTGTGACATAGAGATATTTATATATCGGTAAACAAGTAACCGCCTTCCGTGGCAGTCGCCCGCTCTGCGACACGGAGATATTTATATACCGGTAAACAAGTTACCGCCTTCCGTGGCACTCGCCATTACTGCGACACGGAGATATTTATATACCGGTACACAAGTTACCGTCTTCCGTGGCACTAGCCCTTACTGCGACACGGAGATATTTATATACCGGTAAACAAGTAACCGCCTTCCGTGGCACTCGCCCGCTCTGCGACGCGGAGATATTTTTATACCGGTAAACAAGTTACCGCCTTCCGTGGCACTCGCCATTACTGCGACACGGAGATATTTATATACCGGTACACAAGTTACCGTCTTCCGTGGCACTAGCCCTTACTGCGACACGGAGATATTTATATACCGGTAAACAAGTAACCGCCTTCCGTGGCACTCGCCCGCTCTGCGACACGGAGATATTTATATACCGGTAAACAAGTTACCGCCTTCCGAGGCACTCGCCATTACTGCGATTCATGACAAGCTTCCATGTGTACGATTGACTCTGAAATGGCACCAGTTTGTAAGATTATATTAAGAACCTATAAACTCAACTGCTGCGTCGCCGGAGTTTGCAAAGATATTTCTTATTGAAACAATCAACTTTCCGCTGATTGTGCAGGTCTATTTGGCAGCACAGACAGTGTACAGAGTGCATATATTAACATTGTTTAGACACCCGAGATTGTTAGTAGATATTTTTGTCACATTCATTCAATTAAAAGAATAAGGCACTTTAATTGTCTATATTGATAAAGTCCTTATCCATAATCATTTGTTTGAAATATTTTTGTAGCCTGATTATGTGAATCAAATTGATATTGTATGTTAGCAAATCGAATCCGAAAGTTTGCAACAGTTAAAGTTACACTGTATACTAAATTCTCACTCCGATGTTTTAGACAAAATGACAAAAGTCTATCCAATAATGAACGATAGCTTCATAAATGAGTAATTTGCAGGAAGTAGTGCAGATTCAGAACCGGACATACACTGTTCCCTAATAAATACATATGACAAATTCCTGTGAGCATTGCAACATACATTAAAATTTAAGAAGCCACAGAACAACGGCATTCATACAAGCCAAATGTAAAGTGCGAACAAATCCTTTACGAATCATTAAACAAATAGAGCAAACCGAACAGTTACCCCCTTGAAACGGTCAGTCGGCAAAATGGACCAACCGGGGTGCTGAAACCGGTGTTTACAGAGCTCTAACCTCACACTTCCTGAGGGGTTTCCCAAATGCAAGCAATGACGAGAAAACATATCTGTTTGAATTAAAATGACATTCGAAATTCCGGCTTGACAGGCTTTGACAGTATGGTTTGTTTTTTTATATAAAGAAAACTTAACTCAGGATTAAAGAGCTCCTACAGCCTGAGTGAAGACGAGACGACAGTGGTTGTCGAGTCTAGACTGTGCTATATTATACTATCTCGGTACTATCTGGAACAAAGCATTGCAATGACTCGGAATTGACACTGAGATAAGACAGCCAGGTAGCTTCCGAACGATTCCAGCTGATGGAGATACGCCGGGTTTTCTTGAAGCCCCGTCTCGATAGCAGGGACTACTTCCACTTCAAGATTAGAGGAACTATTTGGATTCGCAGAAGATTAACCATGATCTCAGCCAATGTCTTAGAACGTATTTATGCGGCTGCTCATGAATATTACCACATCGTTCAGTTCTTATGTGTGCCAGAAATTTGAAATAAACCAGGGGTGGAAACCGTCAGCCAATACAATAATGCCCAAGATTGCGACATCCTTTTACTAATGGAAAAACCCCAAACAGATGGTGTTGAGCAGAATAGTCCAGTGGTAGGATCACGGGGTCTGAAGTTCGAACCACAGTTGCCGCCAATTTCTTTGATCAAGAAATATACCTCGAATTGCTCCTCTCCTCCCAGGCGTATACATGGGTAGCTGCGACGGTTATTCTGGTCAGTGAGATTACTGCCTAGCGCCATGTGGCTGCTTTAGTACTAGGATGACGAATACTCCCAATGACCAGGGGGTAAAGTGAAAAGTGCAGTAAAGTTGACAATAACTCGGTATTACCTGTTACCTAAGATGACCGGATAAAACACATGTCATCTGAATGAGCATTTTGCGTTCTTGTTTCGAGACTCAACCCCACGTGTTGATGGACCTGTGTTGTTACAGAAATGTCCGTTTAGTTGGGCTTTCATACCTATGTAAATCTGAAGTAACTATTTGTAAGCAAAAATTAAAATAACCGTATTTTTGAAGTTCGACATAATCCAGCTATGCTTAAAATAGATCGTATGATGGTTCAATCAGAATGACCCAGTTATGTATTGAGGTGTGATCTTTTTATTTGGCGCTTGCAGCGATCTAGCCTTGTTTATTGTTTTCCTCCGCCCATCTATATGTCCACCCGCAACTGAAGTAGTCCCATTACAGCCCAATTATGTTCCAATTATTGTCCAATTGATGCAACATTTTACTTGTCGGCATTCCTGTGCAGCTTTCATCGTTTGGCAAGTAATTAAAAAAAGAATCAAATGTTTTCACATAATTGTTCTCATAGCAAACCGACACATCTTAAACAATTATTGTTGTTGTTTTAAAGTCACAGCTGCATCAAAAACAACCTATCATTGAGACAAAAATAATAAAAGTGCAATTTTCACATAGAATATATAAAATCATATTAACTAAAAAGAACTTTCAAAAACCTGTGGGTACATATTTTCATTCACATCATTTTATCATTTTCCGTACATGTATTTCAAAATTTCAGTGCTGACGTCACAAAAAAAAACAACGTGACATGTTGCTATTATTGGTAAAAGGCATTTCAGCTAACAATTTAACAATTAACATTTTGGTAATGAAGTTGTGTAAACATGATTATCATTTCAAGGCTTGTGTTGTTGATGAATGTTAATATTCATCTGGGTGACGCAGCGATATATTCAACATTGTCATAAAGAATCCAAATGTCTATTATTTCTTGACTCCAATTGCTGTTACCACTACCTAAAGATATTGCTGTATTTCTATTTAAATTTTATTCTTGGTGAGAATTTAGGGAATAAAAATACAAAGGTCTGATAGATACAGAAGAGTACCTTTAGTCTGTAAGATAACAAGGTATGATCAGTTTTTAGTGTTACGTAATGATTGAAATTTATGTTCGGGGTAATTTCTTATCCACCAGGCGATTATAACTGATAACTAAAGAATGCCGAACTGTTAAAATGGGCATACAAGCCAGACATAATTTGTTTCTAGGTTATATTGTATACATAAAACGTTCAAAAATCACATGTTTCTTCGCGAGTCAATTTATATCCTTTTCACGTACTATCGCCACGGGGAAGACTTGAGCTGGACTTTGTAGTCTGGGCTACAACGGGGAATTAGCGCTTTTTGACATACAATAATGCTTAAACATTTCCAGTCTAATTTCTATAGCCAGTTTTATGGTACGTATGTTTTGTAGAGGAGCAGTTCATCTTTAGTCAACAGTGCCGACAGAGGTCCTGAACTGCGTGTAGAATCTAGGGTAGGTGGCATTAGACTGAAACTGCGTCGGCTTTTGTGTGGTCCCATGTTGCAGTTTGAGAGCTGATGTGTTGTACAGAGACAGTGATAACGTATCGCAATGAAGTCAAATTCGATTGTTGTTGCAGGCCAATCACAATTTTCTAATTTCACAACGGGTTCTATCCCAGTTAGTCATTATTTACATTATTATAAACATTAAGAGTCAACGATTTTGAAGCAAGGTTACGGCTATAAATTAATTGTTTCTGATTTTACTGTCTTAAATACCTTCATAAGAATTGATATTATCCGTGAAAGAGAAGTAAGATTGGAAAGCTACAGAGGCTGTGGGTGGAAATGCAATTAACAGATTGACTTACTAGGTGAATATAAGACATTACTCCGGCACATGACCCGGTGTAATAGTTGAAATCTAATAGAATGTTTATGCTGTCTTGGGAAGGCAGAAAGGTTACCGGGGCGAAAGCCGTCTATAAAATAGACCAAGTAACATTGAACACCAGCAGTGAACGGGGAAAGATTAGACTTGGCAACAAAAGCATCAAACAGCTGACTGAAAAAAACACACAACACAATTACTTTATAACTAATGTGTTAAATAGGTTTGATTTTTACCTTTATAAAAGTGATAAAATACGCACTTTTAGGGGTTTGGATTAAGTCGATTTAGTGAACAATGCCATAATTATTAAGCAATTAAACAGCACAGTACATTTTAAAATTCATACAAAATATATAAACAAAGAAAAAATCCCACAATTATGTCTAGCGTAAAGCCAAATATAAAAAACCCTGCTCATGTTCCCAGAAAGGTGTGCAGTAGGTACATGTGAATGGTCAGTTTTATAAACTAACACTACTGAGGAAAGGCACTGACAGATTACACGTGCTTCAAAGCTGGACCGGTCAGCCTGAAGTGTTGTTTGTTGATGTTTTGACAGGAAACGCCACCAGAAGTGATGACGATAATGTAAAACAACTGCTGGATGATGTGCCAAGAAAGATTCCGTTATAATGGAGTCTTGTTGTTGAAAGCTCATGTTATGTTCATTTGTTTTAGTTACGTATATGTCGGAAAGTGTGTATCAATTGTCTTTTGGTGTTGCCATAGAAGTCCGTGCTATAGGAGTAAATACACGACATCATCATTATCACATTATCGTGATGGCAAAAGTGGCAATTATGCCTTCGATAACACAACGGCTATTTCAACGGGCATATGATTTAGGTAATCAGTGTACCTATAATATTTGATCATTTCCTGCCGAAAATGAAATAAAAGCAGTGAAATTAAAATGACACGTAGATCGCAACTTTCATTAATAAAAATCACCATTGTGTCCTTAAGACAATAATCCACGCCTATACCAATTTATTCAACAGATATGTCAGAAAAACATGACCAAGCCCAGGAAGATGCATTTCCGTTTGAGGGATTATTTCTTTTTATATTAAAAGTGGTTCGTTGTTGAAATGTGAACAATTGGGAAATTGTTGAGATCTTTGTATAAACAACTGACGTGTAGAAACCCCCCTCAATACGTAGCACGCCACACCTATCTTCCTTACCAATCTTGTTTGTATATATTACACCCTAAGCTAATTGTTGTCTTCATAAATCAGTTTAAACACACTTTTCATTCTATAAATAGTGATGATTCACCACGATGCAATCACATGGGCCTGCAAGTTAATCTGACCGGCTGTGAAGGCGGGTTTCTTGAATGAACTTAGCGGATGATCCCGCTGTTTTGGTATGCTGATTAAAATAAAACACAATTTTAACAGTGAGCGACCTGCTAGATAACTACAGTATTACTGCGTTACTTGAATCTTTTTGGACCGCTAATCAGATGCCCCGTGAAAAAAAAGATTCGCTTGTAAATCTGAGGCGTTATCAAGATCCCGGGTTCCCACCTACACCGTTTTGCTCATAACGAGACAACGCGGAGCGTTTTTGCAAGGTGTGCCTGATCCCAAGCACTACCAGAAAGCACCCTCTTCATTATAAAAGTATTAGACATGTCTCTCTATAAAAGATAAGCTTTGATGCAGGTTTATCTGAATGAATGGGGTCTACATATGCCTATAGTAACACCGGCGGCAGGTATTCCATTCATAACCTCTGCTAGCCCATCGGGTAACTTGCAAGAGCATGCAACTTGTCGCATAAACAGTAGGTCTTGTAGGCTTTATTACTATCACCGTGTAGCCTAGTTATATGAAGATAATTTTCGTTCAAGAACAGCTGCAGTTTTTACATCAGATTTTAAATAAGTTCAGGGGGTGGAACTACAAAAGCTTTTTTTTGAAAGAAAGCAAAAGCAATCATGTACAAAATAAAACTCGATAACATAGATGTAAGCTTACATACACTGTTATATGATTATATTGCATTAGTTAAAACGTTGATTTTATTACTGCATTGATTTCCAAAGCAGCGTATACACAGTTTGTCCATGAAATCTTTTTTCAAGAATAACGAAAATTGCATTGCTGCGTTGAGTACTACCTAGTCAGAATGTATATGATACATTGTCAAGGTCATACAAATTGAGATATCGTAAAACATCCACACAGGAGTAAACATAAAAATAAACTATGATGGTATGCTTGTAAAGTATGTGCGTAGAAAACCTGACTATTCGTGAAGTAATGAACACTTAGGTAAGATTGCATGCATATGCCAGAAGAATTGATAACTGCTCATTTTGTGGCCATTTCGTCAATTTGCATAATTCCTTGGCTGATATTTTATATTGTACTGCCACGTTGAGTGATATTAGGTGGTTGACAGTGTCGCAATAACAACATTTGATATACTACAGGTATGTGAAACACGGTAGAATACACATATGATGGATGATAATTGTGTTTATTTCAGTATAACAGCTAAGTGTGACTTAGTTCGTAAATTCCATGGATGTCCTACGTTGCAATGACCGGCTATCAATGATGTTTAAGTGAAACAATGTCTTTGCTGATCCAGTATTTAAAGGAAAGGATAAGTAGAACACAAATCTTACAATTAAGAAATAAGAACTGTAGTTGCTAATGTTTTTTTCCGATTTCGACGAAAAGAAAAAGAACATAGATTGGATGGAATTTGAAAATAAATCTACGAACGGTAATTCAAATACCCCATTTATCACTTGGCCGTTTCCTCTGAGTAATTATTTATCTTCCTGTAGCTTTTTGGTGATACATTAACACAAAAATCTTGTTCCACAAATTAGTCCAGTCGAGTCCAGGAGTCAGCAGTATTATAACCCATCGTCGAATCGTTTACGGAAGATACCGATCAGATAGGCGATTCATCGGATAAGTAAACATGGTGACGCAGATAAATAAGCAATGAATGGATTCCTCCGCACGGAGAGACAGGGCCGGGCAGACGAGGGAGATACGGACATCACAGCTGTCAGATGAAGAACTGTGCGGGAGATGATTGTCAACTAACATCAGATTATCTTGAAACAAAATGATTGATGACTGCTAGAAGCATACATCTTTATATCACAAAGCAGTGCATGAACAAGAGATATCATTTTCAATCGAGTAGCTCATACTTGATGTATAGTATCGTGTTAATTACTAAGTAGAAGAGTGTTGCCATTATTTAAATATCTTTGCCTTTAAGTCACAAGCAAAAAGGGAAAATTGAAAAACCAAACTTTGAACCATAGTAAATGCTGCATTCAGTTTAGTACAAATCAACACCAACTACATGCTTTTATTCCTAAGCATCGGTTTTCGCGTAGGACGAGTATTTATGCCATTTTCATGACAAAGGCTATACCTTAGTAACGTAGTAAATTGCAAAAAGTAACTTCTTGGACAGTTCTGTCAACAAAAAAAGATGTACTACTACAGTTATATAAGAGACATTAAAACCTAATATAATATGGCCTCGAATATGGTCGTACTTAATAGATAATTGAAATATTTTTGCGCGTAATTTAAAGAACAAAGTGAGTGGAATCGATTGTTTACGACGATTATCGAACAACTTATCTTTTAATAGCAAATATGCTTATTTTTGTATGTTTATCTCTTTCGACTGTAGTTCCGTACAACATTTTCAATAAACACTGAAATCGTTAAATCTAACTTGTCTTCAGTGATAAAAAAAACCATTTATTAGGGGCGGTGTTCCCCTCAAACATATGCGCTGATAGACAAATATGCAAGTATTCTCGACCATCTATCATGGTGTTAATACGACTTGGTCTCGGCAGAACATCAGCCAAACTATACAGATTGACTACATGTTCGTGGAAATCTGTTCAAAAAGGGCCCAACGGTGTGCAGATTATACAATGCATCCAAGTTTAACCCAATGACCTGCAACTGCAAGATGCTCCTGGCTTCGCGGTGGAACGCTCCGAGATTAAAATGCATTTTACACATTTTTCATGCTAGCAAGGAAGCCAGCCAACACGAGAGCTTACGAGATTTCGTTGCGTACCGTGCTGTTGAGTCAGCCACAGGTTGCATTCATTTGCCGCCATGTACATGCACCATTCGTTGTGCCGCCGACATTTCAATTGGGACTGATGATAAGCAGATCTCTCCAGGTTTTGTCGCCAGTCGAGAGGCGTGCAATTTTCATATTAGTAATTTCCTCTAAAATGAAGATAAATTTCTTTTTTATTCAACTTTAAATTACAAAACATGTGGTTCCTGGTGGTTTCAACTGCGATACTGCAAAGTATTTGGCAATCTAAATAATATTAGTTTTGCAACTTCTATTTCGTCAATCAGCCGTGAGAATAATTAGAAAATAATTATAATTATAATTGCTAAATAGCAAATACAGCTAAACTGGTAATGTTTAAGGTCTATCAAATTCTTACAATCATTTTCTACTGTTCGGGAAATTATGACATAATTTCTGTAAAGATAATTTTGAACACTTCCCAAATTGTTACGTGTGTATAAAACGTGAAATAACTCTTTATAAATATTTATTCTTTCCAAATCTATAATAAGCACGATAGTAGGCCGTGTTAAAATAGATATCAACGTCAGAGGGAATAACCCGGATGATGATAAAACATGATCTTACAAGTAAGTGTTCAAGTGGTTTTCTTAGTTTAAAATAGCTCACTGTGCATCGCGGCTCAGATAGGAAATATATGTTTGTAACGCATCGTTGTTCTTTTTTTTTACATAAATGTAGGAAAATAATAAACATAGGATCCTTTTCTGTTAACAATAATATATTTGTATGTTTCAAGGCAATAAACTGTCGGATGCCACCTTTAAAGAATGGTAATGATTTGCATTACGAAGCTTCAATGAGCCCAATTAAATGTAAGAGTAGGAGAGGGAAACTGATAAATGTCAAGAAAGTTTTCTTAAATGAAGCCTAACACTTGACATTAGTTCGTGTCGGCTGATTAGCTAAATTATCCAACATGCGACCTCCGAATGAGAACAAGGCAGAATGTTTAGTTTACTAAAAATACCTTCACAAATATAGATATCCGCTGCGGGTATCTCGCTTAGACTGACATAGAAATGTGCATACAGCAAGATCTTCCAAACATTAAACATCTTCAGGGTATTTTACCTTATATAGAAGGGACCGTTTAAAGGCCCCTTCCCCTCCGAACAGAAGCCTAGTATTTCCGCTAAAATTCCTTCCATAAAGTTCAAATGGAGTGAACTGGACTATAGCAATATAGAGAGATTTCATTGTGATAAACATACAAGATGATGTATGATAGCTAATAAAACAGTTAAACATGCAGATTTCCCCTTTTTAAACAAAACGCGTCAAAAGTTCTCAAAGTGCTCTTCTCAAAGGCCACAGGCCCCACCCCACTTTTAAGGAAAAAAACCCACGGCATTTTGGAGTAACAAGTGTTTATAAGCATATACAAAAGTAAATATCTATAACGGCTTCTTCGCATCACTATCTCCCTTAAAGGTACATAGAGACATTTAGGTTTGTCACTGTTAAGTTTACCAAATTTCATAGCAAAATTACTGAAACATTGGATGGTAATTGAATATGTTTCATTAGATACCCATGTCATGCATGGATAATCAAATTATGATTATAGGCGTTGTATATGTGACAATAATCGAAATACGTGATTGAACATTTTAAGTGGAAAAAAAACACACTTATCATAGTACATAATACTATTTAAACAGCCTCTTGTTCACACTGATGTATATCATCAAGAGTGTCTTGTTTTTGACTTATTGTTTTGCTTTAGGTCTGTATGTAAAATACATCACCCGACCAATTATGTTCATTATAGCGACGTCCAGCTATTCGGTGGTAGAAGACCCCAAACAAATGTCTGGGTAGAACCAACGGACGCACCGCAAGACCTTCTCACATTGTCTTTTGCCCGACGGGACTCGAACCCACGCCACGCGGCGATAGACTTAGCAGCAATAATGTCTTGCTTTTGAACCTTATATCCAAACACGTAAATATAAAATCAGAGGTCATCTGTCCATATATCAGTTTGGCCCGTTCACAACATTCATAGTGGCCGCTTGCTAAATCTTCTGTGAACATGACAACGGTATACCGGGCCAGGTAACACATTTGCTTGTAACTGGGTCTCTTCCTTTCGATGTCTTGGATATCTCCCACCATTTCCGGGCGGCTGAAGCTAAAGACTTCTAGCCGACGAAGGCACAACTCAATGTGTCCAAGATGATTAATCCTGATGGTCCGATGATACAGCCATCAACCGCGCAATAAAGACGAGATTACGCGGGGGAATTACTAATTGAGCTTGGATAGATAGGCCAAAAAAACGTATCGCCTAGTCAAAATCAGACATTCAGCGAAAAATAAATGTGATGGATTAAGCAACTGAGAAAATATTTCTCCCCTCAGCTGAAATGGTTTAAATATTTTCTGAACAGATTCAGTTTCCTATATCTATTCAGCGCAGTTCGACTTTGAAACAAAGATTAAACCTTCAGTGGAAACGCAGGTGTTGTCGGAGTTTTTCATTCAGTAAAATATCTTAAGAATAGAAATGAATCGAGGGGAAACCTGTTTCAATCCATTGTGAAACAAAAACCTTCCATGGGATGACGTAGTGGCGTGCTGTAGCTGGGCGAATGCCGTCCTACCTGTAGGGACTTCAGACACACGAGTTTGGCCTGCAGATTTTCTAGCGTTGCAGACAGTTTCACGTGGTGGTAGGGGCGGGTTATTGTTTTATCACGGCGTGGGTTCCAAAACACGTCGCTATGTTCTTTTCTACAGACAAGATAAAGCACATACCAACCGCCTGACAGACTTACAAGCGTATGACTTGTCTTCAGTATGTCCTCGTACATATGAATACTTTGGATTGTCATATGCGCAGCACGTGTCAAAATAGCACAATTTTTTTCAGAAATATTTGGCCACAAAAAGGGTTTACCTTGTCTGCCTTGGTCTGCAGGTAGATACAATTTAAATATCTGTGAAAATTTTGATAGGACCTTTTCTTATTTACCTATTATATTTACTTGCTTGTAAACTTTTCATGCACATTCATACCGACAAGAGGACACTCTTCACTATAAATTAGGTTACAACAAATAATATAACTTAGAAAAATCATATAAATAAAATAGTAAATGTTTATTCCCTTTTAGCTCTGACACTGAATTCTTCGTGAATGTCAATGACATTTATAACAAAAAGAAGTCTTCTTCCTTAGTCTGTTTGTTGCTATTGCTGACATCTATGAAACACATTATTGACATAAAGGAAAAAATAAGAATAATACATTTTGTAATACAACGGTTGGGCAAAAAAAAAGCGGAAACATGTATTGCTTTGACTAAAAGAGAAGTTAAGAATGAATAGACTAGAGAACGTTGTCTTTTTTAATTCATACATTTACACTTTAATATCGCTGTCTATATATGAACATTAAAACAATGGGCTAGCGATATGTTGTCAGATTACAATGCATCAACATGGGAGTTCTGTTGTTAAGGTATTTACGGAATAAACCTTTTGTTTGTTTTTACAAAAATCTGAAAAATATAATTGTTCATATTTTAACGTAAGCAGTTAATCAAATTTACCAGGTCTGAAATTCTAGAGAGGACTTAAATGTTACTCAATAAAGTAGCGAAGTTAAGTGTTTGTGTGAGATGTCGGGGTTATAGACAGTTACATGTAGTGACTTTTCATGAGTGATAGCGTGTCGACGTACCACCACGAAATGAGCACGCCTGGAATTACAGTACATGGCCCAGGCACGCAACCACGGTGTTCCGCAGTTACAGACACTTGTGAATGAAACACGTCTATACCTCCCACGACCAGACTCGAACAGAAGATTCACCACACTATTTTCCCCCTTTACTTATAATGTACAATATTCGCATCCTTCTTTTAATCAAAAACTTTCTTTGCTTTTCCAAAGTTGGAGTTATCAATTTGCCATCATAACTGAGGTTGTCAACATTTTTTGTATTTGTCGATTTTAGCACGTTGTTGTTGTTGTTGTTTTTATTATATTTTTTTCACTACTTCTTTTTCGATATTCCGTTTTATGAAAAAATCTTAAAGGTTAACACATGGGCGTGGTTCAATATAACTACTTAGGGGTTTTCCCCCCGTGGTAAGTTAGTGTTTATCATTTTTTTAATTTACATTAAGTGTGTCTTTTAACTCCATATTTACATGTTTCTCCATATTTAATTTACGGGCGTCAGTACACACCTAAACTGCGAATAATTTCAATAATATACGAATAAGAATAATTAATCATATGAACGTTTCCATAACAGTGTAATCTGTACGAACCACCAAGTACATATTCACAACTTTAGAACAATACATAAACGTCATAATAAACAACTATCGATGTTATAAAGAAACAAAGACAATAGATCAGAGAAAAATAAACGAAAGACAACACCTTACAACAAACATTGTTATATGGTACCGGCCAATATAAATACACACATTGAATGGCTTGTTAGTTTAATTGTCGTACAAGCGTGGACTATTGGGATTCTTAAATACCATCAGATTTTGTAAGCCTCAAGTTTCAATAAACTGCCGGTATCTTAATGGCAGCGTCTGTTATTGGACCCTTTCCAACTGACGACAGCCTAGCAAGATTAGCGGACCCTCTCGACTCACGGTTGGTTACTCTGCTCTGATCTGGCACTGAACCTCTCTCCACGCCAGATAACAGAAATCAAGGAATGAGCCATACCTGCTATAACAGAAAGATCAACCAACTCTCACATATCAGACACATTTCGATAAAATTATTTCACTTTCTTGTATACCTGATTCAACCTGATTTGCCATCGACTAAAACGGTATGAAAATCGGTATCTTGTTGAACATTGTATTATACAATTAGAGATCAAAGGAAACCATTTTTGAACATATTCTCTTGCTATCGTAATAGTAACAGTTTTGGAATCCTTTTCTGGACATATGTTAGATAAAAATAATATATAATCAATAAAAACACAAGAGCACTGATGTTCGACATCCAAAGCGTAGCAGAGAGTATGTGCTACAATAAATAAAATGAATAGCAAGCTTTTGCGGTCACAGTATAATAAATTTCAATAGACACTTATACTTGACATTCGCTGTTAGGGATATTTTGACGTCCATTTTTTACAAGTTCAAAAAATAAAATACTGTGTTATTGCCGGCTAAAAGGCTGTTTGAGCTATTGTCTGTTACATTGATATGTTTGCAAATGTAAGCTGCATTGAATACCTAGCTTTTTATAGAAAATGGTCACCAAGACACTTCCAAACCGATGTGAACTTCCTGTTATTGTCCTGCAGCACGATTTCTGCAGTTTCAGAACTGTTCCATTTATCGCCTCGCTCTCCAGAGCGGTGTCAATAAGATCTGCGTTTGGGGATCTTTTTACCGCTTTACATAAAGGAGATAATCTGAGAAGCACTAGACAGCAACTCGGAAATAACTATTTCTTCTATTTCAATTTGCTAGTTAAAATTGATCCAGTCCATGTATGATTTTGATTTAAAAATCAATCAATAATGGAATAAAGGAAAGTTTTTACTGTATGTAATTTTCATTGATACAGTCGTTTATTAAAATTGAGGTTATAAGCCAAAAAATTAATTTTAAGAGAACTCTGACTAAGATCGGATTTTGTAGCAAATTACCTATTTGAAAAAAAACGCTTTAAAAAGTAAGGTTTAAGCATCTTAAGTAAGTTGGAAAAGCTGTTAACTACAATTTGGGTTTTAAGCATATCAACTTTTTGAAAGAGAACTGACTTCATTCGTACATAAAGAATCGTAAATGAAGTTTCAGATGCATACATTTTTCTTCCATTAAAATGTGAACACATAAATGTGTATTTTATACCAATTTGGCATATATAATCCAAAATGTCCCATTCACTTTGTTAGAATGAGCAACAAGAAAACTTGGAAAATAACTGAAAGAAGATGTAACGTTTCATGACATGCGCGCCTCTTGTAAATCCGTCCCAGGATGCGATGCATTGTGACATCTCGCCGGTATAGATGTGGTAACATCAAGGGCAGCTAGGTGTTAATACGGTGTATAGATTAGGGATAATCCTATCAAGATTGATGTTGATAGGCCGGTAAATGTTCTTCTGGAGGACGAGAGGTAATTGTCTGGAAATATGTTGGTGATATACACTGTAGTTGGGGAATACATTTACAACATTCACTTGTCTAGTATCATTAAAATTTGGTCAATGCTCGCTCACTGAAATGTTATCGATATAAAATGGGTTATGCAAAACTTTATGTCTTGGCTTAATTTAGTGGCAAACTTTCAGTCTTTTATTTACTAAAAGACAGTACATTATAGCTAAAATCACTTGCTTCGTATATAAATCCAAAAATGTGCTGTTACACATGTACAACGGGATAACTAAGAAGTTGGCATATCGTGTTTTGTGCATGTTTTATTTGTCATACCCAAGTTCTTCTAGGTAAGAAAATATACAAAAAGGCACAGTTATTTGAGGCAGAAAACATGGTTGTACAAAGAATGAGCTCTGAAGGTTAATAGTGGACGGAGACATTAAAGCACAAGGACGGACATCCTGTAGGCAAGATCCAACCATTTCCACAAAAATGTAAATAGTTACAATAAGTAGTAACATCTAAGTGCCCAAATTAACCCCATCACCAGATATAGTCTCAAAGCAGGCGTTGATTCGGCGATATTTCTACTGTGACAATCTATAACCTGTATTTAAGTGTGTTCATGAAAATAACTATAAGTAATATTTGAACAGGAGGATGAAAATGATGATGAGACGATAGAAAGCAAATCGTTGGCAGAAGAAATTGTCGCCAGACACCAACAACTAGTTCGAATTGCAACTATGACAGGCATAGCGGTTTAAACACCCTTATAATACTGCCCTTGTGGACTGTTCTACATGTTTTGAACAGCTCTTGAGAACGGAATCTCTTGCAGAATAGCTCTGTGAATGAGGAAAATAATGTAGCAGACAATATCATGAATGTTGCGGCTGTTTTTAATGTCTTGGTGAGTGTTTTTTTTTCTAAAAACAACCGTGTATGCCGAGGGTAGGAACAAGGAAGCTGACACTTATCGAAAACCCAATGTAGCAGAAAAGAAACAACAAAAAAGTTAACAAGCAAGCAATAACAACTAATTAAAGCACCAGTAATATATATTGACATTTCTAGACGTATGTCATTGAGTAAGCTAATGTTGATAGTTATCATTAGTATTGTGACCGTAACCGATTGTCATACTTTTCTTTGCTTTAAGCGCATGTTGTCTGTGGCGACACGATTGTCGCACATCTATGATTTTCTCTATTTTGTCTTGTCGGCTTGAACTGACGCTTGCGACAATGACTTCTAGGTTTGAAAGAGTTACATAATTGCGCAAAAGTTCAAGTATACACCAGAAGCGAAATATAACAAATAAATAATAACAATGAGCAATATAATAAAAATTGCGAGCGTTTTTCGGGACAATAAATGTGTGGCTGTTTAAAATTAACATTTGTTTGTCTTTAATATTTTAAAATATCAAATATTTACAACCACTGGAAAGCACTGACAGTCATTTCTGATCCCCACCAAATCCCCATTGCTGGGTTGTTACCGGTTGAAATTTACGGTTTTTTTATAGTCTGTCGTAGCTCGTAGCCTTCTCCGAATCGGGTTGGGGAAAATAGTATAAATCTAGACAGCAAGCCCTCGCTAGAATCTCTCTGATCAGGATACGCAATATTTGCTGTCGAGGCTCTGGAAGTTGGTTTAGTTTAGGTAGATATGTAAATGTAATTCAAAAATTAAGAATTGCGTGTAAGGTATTAACGATAGTAGCAACTACGGCTGAGCCCCTAGATCTGTCTTGTATCAGCCGCGGCGGCCTTTTTCCAGGATGTTAGTTTTGTCTGTGTACAGGCACGAGAAGATAAACTTATCTTTCTATAATAAAATCCAAGACATTTCTACAAGAGAATGTTATTCATAGCTTACAGAAGTGGCTCCCGGTTAACAGGTCGCCTGGATTCCGCACTGAGGTAGGGCTTGCCAGCAAACCACGTAATCCATTTAGAATTCATACAACCGTTAAATCCTGTCACTAGGTTTAAGGGCTAAAACAGTTAACGGAAAAAGTTTTTGTGGATCTTGTCTTGTAGCTCGAGCAGAGTAATAAATATCTTTGCTCAGACTGAGGTTCAATGGCTAAGAATTCGAAATATTTTATTATGGATAGAAATGTATTCGTCTCTTTAATAACCAGAGTTTATGAAAGAAGTTAAATTATTATTTTTATTTGCTGTTCATATCATAATTCTATCTAAAGCCTTAGGCACATTCTAAGCGCGAAAATGCCAAACTATGCTCGATGCAATGGAATCAAAAGCCCCTCTACAGAACCTTAAGAAACTTTTATTCAGTTTACTTCATTAATATATGATACAAGAAAGTATGACAATGTCCCTACGAGTATAACAACATAGATAAAAATTTGAAAGGACATTAGACAATGGTAAACACATAGTATGGCATTTTAAAAGAGAGAAACCAACAGTTACCATGTTGGAACGGTCAGTCGGCAAATGACACTATGATGAGGACATGCTTAACACCATAATGCAGGTAGCAATATAACCAGACACCTCTCCGTTAAAATATAAATTTGAAACCTTTTAGAGTATCGTTTTCATCAATCAAGATTTATTCGAGAATTGCTCAGAATCATTTTATTGGTGAGACGTGTGGACAAACGGTTCACAAAATGCGATGAAAATGGAGCAAAACGGCGATGTTTTGATATTTTTGTTCATCAAGAAAGCGGAGACTGTTTCCATTGGGGGCGGCTTTAAACACAGAAACCTTTCAAGTTATTCCCGATTAAACAAGCAGTAACGTGAAGGCCAAAGATGCAATAAACTTACTTGACTAAATAATATAAACTGTTTTCCCCGAATATAATGTTTTGGTCCAGAACATGTATATTTTGGAGAAAAAAATAGAATAAAAATGTTTAAAGTGGTAATAATGTTTACTTCCAACAGAATTCAATTTTACACTCTTATCGAATTCAATACAATAGTTGAGATGTGCCATTACATAAAATATATATCTCAAATAGTTTATTGCTATCAAACTCAAGTTGAAATAAGCTTTTTATCGAGATGACTTATATTAAGAGACATCGGGTACAGTACAAACACTGGAATCATCTTTAAAATGATAAAACTACTTGAAAAGGGCAAAAGTAACTAAATGAATTAATTTTAAATATTTGTCGATACGTAGGTGACTCATAAAACTATCATTAACTAATATTTGAATAATGAAACTAGCATTAAATTTTAAAGGCGAAAGATGCATGCATACTTCTAGCTGAATGCATATAATCAGGAATCCTTTGATGCTTCTAGTGCTATTATTTGGCTGTTGTTTTGAGTCTTTTTCCATATTCATTTTTGCTTTCGGAACAAAATCCAAATGTGATATATTGTAGGTATATTTGATTATAATTTCGTTTTAAAGAATATACCGACAGAAGGGTTTGCAAGCGACATATACAATAATGATTGAAACAGTTGTTGTTTATTAAAATTCTATTTTATGTTTTTATATTCGTAAAAATTGCATTACATTTAAACAAGTATGAACACTGTTGTTGTTTTTTTCGGGCTTTTATGGCTAATCACAAGACCATCTTATTTCAAATCTCTTCTGTCAGTGGCCGCCGTTAACGGGCCACTAATGGCGGATGGGGTTGAGAAACGTCTCTTCAGGAGCAAACCAGACGTGGCCAACACGCGCCAAATCTCCAATGCGTGGGAGGCGCGAATGCTTCCAGGAATTATAGTGTAGTTTGTGAGGTTGTTTATTTATATATTAATTAATAATTGTAGTTTTTTCTTGTGCCTCACCTGAGACTTTCTTCGGAGGGGCTTGTAGTGAAAGCTGGACCACCTTCACCGAAAGAAATGTCAATGATATATGTAATACATTATAATAAATACAACTGATAGATTATAGCGATCAAAACATTTTTTTTTCGTTTACGATCGACACCAGCTTTTTTAACTATTGCTGCTCTGCTTCACGTAAATTATTTGGAAATGGTATAGATTCTGATCAGCCAGCTCTCAGTGGGTATTAACTGCAAATCCAGTATCAATAACTCTTGTTAGTTGTTACATTACATGAAATTACAAGCAAACAATTACAATATGAGTATGGGTTATTAACAAACGTAGCATCAAAATGGGTTAGCCAGGGTCCATTTCCCTTCCAGCGGGTGCCTGGGAACTATTTAAACATGCGTAATTATAGTCAAGCTGTTGGTATCAACATTTTAAAGACGAATCCGGCACGTTTATACTAAACTTAAAAAGCCAGATAGTAGGTTCAACAGATGAAGGTGAGGAGGATATACCATCTCAGAAACTGGTTTGAAATAGATATATAAACCACGAATCGGGATAAGGTAATCTGTGTAGGTCTTTATAGCTAACTTTGGGGGATCAATTTTAGCATTAAATACTAAAATGAGCTATCAAAAATACATTAAACTCGGCATACTTAAAACAACTCTCTATTAGAATGCACTCCCGAACCCTCTTCTGATTACACTGATAGTGGCTTGCTTTAAGGAGCAATACATACCACCTCAAGTATTGTCACACTTAGTTATGTTTACAAATAAAAATATATCCAAGAAAACTATTTATTCGTTAACGGCGAAATTTGCGCATAGATTAAAAATGAACAAAATAGTTTGTTATATTATTTTGGTCAATATCACGCGATATTTAATATTTTTCGTTATTCACCAGTCTTAATACAGACATCGGAAAATAACATTGATTTTCTTTTCTGTTTTTTTAATGGTACCCTGCCTAAGCCTGAATAACTGTATAACAACTTGTGCACCGAAAGAACTTCAAGGTCACTGTCAACATTGGCTATATCAAAGCGATTCAAGAGGAGCCTAATATGTCTATTCTTTTTGGTTTAACAAAGTTTGCTCTGAGTAAGACCTATTATTATTTATTTAAATGCCCTTATAAGGGTTTTCAGTTTCTATACATATTTAGTAAAGGCGCCACATACTTGTATGATCAGTATTTGATCTGATTTTCTTTTTTTCATCTATTTCCAGATTTACAGGGATCTATAACTAAACAAACTATTACACTTGAATTACGTAATTTCGTTGCATTTCGTAAACTATTTGAGAGATGTATGTAAAACTTCTTTCGCTGCAGAATGGCGTATGAGTATATGTACATATATTTTGATAGACATCAATGTACAATATATTTAATCAGAGACGTTCAGGCGAAAGGGCTATAAAGTTGACATAAACTAAGTTCCCTATCCGAAGTTTGTCATGGGCTATTATATTGTCTATACGTGGTCTGATATCGTGTGGCTATCGGCCCATTTCCGCGGAATGGAAGTAATATTAACGTCCTCGTATCTTTGACATGATGCCGATAGGGAGAGCCTTTTATTCCACAACCTTTTATAATATGTCAGTTTAAGATACTTGTAATAATATTACTCGTAAAGATGGACATGGTTGCTCGTGTTTATTGTCGCCTCATCAGATCTTGACTAACCCCATACCTTATTATCCCGGTTGTCTTATGTTCAAAGCATACAATCGACGGGTCACTTTACAAAATAAACATGAAAACATTTTAGGTCCAACGTTTACTAGTATTCGTATTCATAAACTCAACTATGGAATAATAATACTAATTATAATTACATACAAAACATTTGAAATTTGCTAGGCATAACATTTATAGCTATTATAATGCAAGGACTCCCACACGTTGCATGGGAAGCATAAATGCGTGAATTGTTAACGTAGGAAGTACAGAAAAGTACTGTTGTCAACTTAAAACAATCACTCGAAATTCCATTTAGCAGTGGCAATATCAAACGATTGCTTAACTTTGTGTAGCATCTTGTGTTTAATGATATAAAATGGATGAAATAACTCACTTCATGGCCAATAAAAAGAAGATGCAGGTGTATATTTCTGATTACTATCTGGTGTGAATTGCGTCTGTAGAGTTGTTGGATATGGTCTTTCTTGGTTGCAAGTTAAGAACATCATGGTCTGAATCGTGTATTGTCAACATTGTATACCAGTCAAACATTTGATTCGTCCATATACAGAGCAAACATAAATTTACCATATGCGACCAGTCGACAGACTTATTATTCAAATTAATCATATATATAACGGTTGCAAAACATGGTGTAAAAAAATGATGTACCCCATGTTAATGCAGTTGATGTGTGCAATTATTTTCGAATTTCTTACTTTATGTGTTTCCCTCTTTACATCTGTGACTAAGACATCTCAGCAATGAATATCTACTTGTATTTGATATGAAAATTGTACCTGTGAAAAGGCTAGATTATAAGGCTATACGGCGGTGGTCGTCGAGAGATTATTTGTTTCTTTCTAAAAACAGAGACAATCACAGCTTGATATAAACCACAGTGAGACGTCAAGGAAATGAATTCCCATTTTCATTGCCTCTTAAAGATAACAGTAGAGCGTGTACTTAACGTGCTGATCGTTGGTTCGGTGCAGTGCGTTCCAGCAGACAGACATAGCTTCAGACATAGCAATGCAAAGTGTTCAGTCTAAATACCTCGGCACGTGCATTTACTCTGACTGCCACCGTGCCAAGTTCTACCGAGAACAACGCTACTACTGAACAGCCGCTACTGTAAGTGCGAGCCAAATCTGTAGAATAAAATGTTTTAAACATATACTCTTTTATAAATAACACAGGAAATCCCACAAAAAGGCATCGCGCACTCTTAACGAAGGTAAAACCACACAGCAAGTCTGTATGAATCTGTATGAATTGAAATTATTTAACGCTTAATTTTATTAACAATTTACAAATTAGAAGTCTTAATTTGTAATAATATTATAAATATGTTACAAATATTATTTCCGGTGTAAGTTGAAAGAGGCAACATAGTAACCAGACGCGGAAACGTGTGTGATTTAAATGGTACATGTATTCTGATTATTTAAAATATCAAAATGTATAACAGACCAATTATTTAAATTTAATTGGAACCGTTTGTAAACTGAATATTCATATCTTTTTTGATAATAAATTAAGATAACATTATTTTTACATTTATCTAGGATAAAACAGAAAAGATTATTATTGAAGACTTCCATGTAAGCATATAACAGTTCGTTGTATACATAGATTATCTAACACGAGTTGTCTTTGCATGCCAACATCTACTAAAGGAGTTCATGAAAAGTCGTAATAACCAAGTCTGTTGCTTACTGGTATAGTAATGAACTAGTTTAATGAATTTAATTTCACAAGACGGACTTTACTTGACATTTCTGGACACTAAAATAATACTATTACGACAAATGACATACTTGGTTTATACCTACTCTTCGGTAAACACATGAAGTTGAAAAGATCATAACATTGAAAAGGGTTGCTGGCAATGACATGTCACTTGAATCTACTACAAACTTTAATGACTTTCAAAGACAGTTTGGATATAAGTCGCTGGTATTTTAACTGACTTTAACTGTTTCCAAATTAATTACCACTACTTACGTGGATGGGGAGTGGGATGTTGACATGGACAATTCCTGGACGTGCAATTGAGAAGAGTTGCATATCAGAATGGAGTCGTTTGCATTTGTAACAAGCACGTTGTATTCTGACAATTTCTGACATTTTTTTCAGACACTTCGGTTTATGAAGCGTTTATTTTCAGGTAAGAACTGAAGCCATTGTTCGTGATGCAGGGTTGATGTATTGTTTAATTGCATGTAACATGTACCTAGTGATATTGTTGGGCTATTACGGTTGTCGTCTACTTAATGTATTACTAGTTATGCATTCTGATGAATGTATTGTGCATTCATTAGCCGAATATTTCATGTGGCTGGTAGCTGACTTTTCTCGACAGTTAATCCTGACGTTCAACATAGAGAAACGAATCGTCCATCCACTTTGTTGACAACCGCGGCCATTATTTCTTTATACCTGTAGCATAGTTACTTAAGTAAAGTTCTAATTGAATGAGTCCATTTTTTATACAATAGTAAAACTGTTCTAAAACTACGGCATTATCTTTCAAGGTCAGTTCAAACATTAGTCAGAACTAAAATGCACCAAGAGCTGTCGTAGGGTTAAACTTAGAATTAACTACCATATTGAACAATTAACTTGAAAAATATAGTCAAATATCAATGACCCGGATTTGAGATCTAATTTGATATATTTCAATCGCGAGACACAGAATATAACTATAATCCAATCCGGTAGCTCTAATAAACGCACTTCTTGGCTCGGTAAGCTATCCCCGCACAGTTGAGATTGATGATAAGGGTAAGCAAGCACAAAATGTACACTTGTTTTTGTTAATATGCGCTACAGGTAATTTCATTTGTGTTATCATTTGAGGATCTCGTAATTTAACTTTTTATGTCGATCTATGTGAGGTGCAAACATGACTAAATATTTGTCCTTAAAGTTGATATTTGTTAAAATGCGTCAAAAAGATTTCATAATGATTTTGAAAAAAAAAAAACAAGCATGTATGATACATTTTATGGCAGGTCGGTTATAAAAAGAAGAAAACGGTATAATGATATTACAGCAACGGTAATTACTTGATAATTAACCCTCATAGATAAGAGTGTTCACAGAAAAAGAATTGGTATTTATGTAAATGCCCTATCGAAATATGTAAACAACCACCTCGTATTGGCATTGAGTCGCTGTTTGGCCGATTTTTCGATAATTTAACACAGAAACGAAATGCTATATTGTTTACATTACAGTTTCACAAAATAACAGAGACACTCTTTATCAAATTGTGCATTAGTTACGCAAGACTTTGTCGTAAAATAATAACACAACAATTTTCAATGTTTTTACTATCAGAAAATCTAAAAAGGCGCCTAAAGTCGTCTCAATTCTTTGTGTTATGTGCTAATTAACTTGGTCGAAATTAGCTAAAAGTTCCTTTATTGAAAGGCAATGCACTTAATTTTAAATATAATGTGCATCGTTTTGATTGTTTGATTCTGTCATCATTTTTGTAGTTTTTAATGATACAATATATTTTTCAATAAAAAAAGGTTAAAACTTTCTATATTACTTATATTTAACTGCTTAACTACACACTGTCAGACAGCATATGCATTTTTGTTATCATGATTACATGTTTTATGTTGTTGTTGTAGGTTAATGTGATCTGAGTAAAAATGGACACCCCGATTTTGAATGTGTCTACTAGAGACTCGAGAAAGTGTCTTTTCAAGTGGACAGAAAAACATGATAAAGAAAACAATACAGGCGACTGCTTGGGAAGTCTGGAATCAAGCCGATCGTCAGCAATCAGAATACGGCGTCGTACCATTGGTTTGTTCACTGGACTAATGTGTGCAATCCGTGCAAAAACGCTGATACTTGGACAGTCTCTCATTGGAATACAACACACGTCCTGTTTAACACAAAAAAACCCACAATTCGTCGCAATCTAACCATTTACTCGTCGATGTTATCACTCTGACCGCTATTTTAAAAGTGACCGCTCTAACGTCCAGCGATCGATAATATAGTCCGAGGTTGCGTGCCGTGTGCAAAACGCGCAACCTCCTCTGGGACGTAACAAACTTCTTGTATCACATTAATTGCTTAATCTTTAGCATTTATTACTGATAGAATTTGGTATGCATGTGTAGTTAAAACTGCTTTCAGTTTAATTGTTTCATATACCTCAAGATCTGTACTTTGTTGGAATGTAAAATAGACTGTATATCGGATAGCGTATTTTTCCACTTGCTATGTAACTTGAATATTTATCACGCATCATGACCTTACATGTTCCACAATCTAACAGATACTTGACGCATTTCACACAATTGACAGCTCATTCCTGACGTATACGTTTTGTATGAATGAACAGCGAATGATCATTAATTAAGCATTAATTAACAAGCACCCATGGTTGCCCTGCTGATGGTGTTTGATGGTTATTGTAGCCATTACCACCTTGTCTTGGTTATGTGCAAGTCGACATAATCTCTTAATTGGATCCTTTGATTCGGGGAAGTTTAAGCACCTGAGAGGTTAGGAAGTAATTACCTTACTTGTATTTTGTCAGTCTGTATAGGTGCCTGGATAAACATTAGGTCTGACTACTGTGCGAATTCACTACTGTGCGAAATTGGCAAAATAAAGGACTTCACTTGGCTGTAAGGTTGCTTTTAACGTGCGGACGGTATCCGAAATAAGTTTATTTTAGTTCAATAGCTTAATTAGTTATAAAAATAATGTAAGTTAATTGAACATTATTCGGGTATGTTTGTTAGTAGAAATTTTACATTTTATCAGAGCATCGATTGACAACTCGTAACATCTTTCAAAGCCTAAAAACTAAACGATACGTGAGTTGAATTGTTTACTGCAGACACAAGTATTCTGAACTCAGTTCAAATGCAAAACGTTTGCTTTCCGCGACATGAATCTCTGGTTCAATTATCGTATAAATGCTATCTTAAACTAAGTATAGTAGTTAATGTTGGTTTATAGAGCTCCGTTCCGACAGTAAGAATAGCATCATGAACTTTATGTATTTGTACTAATTAGATACTGTTCAGGTATTTAGTACGGTATTTCTTATCATTAGGAAAGGAAGAACAATACAGCATATGTCAGGATATATGAAGGACGTTTTGAACTATTTTGGGAAATTTATCCCTGTTTCATAAACAACACGTTAACATTAAAGTCATCTGTTAACAATATTTGAGAAACATTGCACTATTTACTTCGTTGGTATAACTTACTTTTATTTACGTAATGAAAACTGCATATGTGTTTTAAACTATCGACTGTAAAACTTCCACTACCTGGGTGGCACCATAAAATAATTATATCTGCATACAAAAAATAGAATTGCTACGGACATGTAGATGATCTTTTCAAATTGTTGCCTAAATCCAATTACTTTAAAGCAGTAAACACTTTTGCAAAACTGGTCTAAGGGTCAACATAAAAAACAGAGTGCATGGCGACCTGTTCGTAGTTTTCACTTTAAAAGTCACAAATCATACAAACGTGTCTTGCGGCATTCCTAGGTCATTTTTCCCTAAAATACAATTAATACATTGGTTAAAGTTAAAAATAGAACTTAAAAGTTGTACTAATGGAAGTCTTTCACAGTATGCCCCTCTTGCTGATCTCGTACACACACTTTCTTTTCAGGCAGTCATCGGTGAACAATATTTATGGCTTTAGGACTACCCAAACAAATATGGATTATGTGACAATTCGGAAGATTTTAGATATATTCATCTGAACTAAAGTGTAGAATTTTAAGCTTCGTTGATATAAAGTGAGCATAAGAGCATTGGGCATAGTGTCGGCTCCATGTGTATGTAGGTCAACGGCATATCATGGTTTAGCTCTTTTTCCTTATGCTTCAGAAGCTATATAGTTCCACCATTGATCAGCTCAGTGACTGGATAATATTCTGGGATTTACATCATGTCAGGTCGCCATTGTATGTACTTGCAGGTCACGCTTATTCTCTTGTTATTATCTTGTTGGAACGTTCAACCCGACTAAGCAATGAGACGAAGGTCAATGTCAGAAGACAGGCATTACAGCAGGCGAGTCTAATTCTGGATATGTTGATTCCAAGGACATGATAGCGTTGACTATTGAATGTAGACAGCAGACAGCCATATAACCACGTATCGCCTGTTTCCATTGGCCCCATGCCAACAAATGCAGACTGCTAAGTACTGTTTTTAGACCCATCATGCCTGTCTCACCTCGATAGAAAATGTGGTGAATCAACATAAAACGATGACCAAGTGCTGTTGAACTGTCCTTGGACTTGACAGGTACATTTCTAACAATTTTTTTTGTAATATAATTAAGTCTTCATATTTTTGTTCGATGATTTGTAACGAGTCAGTCCAACCTGAGTTGTTTTATTCAAATGTGCCATGTATAATGGTGTGCTTAACTATATGAATGATGTAAAAACGACATAAGGCATTACATCAAATTATATTATGACGTCTTCCAAAAACATCCAAATGTCTGTTTCTTAAATATATTGCTAAACTATACTCATCGCTCCTTCAACAATACCTAAAATCGTAGACACATGCTCAATTTGAATTCTGTGCAGACTGCACATCAATTTATGATGGTGAGTATATTATGAGCGGAAATTGCTGATATGTGCTAGCGAATACAGACATAAGAAAGGATTTCTGGAACATTGATAATTAAAACCAGTCGCGACCTACACGTTATTCTTAAATTAAGTCCCCATCACTACCACAGCAAGCGCGTGGGGTCTTTCTGATCCAGTAGTAATGCCGCTAGACCAGCAGAAACTCTCGGTTCATTCAAGGGCACGCTTCTGGTACGAGGTCTGATGACCCCGAGTGACCCCCTTGTGACCTGGTGTGATCCCTAGCCAACTACACAAGGCGGCATGGCCATGTTGCACGTGGACACGTGTAGTAGGCATACCCTGCAGGTGATGCAGAAGAAACTAGATTGGATCGAAGAGTCTGTAGGATCAAGACTGATGGCGCCACCAGGCCAGAACGGAACAAGTGTGAAATTGGGTCTCGCCTGTACGCTGTTTTTGTCAATAAAGCTGTAATTCTGCACGTCGTATACATCAATTCTTTTAAAGAGTTCTGGTACAGTGGAATAAAGTGCAGCATTCTTGACATAATATCTGTTGACATAATATCTGTTGGTTTCTTGACTCATTTTGTTTGTTTTACCCTTCGTAAAAATAATATTTTAGTGTGGTGTTGCATTCAGAAAGCGCAACATATACTACGATGCTAATTAGCAGCAGCGTTAACTGTTCTCTGGCCCACAATTTTCATTTTTGGAAATTAAAAAAAGGTTTTCAACGTTATATAAACGAATATAAAATGAAGCTGTTAAATGAATGAATGTAGGCTTCTCCGGGTGTAATACATGTTGTCCGATTTTGTGTAAATGAAAACATTCCAACGGTCTGAGCTCTTACGTAAACGTGTGGTTGTAAATATTTATGAAACAGTTAGTTAATTCAGGACTGTTGATGCTGCCTGCCTGCTGAACCCATGGTCTGTAAGATAAGGATATTGGCAAGGTAGCTCACTGTTGGCCAATAGACCTCAATGACCAAACTGACGCCGCAGCTAAATATTTGCCTCCTCAATACCTTTATACCGATAAATACTCAGACCCAGAGAGAGTTACTAGAGGCATATGCTTTCTGAGACTAGATAGTTTACACACACAATGGCGAAGTGTATATTTAGGTAAATAAGACAGTAAAGGATATTTTGTCAAATATAATACAATTATAGACGATTTAACGGGTATACATAATCTGAAACTGTGAAAGAAAATCAATAGCCGAGTGACAATAATGAATTTTCAATGCATGTCAACTTCATGTTTAACAGCTTAACAGTCCATATCTGTTTAATTATATTATTATTATTATTATTATATATACCACCAAATACATGACAAATACCGTAACTCTCGCACGTTCCACACCAGTAGAACACAATGTACATGTTCCTAGCATTAAACATACCACTGACTCCCTAAAACCACAAATTATTCCAGATTATCCAGAATAGTATTTTGAGTATTGATACTTTCCATTTAAATATGCAAAAAATTCTAAGTATCTTATTGTTTACATTGTGTCGCTTAGTGCCTAAACTACAAACTGAGCTTAAAATTCATATATTCGTAATCTAAACCCTGAGACATAGCACGCGTGTACTTATTGTGCACGCGCTCTGACGACTCCACAAACACCATATTGAATCTTAGATGGCTATCTCATAATATTCAATTTACACAATAATTATTCAGCTATAGGCGTGGTAACAATGTTAAAACTGAAGTGAATTATGTTCAAGAGAATATAAAAACGATCCATATCTCACCGTACCCTAGAGCCTACTTATTGCTTATATAACAATAGGTGTTCGTTATAATTGTACATTTACGCGATATCATGTACAAGACCACAATTTAGGATATGGTGTATAGAGCATTTTAATATTTTGCAACATATAACCAAATTATCAAAAGTAAACAGAATGAAAATATATGCATAAATAAGCAATAAAATGGTGTTCTGACAAACCCTATTTAAGTCCAAAAAATTCTGCTGCTCTAAGGTAACAGGGATCACACGGTGTACTTTTGTTAAATGAAAATGATAAGAAATAGAATTTATGCGTTGTAACTTTTATTAAACCCTGGCTTGAAAGATAACGCAAACACTATCCGAAACCCACGAAGACGGCATGAGAAGATCTTGTGATGACGTCACTGTGGAATAATCTTACATGGATAGTCTGTGCCGAATCCCCAAACAAGATGGTGGGAATCCCTAGGTGGTTGTAATGCACTTCAGTTTGCGTGAGGGTTATAAATATACCCATAGTTCCCCGCTCCTCTGACTCCATGAAACGTGATTGCCCCTGCTACAAGGATTCCACAAATCAAAACGTATCAGCTTTCGGTTTGATTTGGCACAAATTTAGGGGAATCTTTCCACAAATTGGGGCTTAATTGCACCGGGGTTTATCATTTCGCTTTCAATACACACCAGGGTTGAAACGCCAACGTGCTCCGACGAAGAAGAAATTTCATCAGAATTATTTCAGGAAAGAGGATTTGCTTTAAGCACCATAAGCTTCCAATTAAAGGGTGTCATCTTCATAATCACATGATTGTGTACAGGGACCAGCAGTTTCCAACCGATTGGTATGTTACTGCTCAGTCAACTGTTTGGATTCGTGCTGATAGTCATGTCCCAAAGGACGGTATCAAGTCTTATGGTCTGTTAAGCACGAATTGATCAGTCTTAGGCAAAAAGTGTAGATCCAGATCAGCCACATCCCAGTGGGAGACGTCTTATCAAGACATACACGATTTGCTACCAAGTCTATATGAATATTTGCTTCTGTCTTGCATGCATAGAGCTTCAAGCAATAACTAACAATTTAGGGTAGGTGGTAAACAAAGTTAGCACGATAAGCGCTAATGTCTGATCGTTCTAGAAAGTAAACTAATTCATCGGAATGTTTAACACGGGTAAGAGGCTGATCTGCAACACACCCCTTGCACAATCAGTTATTACCACGACGAAATAACATTGGTCATTTATGTTGTTGTTGTTGTTGATTTTCAAATTGATGAGCCTTTGGTCATGTATTAAAATCGAATGTCTTTTTGCGATATGTAACATATATAAAGTTTGTATAAATGATTGCTCAGTCTCAAAAGAATACTAAAATGCCGTGACTGTTTTAATTATTAATTTAAAAATATGCTCTGCTTTAATTTGTTTGACATTATCAATTAAAACTTTATGTTACACGGGTAGTGTCAACACTGTCATATGCATGAGTTACTCTAGTGATTCTTTTTCCATATGTAGTGGAGATGTTCTAATTAATTAATAAAATAAAAGGGTGACTAATTCAATTAAAAAATGAACATTTCTCAATCACGCCACACTTGTATTTGTGTTGTGCGACTTGTGTGAACAAACAGAAAATCGATTGCTCTCTGGTTATTTTTAACCCTCATCATGCTGTACTCGGATTAACCAAGCTTTGGCAAATAGCTACTATCCAGAACAGAAACTTTCGCTTGTATCTGTGTCTGCACTTTTGCTGCTCAGTCCCTAGCGACATCTTCTGTATTCTTAGCACTCTGATGTTAAAACATTAGCATTGCATGGAGTTATTTAAAGTATCAGGTTAAGGTTTAATGCCAGCATGCCTGCACTTTCTGAAATTCAAAGCTCGATTCAGGTGACTGCCATTGCCACTGTGCTACACATAGATGCACATTTGAGATAAGCGTGATGGATCTAGTACTTCACATCAAACCACAGATGATAGGATCATAGTGGGGTGAACATGTGATAGCTTCCGGTCCAAGACCATCTCGCGGTTGCATCATACGGTACCGATTGATTGGACAGATGGTGACGGCCTTGTGATGGCAACTAGTGAGTTAAATGGAGAGACAAATGGAAGTGATTCAGATAGTAATATCTGTGCAAGGTCAAGTCTGGTCTGTACCATACTAAATATT
Source organism: Sinonovacula constricta (assembly GCA_007844125.1). Classification (NCBI taxonomy): domain Eukaryota; kingdom Metazoa; phylum Mollusca; class Bivalvia; order Cardiida; family Solecurtidae; genus Sinonovacula; species Sinonovacula constricta. The sequence continues at coordinate 76,542,550 of CM017556.1, read as the reverse complement.
GATTGTCATTAGCCAGCTTCACATTTCCCAGCAGCGGCTAGACAAAAAAGTGTAATCGGAGTTGCAAAAGTAATGATGGCCCAAAGACGGGCACGTCATCAAAGGCTGGTCAGATAGAAAATATTGAAAGATATCACCGTTTCAAAGAAGAGAAGAATACGAAACGGTTAGGGAAATTACTAAGATGACATTCAGCAAGATTAATATCCGAATAGTTCTTTCCTTAAAACGACTGCCTATACAAGTCCGAAGATGGTAATTACAAACTGTTGTATATGAAACTTGCCTTTCCTCGAAAACCTTTTAGATAATATAAGTGAAAGAAATTGTACATAGCGTTACCTTTGACATTATGTAATTATACTGGTTTATAGCCGGAAAAAAAAGAAAGTTACGTAATCAATGTTCTGCAAAAGTTCTAAAATAAAGTGTCTTGGTTGAACATTCAGAAGCGTGTGGGTATGAAAGAATCTCCCTGTTGCATGTTCTATCTTTATGATGGAATCATTTATGAGTTCGAGATATTAAAAACATACTCAGTACACATGGATCATTTTTCCTTTTTGATTATGCAGTCCATGGTAGATTTGCTATTGCTTTATACGTAATGTATGGATCATTTATTACAGTTTAATTGCTATGTATCGACTTTTTGTTTGTTTTATAACCTGATGTATGTACATTTGCATGAAAATCACTGAACTCGATCATAACGGAGACTCGGTCTCTAGGGATGTTCGATGGATCACCAATGCAACATTTACCGCACCAGTGGTTCTATCCGCAGTGACATGTCAATATGTGGCGTAATTCATAGTCGATATTGTCATTTGTTAATTAGTTTAATGATATATATTGATTATCAAAGGATGCCGAGAAGTCGTGCTATGCAATGCTATTGAAAATATTAACATTGTGATGTTTAAATAAGAGGCAATATTAGTATAACAGTCCGTTGCGTGGTCAATTTGATGAGAAATGTTTAAAAAAAACTCTGAACATATCAGAGAAGCGTATGATTAGAATTTTATAAATATTTCTCGTTTATTTCCAGAATAAGAAATTATATTGGAAGTCTATGCTAATTTAAAACTACATGACTTCCGGTGTCACACTCACACGGTACCGAAGCCACTGTTGTCTTGAAAAGCACGTGACTCTAGTTCTTGAGAACATCGATATCCGTGTCTATGTAAAAAAGATCGACACGATTTAGATGTTATTCATTCAAAATTTAATTTGTAAACATTCCTTAGACTTTGTCGTTAGAATTAAACTAAAGAGGTTTACTGTTTTAATATATGAAATAATAGTGGTATACCCTTTTCAAAACTCGTTAATGAATCCCATTGGCGATTTCACTTTATAATGGCAGAGGTTACAGTTATTTGAAAGGCACGTGACCACTGATATAAAGATTGCCTTGGTGCGTAATATTTGTACCTGATAATGATATGATACTCTCAAATCGCTGTACACCATGCAAGGGACAGTGCTATACGCACTGAAATAAAAGATTGATTTATTTGTGGTATAATGAATTTAATTAGCAAACTTTAAATTCCAATCTCAAAATGCCCAAGATAAACTGAGCCAATTTAAATTGATTCTTGTTTTATACGGTTATTTCAATTTGTAATAATTGATCAGTCTTGATTAAGAAAATACGTATTTACAACCTGCTATGTGAGAGCACTCTAACATCAAAGCCTGTTTAGCACATGGTATACAAAGAGGTAATCAGAAAATAAGATCTTTGGATGCAATTAGAATCTTCCACTCGCAGCCTGCTAGGCAAGAATGTATCAGGCGTTGGCAAACAGTGCAGCTCCAGATCAGACGTATCACAGAATCTACACTATTTTTTCCGAGTCTCTGGGAACTAGCAAGTGTTCGTGCAGCTTTAATCAACTTACTTAGTAAGAATGTATCGCGGGTTTTTACCGAATGTAACAGGCTAAGGGTCTATACAAAACTATACAGAAATGCTGACACAGCAATTCGAAAGGCAGCTGAAATAGAGAAATCGCAGTCAAAATAGACACCTTTAACCAACATTATGTCGGAGGCATCCGGGTTGGAAGTTACGGTTTGTACAATCTGACACAATAGATCTCGAACCTGAGATACTGTGTGAAGGGTTGTGATGAGGTATGATTTCTACATCGTCCATAATGAGGAGAGCTATGAGTCAGGACTGAATTTGTACACCTATAGCAAGTGATCAGGAGAAAGCCCGCTGTTCACAAGCAGACTGTTTAATTCATAAGCAGCAGGTCGGAGGCTGGTGCACACCCACTCTGACAGGTGCCGAGAACATGAAAGCTGCGTATTGTACACAGGATTCTTCAAACAGTGTACATATTGTTCTTTCTTGATACGTTCTGTCCATAGTATTCATCGACACATATTTTACATACTGTTCTTCGTATGAACGTTTTATATGTAGTAATATTATTCTTTCTACAAACGCATTGTATATATTGTTCTTTGCAGAAACGCATTGCACATGTTGTTGTTGTTTTTTGTTTTCTAGAAACGCATTGTACGTATTGTTCTTTCTAGAAACGCATTGTACGAACTATTCTTTCTAGAAACGCATGGTACGTATAATTTTTTGTAGAGATGCTTTGTACATATTGTTCCTTCTCTCTAGAAACGGATTATATTTATTTTTTCTAGAAAAGCATTGTAGATATTTTTTTAGGAACACATTATACATATTGTTTATTTTTCTAGCAACGAATAGTACGTATTGTGCTTTATAGATACTTTGTATTGTAATTTACAGTGTATATAAAATGAAAATCCAATGCTATCTTTCAAACATATGTTTTTGTCTTACTTCTTGAATGCATTAGTATGAAGTCACAACTTGCATACTTTACTGGTTAAAGAGACCCATGACAAGGCAGTCCTAAAGCTAAGCTGTCTTATTGTCTTAAGGGTTTGTTCTCTTGGGATTCCTACCTTTTCTGAGAGATTCAAAAAGGCAGTTTTGAAGAAACCAGCAGGCTTTAGCACTGTTGATGTCACACTTTTATACTGCTACACATACAATGTTAATACATGTATTGATAGTTTTACGCAAATGTTTAACCAGTTTCCAAATGTTTTACTGTTTGGGGGAAATTCGTTTAAAGCGATGACGCTGTGCTATTAAATAATCTTTGCATACTATGGATGTTATACGCCATTATACAACTGACCCTGAGATGTAACACACAAAAACATGAAAATGTATTAGGATTCAATTATTATTTATTCTTTCAAGTTATATTTAGTTATACTTTTTATCATCAAATTTGGTGCAAGTAACGTTCCAGATACATTATACGTTATATATAATGACTGTTTGTCCATAGTTGTTAACATTATTTCATAAGAGTCACCGAAAATGATAATAAAATGTTTAACATGTTAAACACTGGGGAGTCATTAAATATTTTTATTACGTCCATCGATTCCCGAAATGCTGCGATCAGTTACATACGCGTTCGTATAATTCCGTGACCCGCGTTCACTTTCGTCCGTGACCCTTAATTCGTAAATAACAATGGTGGATGAAGGAATGCCAGCTTTGTCTAATTCAGAAAAAAAAAAAGATCATTAACTCGTAGGAGGGAATGGCACAAGTCCGAAATTCACCTCGGGTCGGAAAAACACCGACGCCATCGTTTACTTACGGAGTGTTTAACGCAAATGCCCGATGCAATTATCGGTTATTATCGACTTTGGCGACGAAAGCGAAAGTAAGATTTGAATTATGAATACGAATTTTGGTTAGTGAAAGGAGTAAACATTATCTTTAACGCGTTTAAACAATCGCACTACAATATTATATAGGTTAATACACAGTATTTGGCGACAGAAAATAGGTTCCTTCTGAAGTCATATGACATTAAACATTTTAAATTTTACAAAAAGGTGAAAATGAGTTCTATTCTCATGATCATCAATCAATATATGGCACAGACAATGTATTATTGAAAATATTTTCGAAGATATTTTAATGTGTTAAATCTGTTACAGCACAGCAACGTCCAAGCATCTAATGCAAATTGTTCTTATAATGCATCCTGTAAAATGTTTAATTGTTGTCGTTGGCTATTTCCTGATCCACACCAAAGACGAACCTTGCGAAGAAAAGCAATGCATGGTTCCTAATAACCTGCTATCTTTTCAGCCAATTACAATTGTTCCGCCGATCTTTTTCGTTAATGAACATCGCATTTATAAGGATTCGAAATGAAAAGCGTAAGAAGGGTTTTTGGCTAATTAGATACGGGAATAAAAAGTAATTGACCATAGACGAAAATTATCGTACACTCTCTTGCATAATAATGAACTTGGATCTATTGCCCTGTATACATTTCCCATTAATCGACATCGCACTATCTTGTAAACTACACAACTACGTGATTTCAGCTTTAACGCCGTCTTAGTAAGTCTGACGCCTTGTGTTTTAGCGTCCATTAATATTTCAACACAAACAGGCCGGCAGTAACCGAAGCGAAAATGTATGTTCAGCTGATAAAATATTCATGTTTTCATGTGCACTTTGTCATCCTGATGCTCTCCTGGGAGGTATGAACGATGGAGGGTATTATATAAACGTCTAACGGTAAAGGTTAGTCAGTAGACCTTACACATTACCGATATATCGCCAAAGAAAAGCCACTGTTTCTTTGAATTCAACACCTCGCAACAAATTTTACGGAGGTTTTGGCAGTGTTTTTTACCAACAGTGTTGTCTTCAGTGTGACACTATGATGTGAACTAATGTCAGAATACCACACCACACTGACCCTTGTTCGATAAGTCTAGAAACACCATCTTCACCTTTGGCACAATTAATACGTAAACATGACAAGGGTTTGAGAATTTCATGATAGATTATAATTCAAGCAGCATTTGACTTAGGTACAAACATGCAAGATGAATTTACAAGTGGAAATTGAACAAGTTTTTTAAAGACCTTAAAACAAACAAATGCCAGGATAAAAAGCCAGTCGGCAAGTGGACCGCCGGCAAAAGGACCGCCGGCAAAATGACCACCGGCAAATGGGCCGCTGGCAAATGGACCGCCGGCAAAAGGACCGACTGTTCTTTATGATCAGAGTTGAACAGGTCTTTACCACACACGTCCTGGGATTTTTCTTTAAGACATGTGTAAGTGAGTGATTGTTCGAGTAAAGTTTGAATTAACAGGCAAGAATTATTTGAAATTTCAGAGACCAGCCCATATTTTAATCTCAATAGGCTGGTGTAAAATATATGTTTGTTTTTGTCTAATATTGTTCCTGAAAGATGTAATAACTTAACACATCAACAAGAACACTTCAAGAAAAATGTATGCAGAATGAGCAAGTTTACAAAACAAAACGGCTAAACAAATACATTGTGTACGAAATAGTACAAAAATATTTAGCTATGGCAAAATTAACATTTAACAGCATCTCATCGAAATTAAAAACTGTCGTTCCTAAACTGGGTAATATTATGTTAAATATTACAATTTACGTTAAATATGTTAAATACTATGTGTTGTGAGGTGACAAGTTAGCTGGTTTCTGACTACAATAATAACAGTTATAATAATTATTCTAATTTATTTTTCTATTATCGTGCTTTCTCATTTAAATAAATCGACATTTGCACTAATTTCGGTCAGACTATGATACATGAAATGTACAAAACATGCTATCAAATGGCTTTAAACGGAAATACATTTTTTTCGTAAATGAACAGATAAAAAGAGAAGAAAGGTGCCAGATGAAGCGATGTAGACAGAAGGTTGTTCTAGTAGCAGAATGTACGCGTAACTCGCGTATTTGAATGGTAGGAAGTGAACATTTATTAGTGCCATATGTTTAACATTCCAAACATCGAGTTATTGTGCAGGATGCAGGGTAAGAATCGGTGTAAATTAGAGTCGCGCTGGCACCAAAGTGCAGGTTGCGAAGTTTAGGATTGGGAATTCCGGAAACACTTTGTGTTTTGCAGGTAGAGGTAAGAGAGCAAACACCTTGCGGGGTATTGAAAGGACGTTCTACGGAGGCTTAGGACACACCTTGCATTTAAAAAGACCGATGCGGGAACGCCTGGTAAGGTAAGGCTCGATACAGAAACACATTGTAAGGCAAAGGTCGATAGAAATCGCCTGTTTATTTAAAGGTCGATACAAAAACACCAGGTAAGTTAGGATCGATACGGAATACAAGGTAATGGAAGAATTGACAGGGAACAGCTGGTTAGAGTAGGGTCGATACGGAACACATGGTTAGGAAAGGGTCGACACCAATAACCTTGTTAAGCAAGAGTCGATGCGGAACACCTTGTTAAAAAAGGTCGGCGCGGAACACCTGATAAGCTATAATTCGATACGAGAACACTTAGTAAGTTAAGGGTCAATACGAGAACACTTAGAAGGGTAATGGTCGATACGATGACAACTGGTAAGGTAAAGGTCGATACGAGGACACTTGGTAAGTTAAGACTCGATACTAGGACACTTGGTAAGGTAAGAGTCGATACTAGGACACTTGGAAAGGTAAGACTCGATACTAGGACACTTGGTAAGGTAAGAGTCGATACGAGGACACTTGGTTAGGTTAGAGTCGATACTAGGACACTTGGTAAGGTAAGAGTCGATACTAGGACACTTGGTAAGGTAAGAGTCGATACTAGGACACTTGGTTAGGTTAGAGTCGATACGAGGACACTTGGTAAGGTAAGAGTCGATACGAGGACACTTGGTAAGGTAAGAGTCGATACGAGGACACTTGGTAAGGTAAGGGTCGATACGAGGACACTTGGTAAGGTAAGGGTCGATACGAGGACACTTGGTAAGGTAAGGGTCGATACGAGGACACTTGGTAAGGTAAGAGTCGATACGAGAACACTTGGTAAGGTAAGGGTCGATACGAGGACACTTGGTAAGTAAAGGGTTAATACGTGAAGGGTAATGGTCGATACGAGGACAACTGGTAAGGTAATGGTCGATACGAGGACACTTGGTAAGGTAAGAGTCGATACGAGGACACTTGATAAGGTAAGAGTCGATACGAGGACACTTGGTAAGGTAAGGGTCGATACGAGGACACTTGGTTAGGTAAGAGTCGATACGAGGACACTTGGTAAGGTAAGAGTCGATACGAGGACACTTGGTAAGGTAAGAGTCGATACGAGGACACTTGGTTAGGTTAGAGTCGATACTAGGACACTTGGTAAGGTAAGAGTCGATACTAGGACACTTGGTAAGGTAAGAGTCGATACTAGGACACTTGGTTAGGTTAGAGTCGATACGAGGACACTTGGTAAGGTAAGAGTCGATACGAGGACACTTGGTAAGGTAAGAGTCGATACGAGGACACTTGGTAAGGTTAGGGTCGATACGAGGACACTTGGTAAGGTAAGGGTCGATACGAGGACACTTGGTAAGGTAAGGGTCGATACGAGGACACTTGGTAAGGTAAGAGTCGATACGAGAACACTTGGTAAGGTAAGGGTCGATACGAGGACACTTGGTAAGTAAAGGGTTAATACGTGAAGGGTAATGGTCGATACGAGGACAACTGGTAAGGTAATGGTCGATACGAGGACACTTGGTAAGGTAAGAGTCGATACGAGGACACTTGATAAGGTAAGAGTCGATACGAGGACACTTGGTAAGGTAAGGGTCGATACGAGGACACTTGGTTAGGTAAGAGTCGATACGAGGACACTTGGTAAGGTAAGAGTCGATACGAGGACACTTGGTAAGGTAAGGGTCGATACGAGGACACTTGGTAAGGTAAGAGTCGATACGAGGACACTTGGTAAGGTAAGGGTCGATACGAGGACACTTTGTAAGTTAAGAGTCGATACTAGGACACTTGGTAAGGTAAGAGTCGATACGAGAACACTTGGTAAGGTAAGGATAATGATTATGATGATGATGATTTATTAACAGCATGATGTTCTTGGTGTTGATGTATAACGAACACATCCCTCTGAAAAACAGGCTGTCTGGGGTAAAAGACTGTACTTAAGTATTCAGGCAAAGGGCCAATGTTGTGCATCAGTCTTAATACGATTAATCCGAGTGGCACACAACCTGCCTGACTGCATGAGGGGGGTGTCACCGTCTCACATATGACAAAGCACCTAGCTAGATAATGCAAAGTGTCTAACGTAGCACTCAGCCTGACATAGCACCAAATCTGAAAATTCACCTAGTCTGACATAACACCTATTATAACAGTACCTAGTCTGCATAGCACTTAGTCTGACATAGCACCTAGTCTGACACTAGTAGACCCAAGTCTGACAGAGCATCCAGTCGAGCAAAGCACCCAGTTAAGAAAGCACAAAGTATGACATAGCGCGCAGTCTTACATCGCAATGGTTTTATTGCTTCTAAGTATAATAGCAGTATGAAAACACTGATGCAGAAAGGCATCAGCCATCCTGCATTTTATGGAAATGTTTTATACAAGTTAAAGAAAATCAAGGGTCTCAATAACTTTTCTGACCACTTTACAAAACTTATCAGAAAATGTATTGCAGACGGTTACAACCCGGGAAATCCTTCGTTGTACTGCATTGCTTGCAATTGACCCTTTTAAAGTCAAGAACTTGCATTGCTTTTAAATTACACGATGACCGGACCGGTCGTTGAGACTATATGAAAACTGTGACTTAAAGCCATAATTGGACAGTTACTGTTTGAATTATTGTCTCTTCATCTCTCCAGTCGTGTCCTATATAGGTGAGACAACTTGAGCAGTCTCCATCCCCTTTACGTGAGATTTTACAGTAGGTATAACATCGGGATTTTAAGTACCTGATCGGGATCAGAATTTTTATATATAATATGCCAACTGCAGAAAAATCTTCGGCTTTTAATGAACTGTTTTTGTTGTTGTTGTTTTTTGTGGGGTTTTTTTCTTATAAGCTCTTAACAATACTACATTTTATTTTGAAGGTATGTTGTTTTCTAAAATTCGATGTTTTCTTTCGTATTTTTTTTACATTTCACATTTGACACTTTTGGCATATGATGTCATGGCATTATATGCCATATTTAAATTGATCTTATTATATATCAGCGCTTGGGCTGTTTTATTTGTTCTTATAATATATCAGCGCTTGTGTTGTTTTATTTCAAACTAATCTCTCGTTTGGAATTTTTATTTTTACGTTGTCGAGACTTTTATCTACTGTACATACTGTACCTATGTTTATAGTTTATTTTATTACTAGTTATTATGTATGTATATAAGTTCATTGTATCTGTTTTAACTCCGCGATGCAGGTACTTACTGTAAGTTGTTTCACTTTGACGGGATATTGTTATTTACACTGTTTGCTAAAAAAAACTTCAGGAAATGCGAGGTTGGAGCGCTCCACAAACCAGGTTTAAGCACCCCAGTCGGCCCTTTTGCCGATTGACTGTTCCAAGGTGGTAACTGATGTTTTTTTCTTTATGTGTGTTATGTCTCGTCTCTGTGTTTTGTCATATTTTGGCTTTGTCTACTGGTAGATAAAATTTAAATATCTGTGGAAATTTTGATAAGAACTTTTCTTATTTACCTTTAACATAGCACCAATTATAACAGCACCCATAACATCAGGTCTGACAGCATTTAGGCATAGCACCGAGTCAGACACAGCACCAGTCAGACAGAGCACCCAATCAATTACTGCAAACCGCGTCTGACAAAGCATCAATGGCAGTTAGTTTGACATGGCAGTCAGTCTGACATTGCACCCACTTAGACATAGCACCCGGTATGCCATAGTCCCCAGTCTGACATGGCACACAGTCTGTCACACACAGCACCCAGTATGACAGAGCACCCGGTCTGCCATAGTACCCAGTCTGACATGGTACACAGTCTGTCACACACAGCACCCAGTATGACAGAGCACCCAGTCTGACATAGCACCCAGTCTGACATGGCACACAGTCTGTCACACACAGCACCCGGTATGACAAAGGACTCAGTCTGACATGGCACACAGTCTGACATAGCACCCAGTCTGACATGACACACAGTGTGACATAGCATCCAGTCTGACATGGCACCCAGTCTGACATAGCACCCAGTCTGACATGGCACCCAGTCTGACATGGCACCCAGTCTGACATAGCACCCAGTCTGACATAGCACCCAGTCTGACATGGCACCCAGTCTGACATAGCACCTAGTCTGACATGGCACCTAGTCTGACATAGCACCCAGTCTGGCATAGCACCCAGTCTGACATGGCACCCAGTCTGACATAGCACCCAGTCTGACATAGCACCCAGTCTGACATGGCACCCAGTCTGACATGGCACACAGTCTGGCATAGCACCCAGTCTGACATGGCACACAGTCTGACATAGCACCCAGTCTGACATAGCACCCAGTCTGACATAGCACCCAGTCTGACATGGCACCCAGTCTGACATAGCACCCAGTCTGACATAGCACCCAGTATGACATGGCACCCATTCTGACATGGCACACAGTCTGGCATAGCACCCAGTCTGACATGGCACACAGTCTAGCATAGCACCCAGTCTGATATGGCACCCAGTCTGACATGGCACCCAGTCTGACATGGCACCCAGTCTGGCATAGCACCCAGTCTGACATGGCACCCAGTCTGACATGGCACCCAGTCTGGCATAGCACCCAGTCTGACATGGCACCCAGTCTGACATGGCACACAGTCTGGCATAGCACCCAGTAAAATTTTGGACACAATCTGACAAAGCATCAATTGCAGCCAGTCTGACATGACACCTAGTCTAACATTGCACCCAGTGTAATATTGCACCCATAGTACTGAGTCTGACATTGATAATTGTCTTTATTGTCAGAAATTTGCTTTTATCGTAAAACTCAGTGACATTCATTGTAAAACTCATCGTGTATAGTGTGACATATAAAGACACTACGGGCTTACGCCTGATATATGCTAGATATATGTTAGCAATCACTTGCTTGAAGACTTTCGCATAAAAAAGTTAATGACAAGGATGCAGATATTCAAGTCGCTATCAATCATGTGACACCCTTTTTATAGTACACACGGTATTTACGCCTTACGGAATGTTTCGTCCACAGAAAATGGTTTGTGAAATTAAATGGCGCAAGTGACAAGCATGCACAAAGACAGAAGATTCAAATATTCAGGGAGAAAAGCGCTGTTTTCGTGTGAACTATACGAACTGTCTGCCATTTTAGGTGAATGAAATACCTGTCACATACATTTGTAGCTCCTTCGCATCACACAGGTAACGTTGGACAACACAATGGGCTTTATATGCTTTATGACTAAGAACCAGATTTACGTTTGGATTTTTTGGCGAGTATTACGTTGCCTTCAGCCATTTGATACCAGTTTGGTGTTAGACAATTGTGTGATAAGTGCGGAACTATGGAAGTTGCACGTAAAAGTGAGCGCGTAAAATACATAATAAAATAAAATGGATTCATATTTTCTAATATATGGAAAATAAAACTAAACTAGAAACAAATCTGAGACACATTTTGTTCGTTTGTTTTTTGTTGTTGTTTTTTGTTTGTTTGTTGTTATTGTTGTATGTTTTTGTTTTTGATTTAGATTTTAAAAATAATTCACTTAATGAAAGAGTACATTATTCCTCTTTTTGGCAAGAATATGTAATTAAAAACAAAAGCCAACATTCTTGATAAAATGTAAGATTAAAATTCATTTCATTTCTAGACCATATATTTCTGAAAATCGAAAGCTTGCAACAAGACGATTATATCTGTTTATCCATAGTAAAATATTCATTGTACATGAATGGGCATCTCTTAACATGAAATAAAATCTACAAAAAATAAAAAAAAAATGTGTTAATTTTGAATTTACTTCGTTTAACATGAAATGAATTGGCTTTAAAAAAGATTGTGTGCATCAGTTTTTCCCAGTAAACTTTTCTGATTAAATCTTTTGATTATTAATAGCACTATGCATCTAGTATATAATGTCGTCGCCAACTGGCATAGAAGCACGGTATACGTATGTATGTTTAAATATTTCGAGTGGTTTTATCACGAAGTTGCCAACACATAATTTGTTATTTATTATAATCAAATATAATAAAAGGGTTAGTATAAGCACGCTATATAATATATAGTACTTACCCGCAGACCAGATCAACGCGAGCAAGAAGACCAAACGTTGCGCGATACATTGGTAGTCCCTATAGCCCATGCCTGTCCACTGCATATCGCATAAAATCGCCTTTTTAAAATAAACATGCTGTCATTCTCTCCGTAATACCACTTTGTTCTAAAATCCCTTAGAATACCATTATCACCACTAGAAGATCCGGTAGACGAGACCAAGAGAAGGGTTAGCAGTACAATGTCGACTCCTGCAACACGGAAAAGTACTTCGATGACGAACACCTCAGAATAGCTATTATGCAATACGCCAATAGTCTTACCGACCCTTACACATAGTGATGAAATTAGAAATCGTAGATTTTAAATAAAAACTCCCAATCTTTCATTTTTAAGTTGCTTTCCCCTTCAGTCAAAATAGACCATGCGGCAAAATTAAGGAATTGGTGTCAAAATTCTAACATTTAAGTTTACAGTTAAGTACACGATTCGGCCATTTACGATAAAAGAAAGTAAACAAATTGTCAAAACAAATGCGTCATTAAAACCTCAATGGTTCGGCATTTGATGATGTTATCAAAGGACAAACTGTACACTTGATAGATAAGTGACTAAGTTGGCTAATATTGAAGCGAGTAAGTCACAGTGCCCTGATAGAAGGCTAGATAACAGTCGAGAACTCGAGAAAGAATGTGAATAGCTTGGTGATGGCGGCGGGCCGACTTGTATCGGCCTACTCACCTTTCTATGGGAACGGTCCTTCCAATCACTATCTCGGAATGACCTTACAACGCCTAACACTTAACTGTCCAAATATTCCAATAAGCGAATTACAACTCTTCCGGAGATATCAACGAATAAACTAACTTGATATATTCGTATTTATACACAATAATGTTTTCTTTTCCATCTATCCATCGTTTTGCCATTTATTTAAAAAAACCGAGAATAATTTCAAAAACACTTTTTCTTCAATTGTTGACTGCAGATGAATGCTATCCAGAAACCCGTGACTGATCCGTAGTGTATCGGCAGGCAAGTGTCGGCAGGATACGCGGTGCACGCGTTCAGACACCAGGCACGCGCTGTAGCCACTCTGCGACTACTGGCAGTACTGCGGACCGTTCAGTGGTTTCCAATACGACTGGGAACCCTCAGTGCGGGATGGAAGCTTCGTCTAGCAGTCTGGTATTTAACCCGTTCCCTGCTATATTGGGAAATAACTAATTCCGAATTATAAGTTTTTATGTAACAACTACAAATATATTAAACTAGACTAGTCCTCGAGACTGAAGAGCAAGTAATGTGGGTCCCAGTTAGCCAGTTTCCAGTAAAAGAAGGCTAATCTGGATCTACACTGTTTGCCTTTTACACTGTTGAGCAATTTGTGCTTAGCAGGATACGTGTTTAATATAAGTGCAATTTCCATGCAAGTGTAATACGAATAACTTCTGAGCGGCCCGAGAGTTTCTTTCTTAAAGGATTTATGTTTTGTCTTAAAATAGTTAATCTTACAAAATATATATATCGTATTTCAGTTTGAAAGTATCATTTTAGAAACGAAACTGGCCACGATCGAAAGACAAACCATGCTTTACTTATCTGACCTACAGTAAGTTTTCCACCGTCTAGAAGATTAATTAAAATATGAATTTTACTTCTTTTCTACTTTTACAGTCGTATGTCGTGAATCATACTTTTTAAAGTCCCGGCTTGTCTTCATTTTTTAACAGTTTCTTAGCATCTACAAACACAGATTATCTATTTTTTAATAAAATTGTAAAAAAAAAAAAGATTTTTCTTTTAAAAAAGGAAAAATAAATTGCAACATGCGGGGTCCAAACCGAATGTGGGTTGAACTCGGGGATGCTAGGCTAGCACGTAACCAATAAATCACCCAACGTCGATGTCGTTTAAAAATAATGTTCGTGCTTCTTGACCAATGTTTAGTAAGTTTAAAAAAGTGCATACAACTTAACGGGGATTAGCGCATCAATTACGACAGTACCAGGCTTTGTTTCAAATTTTATTTATTTTGTCAATTAATTTAATTCCAGCCAAGATTCTCAGAAGCTCAGATTTAATATCCGTCGAAATGACAACACTGTTCACTGGCGACTGACTGATAAAAACATCATTTTATTTTTTTTTTCTAAACAACTTTGCTAAAAAAAAATTAAATATATATATATGTACATTACGCTCAGTGTTTGGCGATTCGTGCTACATGGTAGACCGGTCTGGACACCGGTAAGTGCCTGTACATTACACTCAGTGTTTGGCGATTCGTGCTACATGGTAGAGCGATCTGGACACCGGTAAGTGCCTGTACATTACACTCAGTGTTTGGCGATTCGTGCTACATGGTAGACCGGTCTGGACACCGGTAAGTGCCTGTACATTACACTCAGTGTTTGGCGATTCTTGCTACATGGTAGACCGGTCTGTACACAGTGTAGTGCCTGTACATTACACTCAGTGTTTGGCGATTCGTGCTACATGGTAGACCGGTCTGGACACCGGTAAGTGCCTGTACATTACACTCAGTGTTTGGCGATTCGTGCTACATGGTAGAGCGATCTGGACAACGGTAAGTGCCTGTACATTACACTCAGTGTTTGGCGATTCGTGCAACATTGTAGACCGGTCTGGACACAGTGCAGTGCCTGTACATTCCGCTCATTTTCTGACGAAGTACTGTACTGCTGCTGTTGTTTTTGGGTTTTTTTTGGACTAGAAATTCGGGCTTGCGTGGTTTGATTATGAAAATGTAAACTCTGCTCCTTCCAGCTTAAATAACTTGAAAACTGTTAAACAGTTTAAAATGTTACAAAATGAAAATATTTCCAAATGTTTGGAAGGAAAACAGTTTCACATATAAACAAGTTAATTGGCCGTGTTAATTTAATTCATGACTGACAAACTTTAACAATGTTTGCCTTTCAGTGCAACCCTTTAAACATGTTAATTAGAAGCTCTATAACGACGTTTCTTTAAAGACCATTGCTAAGAATTTAAAATAAAACACGACAGACATGCTTTTCGATTGAAAGTCAAGAGCCAGGCGTTCTCCTCAGCTTTCAAAATCCGATTAAGGGAGATCACTGCGACAGAGATAGCTACACCAGTAGAGGAGGTGGTGTAGACTTGAGTGTCAGAGGGAGATCACTGCGACAGGGATAGCTACACCAGTAGAGGAGGTGGTGTATACTTGAGTGTCAGAGGGAGATCACTGCGACAGGGATAGCTACACCAGTAGAGGAGGTGGTGTAGACTCGAGTGTCAGAGGGAGATCACTGCGACAGAGATAGCTACACCAGTAGAGGAGGTGGTGTAGACTGCGACAGAGATAGCTACACCAGTAGAGGAGGTGGTGTAGACTGCGACAGAGATAGCTACACCAGTAGAGGAGGTGGTGTAGACTCGAGTGTCAGAGGGAGATCACTGCGACAGAGATAGCTACACCAGTAGAGGAGGTGGTGTAGACTGCGACAGAGATAGCTACACCAGTAGAGGAGGTGGTGTAGACTGCGACAGAGATAGCTACACCAGTAGAGGAGGTGGTGTAGACTGCGACAGAGATAGCTACACCAGTAGAGGAGGTGGTGTAGACTGCGACAGAGATAGCTACACCAGTAGAGGAGGTGGTGTAGACTGAGACAGAGATAGCTACACCAGTAGAGGAGGTGGTGTAGACTGCGACAGAGATAGCTACACCAGTAGAGGAGGTGGTGTAGACTGCGACAGAGATAGCTACACCAGTAGAGGAGGTGTTGGAGACTGCGACAGAGATAGCTACACTAGTAGAGGAAGGTGGTGTAGACTGAGACAGAGATAGCTACACCAGTAGAGGAGGTGGTGTAGACTGAGACAGAGATAGCTACACCAGTAGAGGAGGTGGTGTAGACTCGAGTGTCAGTGGGAGATCACTGCGACAGAGATAGCTACACCAGTAGAGGAGGTGGTGTAGACTGCGACAGAGATAGCTACACCAGTAGAGGAGGTGGTGTAGACTGCGACAGAGATAGCTACACCAGTAGAGGAGGTGGTGTAGACTGCGACAGAGATTGCTACAGCAGTAGAGGAGGTGGTGTAGACTGCGACAGAGATAGCTACACCAGTAGAGGAGGTGGTGTAGACTGCGACAGAGATAGCTACACCAGTAGAGGAGGTGGTGTAGACTGCGTCAGAGATAGCTACACCAGTAGAGGAGGTGGTGTAGACTGAGACAGAGATAGCTACACCAGTAGAGGAGGTGGTGTAGACTGCGACAGAGATAGCTACACCAGTAGAGGAGGTGGTGTAGACTGAGACAGAGATAGCTACACCAGTAGAGGAGGTGGTGTAGACTGCGACAGAGATAGCTACACCAGTAGAGGAGGTGGTGTAGACTGCGACAGAGATAGCTACACCAGTAGAGGAGGTGGTGTAGACTGCGACAGAGATAGCTACACCAGTAGAGGAGGTGGTGTAGACTGCGACAGAGATAGCTACACCAGTAGAGGAGGTGGTGTAGACTGCGACAGAGCTAGCTACACCAGTAGAGGAGGTGGTGTAGACTGCGACAGAGATAGCTACACCAGTAGAGGAGGTGGTGTAGACTGCGACAGAGATAGCTACACCAGTAGAGGAGGTGGTGTAGACTCGAGTGTCAGATGGGGGGTAGATAATGACACGCTTGTCCGACCCCACAGACACAAAAGTCATCCAGCACTTGTGATGGGATTAACACAGGTCTGGGAAAGAAAACAATAAACCCCAAACACTTCTTAAGGTGATTTTGGTATATATTATACATTATGTATACCTTCAGGACCCATAAAATATAATAAACGGATGTGTTAAATACTTTTCATTTCTGATTTAAGTATTTTATTAACTTTCTTATCTGGTTCATAAATGGTATAGTGAATGATATTTATAACGATAATTCCGACACGAATCAAGCGAGGTATTAACAATAGAATTCTCACAATTATGGTTTTCAATCAGCACTTAATGACAGTGGACTAATACAGAAAAGGTTCAAATAAAAATATTGAATAAATCATATATCAGATTGCAAAGCATGTATGTCGTTTCAAGTTTATGTATTTGTTCTTCTTTTTCGATTGGTATCTTTTTATAAATTAAACGTAATGAAAATGCAAAACTCTGCCAAACACGGATGATCTGTTTAGATGACTTGATGCCCGAAAGGAAATATTGTTTGCTCATGCCAGTTATGTATAGGACAGTATTTTACTCGATTCAATAGCTTGTCCAGTTAATTTACATGTGCCACTTCCTGATTTATCCATACATCATTGTCAGCTTCACTTCCGCTGTACATATAATTCTATTTAGAGACATGGTCCGGTATCGTAATATTAACAATTACATTTACTTGTTTAATTTTTATTAACTAAACTTTGCTAATTTGAACCAACATTTCACTTTTAAAACTTTCCTTTTTGTCGATTCTGCTTTAAATGCATCATGCCAAGTTGAACCGGAATTTTCACACATATGAATATGTCGCAAGTGTGAAGAAATCGAACGAATTACTCACAATTTGTGCGACAAATACGTACAAATATGTCAAACATTCGTGAAAATGCAGTTCAGAAAGAACAAGCCAGCAACAAACTAGTACAATAATGTTTTATTTTAATAAACAATTAAAATTATGGCGTAATAAAACTATAACAAATAAATGAAACAAAATTTCAGAAGGCAAAATATATATTTGCTTACAGTTTGTCCCTTTAGGAGGTGTCCCTTTAACAATGCAACAAATAATCCAACGTCGAATAATCCTAAAGAGTTATTAGTAGAATATCCTCGTAGATAAGCACAGTTGAAATAATCCAAAGGTAGAACAATACACGAATGTTGATTATATTATCCAAATTCAACACTTTAATATTTAATGTATGTCACTGTAGAATATAGTAAGTCCACGTAAGTTCCAACACAGAAAGATTTAATATAGAAGCTGCAAGTATTTCCAAATTTTATGTCCAATCTCTAAAGCACACTTTTTATTCAAACTTTCAAACTTCAAATCTTACTTTAATTCGGCAAACACGCCCTTATATATACCCAAAGAATTTCCAGAACATTCACGTACCCAGAACATTCTCGAAAACCAGTTAAAAAAAAACATGGGACATATTCGTATGTGTGAAAATTCCGCCAGTTCTAAGCTTAATTATCGATCAGAAATGTAAGTCTCTCGCACTGATTCTAAACATACAAATTATTTATAGCTTATTACATCCAGCTCTTAACAACTGCACCTTTAACACTTATTTGATGAAATAAATATTGCACAAACATCGTCGACATCAGAATAACTGCAGCATTTTCTTCTCATCAATTATTTATAATGTTTTAACGGAGCTAATTATTTTTTATAGTTTGCCTTTCATTTAAGTCTTACCATAAAAGCCAACTTGGACTAGTTGTGTGTAATAGAGCTGTAGTCATGTATTTGTCGATAAAACAAATGACAGCATATCTTAAGTAAGGGTGTATATCTTTCTGGCTTTTTTTTATTTCTTGTTTATAAAATACTGTGCATAAGTTGTGTATCTTTAATCTAGCATCGAGATCTAGTTAACTGTTAAACAGGAATTAACTGTTTAACCTTCAACGGCAATCTTCACGCTTTTGTGTTGAAAATGGTATAAGTACTGTTTTGATAGGAATTTCACACGATATTAAAATGATTATAAACAGAGATGTGACCGATTTATGGATTTATTTAACTGTTTTGGACCAAGCTTATATTTACAGAATGCTATCAGCACAATTCTGCTTTTTTTTTTTAACACCAAAAGCATGTTTTCATTTAGAAAAAAAAATGTGTAAAAGAAAGTTAATATTTAAATCTGCAAATTGATAGTTACAATATCTTACATAGAGGATTAAATTAGTTGTTAATGCGGTCCATAATAATTTGGCGCTAATTTTGACTCTTCAAATAAAACAAACTATTTCGAACTATACGTTCTTTAAAATCTCATAAACCCTATCAACATTTGGTTTATTAAACAAATACTTTCTGATCGTGAAGTAGGTTATTGAAAAGGTTTTTTAGTACAAAAATAGCGTAACATTGTTATATTTGTTCTCGTATATTTTTAACATTACAAGAATATCCGCCAACAAGTAAATAATGTGAAAAATTATAATGCGAAAAATACATATGCAACGAACTAAGTAATATATATATATTAGAACAACAAGGAAACTAATTGTATGTGGTCTGTTCTTCATATAAATGAAGAATTTTGTTTGTTTAATCGACTGTAACATGTGGCCTAAGTGTGTTACTTCAACTAAACCCATGTTAAAAAAATCTCCAGCCATCAAATGTAAAATTGTCATCTAATGAATTTACTGTTTGCGTACACATTACTTCGTTGTTGTTTTTTTATTACATGAACTTACTTTCCTTTGAATATTTGCTGCTGATTCTTCAAATTTTCAGTTTTTTTTTTTCTTTGGTCAGTTGTTCTGCATTTGATGCTGTTATGACAACATTTAATTATAATAACTCTGCATGATTTGAATTGCGCTTCAAAGGCTGTTTTTTCGCTGTATTGTCATCGCGTTTACAACAACTCCTTTTATTCTTTATTATTAAGGAACGGACTGTCATCAAACTCTCTGTCAGCTGTTCAGCTGTCGACTGACAACTGAGGTGCACTGCGCTTGGCGACATATCACTTGTAACCTTTACAAACATAGCAGTTTGGATTCACACTGCTTGCAGAAACCATGCAGGGCCATCGGAGACTAATTATTCTCCGTACTGTTTATGAAAGGTTCGGACAGGTTTCGTGCATATTCGGCAATGTTGAGGTACATTTTGTGGATAGGGAAACAATACACGGTGAAAATTTGCCCCATTTTTATACAAGGATCGTGACTACTTACAATGACTGTACCGTGTGTTTGTTGAATCGTGAGTTTACATTAGCCAAGACCATGTCAATGTTAGTTTTTTTCTGTTTAATCATTATTCGGACGGGTTTACAAATATTTAATAAGCATATTATGTTTCATAACTACATTATATTTATTTATTTATTTCTTCTTCTCTTTTCTTTATTTTTCATATTGTTCATTTTATACAATTCAGATTCAATACAAATTATTTAGAAATAATCTTTGCTAGAATCGAAACCGTGGCTTTTTGCTTGGGAGACAAGTTTAACTACACATTGACAAAGGTACACACAGGTTGTTAATCGTAAAGTGACAGACAACTGAGACGAGACATTTGCACATAGAGAAAACGAACGGAGCAGTTACTGCCTTGAAGGTCATTTGATAAAAAGACCGACCGTGTTGCTTAAACATGGTTTGCGGAGCGCTTCTTGAAGGTTTATTTTCTCAGACAGTGTAAATTAAAATATCAAATCAGGCGTAGACAACAAACAGTGAACTCGTGCATCGGGGGTAAATAATTGAACATAGAATACAATGTATAAACTACATAACTACAATGTCAATTGACTTTCAAAATATATGAACAATATGTTCACGAGATAAAAGTCAGAGTAACTTAACAGTTCTTAATGTGAGATCAATTTGAAATTAAACAGTCCAAGCAATCAAGTATGATAAGAACTAGTTCATCACTTCACCTGTTAATAGGTAGTGATGTCATTTAGAAAAAAGTATTTCTAACACGGAAGAAATTCACATATTTTACTATATTTTACTATAAAATGTAAAAATCTGTAATTTTGTGAAGCAGTTACAGATACAACAGTTCATATTCTAACCAAAGCGCCGCAGTCACTGTAGTGTTCAGTGCTTGAAAATAAAGTTTAAATGATTCAATATTTGTCATAAGTTTTAAAACATTAGTTTCAGACTAACTGCAACTATGGGGGCAAACGTTTCTTGTTTTATTGTGGTAGATTTTGTGATTGGACTATTCATAACAATAGATACAAGAGGGAAATTGAAAAGTTTTATCACAGAAATGTTTTATTGAAAATAATAAAAAATAATGAAGAACAAAGCATGCTCAAAATGGCAAAGACACCTAATGAAGAGTATATTCTTTCTTTATATGTACTATGGTGGGCTTAACATTTCGTTAAGTTTAAGTCAAAAGTAGTCAAAAGTAGTGTAGGTATGTGCACACATTCTGTAGTTTTGATATCTTACTCTGACAATATCTTATTATTGAAATGGTTCAGAAGGATTTCAATGAGTCTTTGTAAAATAAAAAACAATGGATATAAGAATTATTTGCAATATTACAAAATATCCAGACAGGTGTTGGGAAAAGGGATTGGTTCTAGTAATTCGACGGGAGTCTAGTTATTTCTTAATACAAAATCTCAATAAAAATCGGAAATGCGATTACTAAATCAGGAATTGATAGTAGTAAATATATTGCATAAACCAAAGGTTAACCAATGTGTTCAAAGATTGCTCCTGGGCTCATCATACATGTACTAATAAAGACTTGTATCAATCAAAGACAATGTATAAAACACAATCATAAAGTCAAATACAACAAAAATATATTTTTGTATATGTCTTTTTATATACAAACACTTCTTAAAAACCATAGGATTTTACTACGAGCAGGAAAATGTAAAGGGAAATAGTTAAGTAAGAATATCATCTACACATATTTTATGTGGATGGTTTGATTGGCATGTGTGAATGAACAACATCTGTTTGAGAGTCTTGCTTATCTTAAAGGTGGTATCCGATAATATTTTTATTGAAACAACCAAATAATTGTTACCTGAAAAGGTCCCACGACATACTGTTAATAACAATTACACTAGTCATTACAAACATGCATGAAAAGATAATCTTGTTTGATCTGCGCTGTCAAATCTCTAGATCCAGTCCTATTTGCTACGAAAAGGTTTTGTATAAAGGATGTTACAAAGTCATACGTACAAGTTGACTGCATCAGCATGAGGAACGCATCGAATATTAAATATTTACAAGAACACACGCGTGGCGATTTCCAGGCCAATGGACTAAAGAAATGCATGGTGCGAGTGCGCAAAGACCGACCTGAACACCTATAATCTGCACTCCATTAATCTACTGGACTCTGCTGCTTAAAGCTCAACTCAAGATAAAACAGTCACAGAGACATTAGCATTAGCTCGGAAGTCTTAAAATAAATAAAAGCATATTGATTATGATGATCATGATGAAGTTATCAAGCCTCTATATTCTGTAATGATATATAAGATATACTAATGGGAGACACAGACAAATCAAAAGACAAATAATGTTCTGATCCAGAATGGAAATTGTTGTATTGTATGTAGTATCGTATGTTGTATTGTTGTATTTTGTTAAGTAATGCTAAAGATAGAAGATAAATAAAACAAAATGTGATATCGACTGCGGTTTTCGATCTTCCAAACCCCTATTGGCAAGTTTGCATCTGGCCTGTTGTTATATCGCTTAAAATGTTTAGTCAATGTCACCATTTTCTTTAGGGGAAACCTCCGGCATAAAACAGCCAGACTTAAACAAAGAAAAAAAAGAAAAATATAATAATAATAATAATAATAATAATAATAATAATAATAATAATAATAATAATAATAATAATAATAATAATAAATAATAATAATAAAATAATAATAATAATAATAAGCCTAGACAATTCACTTGGTATATTTTATAATTCGTGAGATGATTTAAAAAAATAAACTAGTTACATTGGTATCTCGACGGGTGACCTTGGCTTTTCAGTCTGTAAGAACCTTTGTGTGAGTGTGTGTATGTAGGTGTTTTGAATGGCTGATTACAAGTCTCCGTGCTCGTAAGTTAGAAGAACTACGTGTTACTTCCTGAAAGGACCAGGTATCTAAGCAATATGTGCTTTTGTCGCTTCTCTCAATTTGGCTTTGTTGTTGTTTTGTTGAATACGGATTGTATAAGTGGGAATTATAATTTTATCTAACGTTGAGTAATGATATTTGTATCGATTTAAACATTTGTTTTTAAAATTAAATCGACCTTACTATACTTAAATTTAATTCGACATGTTTCATTCATGTCATTACGCAAACATGTTCAATTACATCTCTGAGAATTGTGAGAATTGTCATAAACGATTTTACCAGAACGGGTTTGGACACATCAGTAAGTCAACTTCATTTTCGCGGACATTGCATCTTCCACCTGGCTGGCTGTAGAGTACCATGACATCCCGCAAAGTGACATCACCTGACTGACTGCAGAGTACCATGACATCCCGCGAGGTGGCATCACCTGACTGACTGCAGAGTACCATGACATCCCGCGAAGTGACATTACCTGAGTGACTGCAGAGTACCATGATATCCCGCGAGGTGGCATCACCTGACTGACTGTAGAGTACCATGACATCCCGCGAGGTGGCAGCACCTGACTGGCTATAAGGTACCATGACATCCCGTGAGGTTGCAGCACCTGGCTGACTATAGAGTACCATGACATCCCGCAAGGTGTCAGCATCTGGCTGACTATAGAGTATTATGACATCCCCCGAGGTAACAGCACCTGGCTGGCTATACAGTACCATGACATCCCGCGAGGGGAAGCACCTGGCTGACTATAGAGTACCATGACATCCCGCAAGGTGTCAGCACCTGGCTGACTATAGAGTATTATGACATCCCCGAGGTGACAGCACCTGGCTGACTATAGAGTATTATGACATCCCCCGAGGTGACAGCCCCTGGCTGACTATACAGTACCATGACATCCCCCGAGGTGTCAGCACCTGGCTGACTATAGAGTATTATGACATCCCCCGAGGTGACAGCCCCTGGCTGACTATACAGTACCATGACATCCCGCAAGGTGTCAGCACCTGGCTGACTATAGAGTATTATGACATCCCCGAGGTGACAGCACCTGGCTGACTATAGAGTATTATGACATCCCCCGAGGTGACAGCCCCTGGCTGACTATACAGTACCATGACATCCCCCGAGGTGTCAGCACCTGGCTGACTATAGAGTATTATGACATCCCTAGAGGTGACAGCACCTAGCTGACTATAGAGTATTATGACATTCCCCGAGGTGACAGCATCTGGCTGACTATAGAGTATTATGACATCCTTCGAGGTGACAATATTGAAACACAAAATCCGTCATCTAAGTGTACATGTTAAATATATATTGTTTCCTTGCACTTATGTTAACGCAGCTCATAGCTTAGAAATATTATTCCCTTCGTTCAGGAATAAATGTGAATATACAAGACCGATTGACTATCCAGTAAATTATCCTACTAGTTGTTCACTTTGTTACCATGGATATGTAATGAAACTAGTCGCTTATTGTAGGGTATTATAGTCGCTTTATGCCCAAGCGATATCACAGTGTATTTTAAGCGCAAGTCGCAAAGGGATTTTTTGCATTGGTAATAACTTGGGCTTCCAAGTTATAGCAGTTTGATTGGCGCAGTTTCAGGCACTCCTAACACCAAACCTTTCATATATTACGCGACCTGGTCACAGTTCATAGAACTGCATTCTGTACTTCATAAAGAAAAACTTGTTGAAGCGCATTTTATTTGGAAAAAAACATTGCCTGCAATCAGCAATCCCTAGATTCTGTCCCCTTGAAACGGGTGTTTTGTGTTAGGTTGTCGGAATCAAAATTATTGCGAACATAATTATACTTTTGCAACTTAACGAAGCTTTAATAATACAAAGTGCTGATAATTTTGTTCTTTTTTCATGTACAACGAAAATCAGTGACGAAATCGCTTTAAGAACTTACATTTTCATTTTTTAATTTAGATCCAGGATTAAATTAACTTTCGATGTCATCTATAAGAATGTATGTACAGGTAACATCGTAAAGGTCTATTATAGCCCGATTAAACACGCTTTTAATAGTTCAGGGTCAATTATATATAAGGCGACATAAAGTCAATATTAAAAGGAACTGGAACGTGCTGGTTTGTCACGCTGATGAAAATTTTTGTGAGTAGTGTTCCATTCATATACACATAAATTTCATACATAAATACATTTTAATCATTTGAATATATAAAGTTTGTATATACATGTCGCCGTTTGACAAAAATCGTGCTCTAATTGGTCGGCAGTCGGGGAAAAGCTTTTAGGCGATCATGAAGTTTTGATACAGCAAATATCGTGGTATCTTTACAAATTTCACGTGAATGAGGTATTTGTAAAGTCTAGTTCAAAATTAAGTGTTAATATAAATATTTATACATCGAAATAGTTATCTTTTCCTCAAAAATATGCTAGATCTACTAGTGGTGAAATGGTTGTATTGTGTAACTATATGAGTATTTAATGTGTATAAAGTATTACAAATGTAACTTTATGAGAAATATCTTCTGAAAAATTTAAACAAGCGTCTTAACCTTCAATCGTAAACATGCTTTAACTTAGGTGAAGAAAAGCACATAAACATAATGAGTATTAAGTAAAGATAACAATTTTAGCATTTCCTCACAGAAATTTTCGAGTTATTTGACCACAAAAAACGATTTATTTCCAATGTATAAACGGACAGAACCTCACAAGTGAATTATCATGTTATGCTATACCTTGCCCGACACATTGCTTCATCAAATAGTAATATGCTTTAAAAATTATTTCAACCAGTGTCGCATGCAACATAAGATATCAGTGTCAGCACTTTGCGCAAGGCACCAATGAAGGTTAAAAGGCAAAACGTTCAGTTATAAGGAACTTGAAGTTTTTAGCATTGTATGTATATAGACGAAAGTTCTTGCGCCAGCTTCCAGAAATAGCTGCCGATAAGAACATAAAAGCTAACCGCAACAGCAGCGCTTATCCCTTCAGCGGAAGTACATTTTTGAGTTATTAACGAACACTTGTTCACGCCGGGTGGCACACCGCTACCCTTTCACAGCTTCAAAGATTACTTCAATCGAAGAACAATACAACCTTTGCACGGAGTACACCCCAGATAGGTTCTGCCCTCATTTTCACTCAATAAATTAGACATTAAATTCGAAATGTCTGCGCTCTAACCGAGACTGGTGAATCTTTAAATAAAGCATGAATCCTGAAGCCTCAGTTTGAGTGGCTCTCATATCCCGCTGACACTAGGGTTTAACAATGCCGACATGAACATAACGCTATCTGCACAATGTATCGGCTTATCATAATACTGATTTTCATTGGCAATTTAAAGACTTCAAAAAGTAAACAAAAGTGCACCTACGTTGAAGAAATTTGGCTTCCCAGTGCGTCGATATACACCTCTACCGTGCAGATGCTTCTGTCTCATGCTTGCCATCCGCGAGACCGAGCAAACATACATCACAGCTTGATTTTAGACAGTTTTTAAACATTTGATTACATTCATTGAAATGCACGTACACTAGTAAAGCTCGGTAGTTGTATATAAAATAGTACAGACTGAAGCCCATTTTGTACAGGTCTTTCAATGTTGTTGGAATAAAATGAAATGGGTAAACTAAATTACAGACCATGTCGAAGAAGAGTTTTCACAAACGTTTATTCTTGCATTGAGTCTTAAATATCTAAAAAGGTTCCAAATGGAATGATTACTTACGACGACGACGACGACGGCACAACATTTGTGACAAACAGTTGGAAAATTATATTATATGCAATCATCTAGGTTAAATGTACCATATTAGTGAAAAATTTAATCTATTATGCCTTTGTTTCTGTATAATATTCTAAGTAAAATATAAAAAATATTACAACATATATTTAAAAATATGAATACTGACAAAAGTACACACACAAGTTAATGTAAACATTTCAAAACACTGTGACGAAGCATTACAAACAAAAATTAACCGTCTTGGGGCGATGATTCAGCAATAAAAAAGCCAACAATCGTGGTAAAGGCCTAATGTTTTATGTTGGACATGTTTCGTTTTTCTAGCCCATTTAAGGCACATTTGTTAAATCGCATGTGGCATCTAAAATGCCATTAAAGAAACAATTGCTGTTTAGTTTTCCGAATAACCACGCGCTGACAAAGATTAATGCGTGGTTTTAAGTATCAGTGTTATCCTGGAAACATTATGAAACGGGTTAATTTTGTGGATTATTATTGCCACTTTATAATCCAGGCTCGGAGATGGCATTTCTAGGCGTTACAAATTTTTCTCGTCATTTTCTTTCACTCTTTATAACGGAGACTTCCAACCCGAAAAAAATATTTCTCGGTCAATTTTTGTTACTTATAAACTTTAATATTTAAACATGTATACATGATAAAATTTATGCTCGGCATTGACTTTGACAATACACATATATTAGAGTTTGTAATTTGAAGCCATTGTCACCTTTTCTTGCTGTACTTAGTGTAATTTTATTATTATTATTATTATTGTTATTATTATTATTATTATTATTATTATTATTATTATTATTATTATTATTATTATTATTATTATTATTATTATTATCTTATTACGCAACCCAGTATAAAGTTTATGATAGACCAGGGTCAGAGATTGTTTAGCTTCGAAGACACGATAATAACAGACAATTATCTCCAACGACCATGAATACAGAATGGCGTCATTTATCGCCATAAACCAGTCTATGTTACAATTTGAAATCCGCTCATTTCAATGTATCCATGCAATTTAGTTTTTACATGTTGAATAGTTGTCAGTTCTTCCTAAAAATAGTCAAGTAAAACTGGCATGTACACTGATAAAATGTGTTCCAAGTAGTTTACAGTGTGCGTGTACCAAACTGTTTAGTTTTTAGATTTAAATATTTCAAATCGGGTGCTTACAGACAAGTGCAGTATTTTGTGTTTAAAATTCGACTTTCAGCAAACTTTAACAGGGCCTAAGGACTAGAAATAATACGTGTATATATACACTGTCTGAGAAGTCTCTTCCCTCAACACAGATTCTATATTTTACTTATGTTAATCTGTGTTCAGTAATAATTAACATCATTTTAACCTGATCACTATTGATATTTCTACTCCCGTATTTAAATTTAACCTGATCACTATTGATATTTCTACTCCCGTATTTAAATTTAACCTGATCACTATTGATATATCTACTCCCGTATTTAAATATAACTTGAACACTATTGATATATCTACTCCCGTATTTAAATTTAACCTGATTATTCTCTATTCACATTAAATTTCACTGTATTTAGCGCCGTATGGCCTATCAAGTGTCGGTGCGCCGTATGACCTATCAAGTGTCGGTGCGCCGTATGACCTATCAAGTGTCGGTGCGCCGTATGGCCTATCAAGTGTCGGTGTGCCGTATGACCTATCAAGTGTCGGTGTGCCGTATGACCTATCAAGTGTCGGTGCGCCGTATGACCTATCAAGTGTCGGTGTGCCGTATGACCTATCAAGTGTCGGTGCGCCGTATGACCTATCAAGTGTCGGTGCGCCGTATGGCCTATCAAGTGTCGGTGCGCCGTATGGCCTATCAAGTGTCGGTGCGCCGTATGACCTATCAAGTGTCGGTGTGCCGTATGGCCTATCAAGTGTCGGTGCGCCGTATGGCCTATCAAGTGTCGGTGTGCCGTATGACCTATCAAGTGTCGGTGTGCCGTATGGCCTATCAAGTGTCGGTGCGCCGTATGGCCTATCAAGTGTCGGTGCGCCGTATGGCCTATCAAGTGTCGGTGCGCCGTATGACCTATCAAGTGTCGGTGTGCCGTATGGCCTATCAAGTGTCGGTGCGCCGTATGGCCTATCAAGTGTCGGTGTGCCGTATGGCCTATCAAGTGTCGGTGTGCCGTATGACCTATCAAGTGTCGGTGTGCCGTATGGCCTATCAAGTGTCGGTGCGCCGTATGGCCTATCAAGTGTCGGTGCGCCGTATGGCCTATCAAGTGTCGGTGCGCCGTATGACCTATCAAGTGTCGGTGCGCCGTATGACCTATCAAGTGTCGGTGTGCCGTATGACCTATCAAGTGCCGGTGTGCCGTAAAACCCCTAACACAACTATATTTGTACTCAACTTACCATATTTGTTACACACGTTTTACTACCAAGTGTAATACATTCTTAAAGGTGGTAAGTGAGAGTAACAATATCTTACCCTTGCTTCGGTGACATTTTGGCGTGATCTTTAAATAAACTCGTACTTTAGTTTAAGGAATATCAATACATATCAAGAAATAACTCGCTCTAAATGTAAGTTATTTCAAGATCTATGAAAAGCACGATTGTGATTTCTGCTAAATTCGATATAGTCTTCAGAATGGATTGGCCGGATGAATATAACAATAAACTAAGTAAGAGGTCACTTGGTTTTGTTATTTTTAAAATAGCTAGCTATGCATGAAGAGTACGGGTTGATGTTTTACTGTTCACACAGATCTAGGGCAACAGGAAACAGTATTTAGGCAGGACCTTTTCAAGTAACAATGACTTATTTGGTTACTTGAGAACAAAGTTTTATTCAAACTTTCTAAACCACCTTTTACATATTACGTATCTAATACACAATTTTGAAAAAAAAAATGACACTCGCTCTTATAAAGTTTGTGGCTCATAAGTATTAACTCACAAACTTAAAGTCTTTTGAAACCACACATAATCAAAGAAAACTGTGAAAAAATTTGGAAATGAACTAATTATTATAACTTAACATGCAAATTACACAAAAAGGAACTTTTTATCCTTTTCGCTATAGTGTCCTGAAACTGTGTTTTAATTATTCTTTGACCTTATGGTATTATATTACAGATAGCATCCCAGAGATAGTTTGAAAAGCTTACAGTGGAGCATCTGATATATTTCTATCATAATGACAAATTTATTCCTAATGTATTTACGATCATTATAACATTGCACTTATTTACTTTCTTCAAATGGAATCATGATATCAGTTTAATTACGAATTACTTTTTACAGGTATCAATGTTTTGCAGAAATGAATGAAGGCGAAAAAAAAGGGAACAATATTCAAATAAACGGAAATCGTATCTTATAGCTTTTGGGCACTCGATAAATTTGCAGATGGACGGAGGTATGCTGCGACTGCTAGCATAAATATATACCAACAAGAACCACAAACCGTTTACCCCTTTATCCCTTCACCGGAAACAAATTGTTGAGTTTTTACGGAACACTCGTTCACGCGGGTGGCACACTGCTACCTCCCGCAGCTTTAAAGATTGCTTCAATCGAGAAACAATACAACCTTCGCACTAAGTACACCTCACATAGGATCTTTCATATTTTTCACCTAATAAATTAGACAATAAATGCTAAATGGCTGCAATTCTGCTTACGTCGAGACTTGTGAACGGTTTATAAGGGCCATATTCGTTAGACTGTAGTCTGGGTGGCTCACATATCCCGCTGACAGCAGGTCATAACAATGCCGACATCTACAGAACACAATCTGTACAATGCACTGGCTTATCATAACGTTGATTTTTATGTAGACGATAAAGCCTTTAAATCATAAACAAATATGCATCCATGCCGAAAAAAATACATTTTCAGTAAATCTATATATTTTCTAAAGGTACTGTTGCTTTTGTTAGATAGATGCGTTCTTTCCGCAAAAAGGATTTGATAATAGAATCCAAAAGATAAATTTGACATGATTCTATCAATGTTACGGCATATATTTAAATGTAATTTAGTACTTAATAAAGGCATATACGTTATAATTAAATTAAAAAGTGGCAATTGACATCTGAAACTGGACAGTATGTAGAGAGAAAAACAGCATCCGCCTTGAGTCAGTCAGCAAATGGACCGACCATTGTGCTTAATTTACATTTACAGAGTTCTTACCTCAAACGTCTTTTCGCAGTTAAAATAAATTGATTTGAAATAAAAAATTAAGCATTTAAGAATTTTTAAAGTTAACTGATTATATAATATGATAAAAAGCAGTGATGGCAGTTGAAACAATAATGCCCGTTCTGTATCCAGGTAAGGGAAGTAGGAGTACATACATTAAAAAGCAAAACATAAAGTATTGGATAGTCAAAGAAATCATTTACTTAAATTAATGATAAAACCTCATATAAGATGTAAATTAATATAAGTAGCTATAATTTCTCCAAAATATATCTTCAGTAACATTGTTAAGATTCCCAATGTCCCGTTTACCTGTAAACACAAAGCAAAACAGAGGATATTTTTGACACAGCTATATATGCAGTGGTATGTAAATATAGTCCTATTACCATTACACAACAGGAAAAAAAAAGATCATTTGTTTCTATCAACATTAAAACGTATTCCTTACGTTCAAAAGCTCTTGATCGGCATTTGTATTAAATTAAATGGATACTATACAATTTATGATATTTCTTAAAACTGGTTTTGCAAAAGCTGGCGAGTGTCTCTGATTATTATCAGAGTTGAATTAGTATAAAGCCGTTGCGATGCAGAGGTACTGAAATGGGAACGCTTTAACATACTCTCGCCAAGTATCCATACAATGTGGTGGATGGTGGATTTTATAGTCGTATAAGAAACTATTATAGCATCGTCAATTTTGTGCAGTAATTGGTTTATGTCTACAAACGTTGTATTATAACCATTAAAAGTTATATAAAAAAATTGATTTATTAGTTGTAAATATTATATAAGACAAGTACTTACTGTGTGAAACGCCCACCATTTATTAAATATAAAGTTGGTTTGTATGAAACTAATGCTGCCAAGAGGCCTGCCGATGGATATTGATAATAACACCGGGACCCAGCACTCTAACATTGTTTATTGCATATAAACCAATAAAATGCTATACGGAATGACACTATTGCTTAATCTCTACTTTAAGAATCATTATACTTGTTCTGCATTTCATATCAACATCTTCACTAAACCGCTATAGAGCACTAATAGCTGGATATAATTATACTACATTGACTTGTTTTGTATCCTGGCCTCGCAAAGTTAGCCCAGCTATTATACATTTCTGCAATTCAGGCAAAACCATTTCTTTTTAAAAATGTCTATAACAGGATGGTTTTTACCGTTCTGATTCAGTACAACGTCCAATATATTTAAAAGTGAATGTGGACAAAGTATTTGCTTCATAAATAATTTAACAAAAAGAAATGATCATTGTGCCGCTTTAAAGGAACAGGTTTATCTACTTTATCTACCGCAGGACTCCTGGTCGCGGAACCCTTGGTTTGAACATCGGTTGGGTTACCGTCATTCAGCAAGATATTTACATTAAAATGTTCAACTCCAATCAGGTGTACAAATGAGAACCTGTATTGATTATCTAGGTCACATAATTATCTTCATGGTGCCAAATGCCTCTGATGCTAATTCGAGATTTGCGAATTTAGCCAACGGCGATGGAGATAAGCTATAAAGTCGGCTTAATATATACGTTTGCGAAGACGCAGACTATTAACCATGCCTGTATCTTTTGACAAGTTTCAACTTAAGATACTTGTGTTAAAAATGGCATAAATATCGATGGATATAAACGCCTCCCATTTAGTATGTCTCAGAAACTAAGTATTGTTGTAGTACTCTAGATCTAACGCCAACATCCGCATTTGAATCGAAGCTACATAACTGTAAGACCATGTTGTTTAACCAATCCTTAATAAAACAGATCACAATCAATAGGATATCTCCTTGATGTATTTAACTGGACCATTTGCCAAATGCCTATTATACCTGACGGTTTTATACTGAGCTGCTAGCCGTAGTTTTGTGAGTTTGCGCAATCGCCCTTCCCATACTCCAAACCCACTACCGACCACGCACACACCCCGGCGAAATGTAGACTATCATAGCATCGGCGCCATACATATACCTGGCTGACTTTTAAACTCAAAGATAACAAAACCTGTTGACACCACGTTTGACTATTTTAAACGTCATAATTGCGATAGTTTGGACTAAAGTTTTGTTGCTCAAACAACCAAATAAATTATTTTTACCCGAAAAGGTCCCGAGAAATTTTATGAATTGATGCCGTACATCTATATGAAAATGGAAGTTTAACACCCCACTTATCATCATAAAATGTATTTCCTATCTGAGCAACGCTGCACAGTTAGATATATTTAAACCAAGAAAGTCACGTGTACACTTACGTATGAGATTGCATTATATAATCATTCGGTTGATTTGCTCTGACGTCGAGATCTCCATTGCGCATATTCATAGATTTGGAAAGAACGAACTTTGAGAACAATTTATTGCAAGATTTGTAGTATCTAACATCTTAGGTAGTGTCAGAATTGTCTTTACTCAGACGAAAAATATTGGTTTATGACGAGAGTAAGATAGTGTTACAAATATTTGATATAGGCAAACTGTTGCATACTTCTTTTAGGGAAACTGTAAGTCAACTTTGAAAACGATCATATGACTTGCCGGGAGACGGCATTTATACAGATGCAACCAGAGATGTTTACTTGTCTCATTCGTTCGTATAAAAATAATGTGCATTTACTAGACGTTTCATTAGTCAATAAATTATCACATCATTGTAACTTCTAGTACCATGGAAATATAAAGAAACAGGAAGATTATTAGGCGCCATTATACTTGCTTTAAACCATGGCCAGGGCAGTGAAGTTCGTAGCGTAAAAACACAAATAGACCTTTTGTCTGTCATTTTCTTACATCGGTAACAACAGCGTTTCCGACTTGCCAGCTTTGCGATAGGCGGGCGGTGCACATAGGTAATAGTACCAAGTTATAGTCTACTTTCTAGGTAGTGCTCATCCAGCCAACTTTACATCTTACCCCCTGGTCATTGCATGTATTCGTAAATCCCGTACAATGGCAGCCGACATATGGCTCTGGGAAGTCGTATTACTGACCCGAATAACCCTCGTAGGTATCCATTTATACACCTGGGTGGAGATGAACAATTTGAGAAAAATTTCTTGCTCAAGGAAATTAGCGGCGACCTGACCGGGACATCGAACCACGGATCACATCCTCAGATAGTCCATCCACAGATAGTCCATCGTCAGGTAGTCAATCAGATAGTCCATCCTCAGATAGTCCATCAGATAGTCCATCGTCAGATAGTCCATCGTCAGATAGTCCATCCTCAGATAGTCCACCCTCAGATAGTCCACCCTCAGATAGTCCATCCTCAGGTAGTCCATCCTCAGGTAGTCCATACTCAGATAGTCCACCCCCAGAGAGTCCATCTTCAGATAGTCCGCCCTAAGACAATCCGCACTCAGACAGTCCATCCTCAGATAGTCCATCCTCAGATAGTCCATCGTCAGATAGTCCATCGTCAGAAAGTCCATCAGATAGTCCATCCTCAGATAGTCCATCCTCAGATAGTATATCCTCAGATAGTCCATCCTCAGATAGTATATCCTCAGATAGGCCAAATTCTGATAGTCCACCCTCAGATAGTCCATCGTAAGATAGTCCATCCTTGGATAGTCCATCCTCAGAAAGTCCGTCCTCAGATAGTCCATCCTCAGATAGTCCATCCTCAGAAAGTCCACCCTCAGATAGTCCAACCTCAGATAGTCCACCCTCAGATAGTCCACCCTCAGATAGTCCATCGTCAGATAGTCCATCGTCAGAAAGTCCATCAGATAGTCCATCCTCAGAAAGTCCGTCCTTAGATAGTCCATCCTCAGATAGTTCATCAGACAGTCCATCAGATAGCCCACCCTCTGATAGTCTATCCTCAGATAGTCTATCCTCAGATAGTCCATCCTCAGATAGTCCATCGTAAGATAGTCCATTCTTGGATAGTCAATCCTCAGATAGTCCATCCTCAGAAAGTTCATCAGATAGTCCATCAGACAGCCCACCCTCTGATAGTCTATCCCCAGATAGTCCACCCTCAGATAGTCCATCCTTAGATAGTCCACCCTCAGATAGTCCATCCTCAGATAGTCTATTATCAGGTAGTCCATCCTCAGATAGTCCATCCTCAGATAGTCCATTAGATAGTCCATGCTCAGATAGTTCATCCTCAGATAGTCCAGCCTCAGATAGTCATTCCTCAGATAATCCACCCTCAGATAGTCATTCCTCAGATAGTATATCCTCAGATAGTCCATCAGATAGTCCACCCTCAGATAGTCCACCCTCAGATAGTCCATCCTCAGATAGTCCATCCTCAGATAGTCCATCCACAGATAGTCCATCGTCAGGTAGTCAATCAGATAGTCCAACCTCAGATAGTTCATCAGATAGTCCATCCTCAGATAGTCCATCCTCAGATAGTCCACCCTCAGATAGTCCACCCCCAGAGAGTTTATCTTCAGATAGTCCACCCTC
Organism: Sinonovacula constricta; assembly: GCA_007844125.1. NCBI lineage: Eukaryota > Metazoa > Mollusca > Bivalvia > Cardiida > Solecurtidae > Sinonovacula > Sinonovacula constricta. Next base: position 76,507,194 of record CM017556.1, on the reverse strand, counting down.
AGATAGTCCGCCCTCAGATAGTCCATCCTCAGAGAGTCCATCTTCAGATAGTCCATCCTCAGATAGTCCATCCTCAGATAGTCCACCCTCAGATTGTCCACCCTCAGATAGTCCATCCTAAGATAGTCCATCCTCAGATAGTCCATCCTCAGATAGTCCACCCTCAGATAGTCCACCCTCAGATAGTCCACCCTCAGATAGTCCATCCTCAGATAGTCCATCCTAATATAGTCCATCCTCAGATAGTCCACCCTCAGATAGTCCACCCTCAGATAGTCCATCCTCATATAGTCCATCCTCAGATAGTCCATCCTCAGATAGTCCACCCTCAGATAGTCCATCCTCAGATAGTCCACTCTCAGATAGTCCACCCTCAGATAGTCCATCCTCAGATAGTCCACCCTCAGATAGTCCATCCTCAGATAGTCCACCCTTAGATAGTCCCCCCTCAGATAGTCCATCCTCAGATAATCCATCCTCAGATAGTCCATCCTCAGATAGTCCACCCTCAGATAGTCCACCCTCAGATAGTCCATCCTCAGATAGTCCACCCTCAGAAAGTCCACCCTCAGATAGTCCACTCTCAGATAGTCTACCCTCAGATAGTCCATCCTCAGATAATCCATCCTCAGATAGTCCATCCTCAGATAGTCCACCATAAGATAGTCCACCCTCAGATAGTTCACCTTCAGATAGTCCACCCTCAGATAGTCCATCCTCAGGTAGTCCACCCTCAGATAGTCCATCCTCAGATAGTCCATCCTCAGATAGTCCACCCTCAGATAGTCCACCCTCAGAAAGTCTACCCTCAGATAGTCCACCCTCAGAAAGTCCATCCTCAGATAGTGCACTCTCAGATAGTCCATCCTCAGATAGTCCATCGTCAGATAGTCCATCGTCAGATAGTCCACCCTCAGATAGTCCACCCTCTGATAGTCCATTCTTAGATAGTCCATCCTCAGATAGTTCCCCCTCAGATAGTCCACCCTCAGATAGTCCATCCTCAGATAGTCCACCCTCAGATAGTCCACCCTCAGATAGTCCACCCTCAGATAGTCCACCCTCAGATAGTCCATTCTCAGATAGTCCATCCTCAGATAGTCCACCCTCAGATAGTCCATTCTCAGATAGTCCATCCTCAGATAGTCCATCCTCAGATAGTCCTCCCTCAGATAGTCCACCCTCAGATAGTCCATCCTCAGATAGTCCATCCTCAGATAGTCCATCCTCAGATAGTCCATCCACAGATAGTCCATCGTCAGGTAGTCAATCAGATAGTCCAACCTCAGATAGTTCATCAGATAGTCCATCCTCAGATAGTCCATCCTCAGATAGTCCACCCTCAGATAGTCCACCCCCAGAGAGTTTATCTTCAGATAGTCCACCCTCAGATAGTCCGCCCTCAGATAGTCCATCCTCAGAGAGTCCATCTTCAGATAGTCCATCCTCAGATAGTCCATCCTCAGATAGTCCACCCTCAGATTGTCCACCCTCAGATAGTCCATCCTAAGATAGTCCATCCTCAGATAGTCCATCCTCAGATAGTCCATCCTCAGATAGTCCACCCTCAGATAGTCCACCCTCAGATAGTCCACCCTCAGATAGTCCATCCTCAGATAGTCCATCCTTAGATAGTCCACCCTCAGATAGTCCACCCTCAGATAGTCCACCCTCAGATAGTCCATCCTCAGATAGTCCATCCTCAGATAGTCCATCCTCAGATAGTCCACCATCAGATAGTCCATCCTCAGATAGTCCACTCTCAGATAGTCCACCCTCAGATTGTCCATCCTCAGATAGTCCACCCTCAGATAGTCCATCCTCAGAAAGTCCACCCTCAGATAGTCCACCCTCAGATAGTCCATCCTCAGATAGTCCACTCTCAGATAGTCCATCCTCAGATAGTCCATCCTCAGATAGTCCACCCTCAGATAGTCCACCCACAGATAGTCCATCCTCAGATAGTCCACCCTCAGATAGTCCACCCTCAGATAGTCCACCCTCAGATAGTCCACCCTCAGATAGTCCACCCTCAGATAGTCCACTCTCAGATAGTCTACCCTAAGATAATCCACCCTCAGATATTCCACCCTCAGATAGTCCATCCTCAGATAGTCCATCCTCAGATAGTCCATCCTCAGATAGTCCACCATAAGATAGTCCACCCTCAGATAGTTCACCCTTAGATAGTCCACCCTCAGATAGTCCATCCTCAGATAGTCCACCCTCAGATAGTCCATCCTCAGATAGTCCATCCTCAGATAGTCCACCCTCAGATAGTCCACCCTCAGAAAGTCTACCCTCAGATAGTCCATCCTAAGATAGTCCATCCTCAGATAGTCCATCCTCAGATAGTCCATCCTCAGATAGTCCACCCTCAGATAGTCCACCCTCAGATAGTCCACCCTCAGATAGTCCATCCTCAGATAGTCCATCCTTAGATAGTCCACCCTCAGATAGTCCACCCTCAGATAGTCCACCCTCAGATAGTCCATCCTCAGATAGTCCATCCTCAGATAGTCCATCCTCAGATAGTCCACCCTCAGATAGTCCATCCTCATATAGTCCACTCTCAGATAGTCCACCCTCAGATTGTCCATCCTCAGATAGTCCACCCTCAGATAGTCCATCCTCAGAAAGTCCACCCTCAGATAGTCCACCCTCAGATAGTCCATCCTCAGATAGTCCACTCTCAGATAGTCCATCCTCAGATAGTCCATCCTCAGATAGTCCACCCTCAGATAGTCCACCCACAGATAGTCCATCTCAGAGTCACCTCAGATAGTCCACCCTCAGATAGTCCACCCTCAGATAGTCCACCCTCAGATAGTCCACCCTCAGATAGTCCACTCTCAGATAGTCTACCCTAAGATAATCCACCCTCAGATAGTCCACCCTCAGATAGTCCATCCTCAGATAGTCCATCCTCAGATAGTCCATCCTCAGATAGTCCACCATAAGATAGTCCACCCTCAGATAGTTCACCCTTAGATAGTCCACCCTCAGATAGTCCATCCTCAGATAGTCCACCCTCAGATAGTCCATCCTCAGATAGTCCATCCTCAGATAGCCCACCCTCAGATAGTCCACCCTCAGAAAGTCTACCCTCAGATAGTCCACCCTCAGAAAGTCCATCCTCAGATAGTCCACTCTCAGATAGTCCATCCTCAGATAGTCCATCGTCAGATAGTCCATCGTCAGATAGTCCACCCTCAGATAGTCCACCCTCTGATAGTCCATTCTTAGATAGTCCATCCTCAGATAGTCCACCCTCAGATAGTCCACCCTCAGATTGTCCATCCTCAGATAGTCCACCCTCAGATAGTCCACCCTCAGATAGTCCACCCTCAGATAGTCCACCCTCAGATAGTCCATTCTCAGATAGTCCATCGTCAGATAGTCCTCCCTCAGATAGTCCACCCTCAGATAGTCCATCCTCAGATAGTCCATCCTCAGATAGTCCATCCTCAGATAGTCCACCCTCAGATAGTCCATCCTCAGATAGTCCATCCTCAGATAGTCCACCCTCAGATAGTCCATCCTCAGATAGTCCATCGACAGATAGTCCATCCTCAGATAGTCCATCCTCAGATAGTCCACCCTCAGATAGTCCATCCTCAGATAGTCCATCCTCAGAAAGTCCACCCTCAGATAGTCCACCCTCAGATAGTCCACCCTCAGATAGTCCACCCTCAGATTGGGATTGGGATTGGGATTAGCCGGCATTTTTGCCGATACTGCGCAGCGACATTTCTATCATTATAGCACAGGGGCACTTATGAGGTACCCAGGGACTGAACCCGGCCGGTCCATCATACTGACACCGACGAGTCAGGCGTAATGCTGTCCCCTTAGCCCCGAGCGTTAGGAGGGAAGCCACTACTACCAACTTTAAAGTCTTTGGTTAGACCCGGCCGGGGTTCGAACCCACGACCTCCCGATCCGCAAGCCGACGCTCTACCACCTGAGCTATTGCGGCCGGTCCACCCTCAGATAGTCCACCCTCAGATAGTCCACCCTCAGATAGTCCACTCTCAGATAGTCCACCCTCAGATAATCCACCCTCAAATAGTCTACCCTCAAATAGTCCATCCTCAGATAGTCCATCCTCAGATAGTCCATCCTCAGATAGTCCACCCTCAGATAGTCCACCCTCAGATAGTTCACCCTCAGATAGTCCACCCTCAGATAGTCCATCCTCAGATAGTCCACCCTCAGATAGTCCATCCTCAGATAGTCCATCCTCAGATAGTCCACCCTCAGATAGTCCACCCTCAGAAAGTCTACCCTCAGATAGTCCAGCCTCAGAAAGTCCATCCTCAGATAGTCCATCCTCAGATAGTCCATCCTCAGATAGTCCATCCTCAGATAGTCCATCCTCAGATAGTCCATCGTCAGATAGTCCATCGTCAGATAGTCCACCCTCAGATAGTCCATCCTCAGATAGTCCATCCTCAGATAGTCCATCCTCAGATAGTCCACCCTCAGATAGTCCACCTTCAGATAGTTCACCCTCAGATAGTCCACCCTCAGATAGTCCATCCTCTGATAGTCCACCCTCAGATAGTCCATCCTCAGATAGTATATCCTCAGATAGTCCACCCTCAGATAGTCCATCCTCAGAAAGTTCATCAGATAGTCCATCAGATAGCCCACCCTCTGATAGTCTATCCCCAGATAGTCCACCCTCAGATAGTCCATCCTTAGATAGTCCACCCTCAGATAGTCCATCCTCAGATAGTCTATCCTCGGGTAGTCCGTCCTCAGATAGTCCATCCTCATATAGTCCATTAGATAGTCCATACTCAGATAGTTCATCCTCAGATAGTCCACCCTCAGATAGTCCACCCTCAGATAGTCCACCCTCAGATAGTCCATCCACAGATAGTCCATCCACAGATAGTCCATCCACAGATAGTCATTCCTCAGATAGTCCACCCTCAGATAGTCCATTCTCAGATAGTCCATCGTCAGAGAGTCCATCCTTAGATAGTCCATCGACAGATAGTCCATCCACAGATAGTCCATCCTCAGATAGTCCATCCACAGATAGTCCATCCACAGATAGTCCATCCTTAGATAGTCCACCCTCAGATAGTCCATCCACAGATAGTCATTCCTCAGATAGTCCACCCTCAGATAGTCATTCCTCAGATAGTCCACCCTCAGGTAGTCCATCCTCACATAGTCCATCCACAGATAGTCCATCCACACATAGTCCATCCTCAGATAGTCCATCCACAGATAGTCCATCCACAGATAGTCCATCCACAGATAGTCATTCCTCAGATAGTCCACCCTCAGATAGTCATTCCTCAGATAGTCCACCCTCAGATAGTCCATCCTCAGATAGTCCATCCACAGATAGTCCATCCACAGATAGTCCATCCTCAGATAGTCCATCCTCAGATAGTCATTCCTCAGATAGTCCACCCTCAGATAGTCATTCCTCAGATAGTCCACCCTCAGATAGTCCATCCTCAGATAGTCCATCGTCAGATAGTCCATCCTCAGATAGTCCATCCTCAGATAGTCCATCCTCAGATAGTCCATCCACAGATAGTCCATCCACAAATAGTCCATCAGCTAGTCCACCCTCAGCTAGTCCACCCTCAGATAGTCCATCCTCAGATAGTCCATCCTCAGATAGTCTATCCTCAGATAGTCCATCCACAGATAGTCCATCCTCAGGTAGTCAATCAGATAGTCCATCCTCAGATAGTCCATCGTCAGATAGTCCATCGTCAGATAGTTCATTGTCAGATAGTCCATCGTCAGATAGTCCATTGCCAGATAGTCCATTGTCAGATAGTCCATCGTCAGATAGTCCATTGTCAGATAGTCCATCCTCAGATTTCCATCCTCAGATAGTCCATTGTCAGATAGTCCATTGTCAGATAGTCCATTGTCAGTTAGTCCATCGTCAGTTAGTCCATTGTCAGATAGTCCATCGTCAGATAGTTCATTGTCAGATAGTCCATCCTCAGATAGTCCATTGTCAGATAGTTCATTGTCAGTTAGTCCATCGTCAGTTAGTCCATTGTCAGATAGTCCATCGTCAGATAGTCCATTGTCAGATAGTCCATCCTCAGATAGTCCATCCTCAGAAAGTCCATTGTCAGATAGTCCATTGTCAGATAGTCCATTGTCAGTTAGTCCATCGTCAGTTAGTCCGTTGTCAGATAGTCCATCGTCAGATAGTCCATTGTCAGATAGTCCATCCTCAGATAGTCCATCGTCAGATAGTCCATGGTCAGATCGTCCATCGTCAGATAGTCCATTGTCAGATAGTCCATTGTCAGATAGTCCATCGTCATATAGTCCATTGTCAGATAGTCCATTGTCAGATAGTCCATCCTCAGATAGTCCATCCTCAGATAGTCCATTGTCAGATAGTCCATTGTCAGATAGTCCATCGTCAGATAGTCCATCGTCAGATAGTCCATTGTCAGATAGTTCATCGTCAGATAGTCCCTTGTCATATAGTCCATTGTCAGATGGTCCATCTTCAGATAGTCCATTGTCAGATAGTTCATTGTCAGATAGTCCACCCTCAGATAGTCCACCCTCAGATAGTCCACCCTCAGAAGTTTATAGTCAGATAGTACATCCTCAGATAGTCAATCCTCAGATAGTCCACCCTCAGATAGTCCACCCTCAGATAGTTTCTTCGATGGAGGTGACGTTGATGTTCACGCCGGGACCGGTGTCGCTGGATATAAACACATCCATATTGGTAAGTCACATGTGCAAACAACACAGAGGATGAGTCTTTCAAAGCCTTTGACCTCACTCGGAGCATTGTTGAAATCAGTAAGTTTCTGGTGCCCCTGGGTCACAGTGTCACGTAAAAGATGAAATAGACATCTTGTCTATGCTTGTCCCGTGCTTGGAGAAATAGTACACACATTAAAAAAGTAAAAATCGTGGTGAAATAGAACAAGGCAATAGAGGGTAAAACGAAGGAAAAAGCTCTTCAATAGATGTAAAATTAAAATGGAAATGACTACTGTACTGCAAACGAGATTGTACGACAAGCTCTAAGGGGGCGAAGAAAAATAAACTTAACATTTCACAGAAAACCTGGATTCCTTAAGATGTGGGGGAACTTTTATCTAGGTGGCAAAGTGTTCTTGTACAGTTTTCATAAAAAATGAGAGAGATTGTCTTTGGATATAAAGCAAAATAAATACGGAGATGCTAAATGGGTATGTTGATGTAGTAAGAAACATATTTGGGACGGAATCACATATAGTTTGCTAATCTTTTGTCCGAAAACTTTTCGAAGAGTTTTAAGTCTGACCTGTCGTAATGCGAAATTGGAGGATTGTTAAAAGAAGTCACAGAAATGTCTCGTGAGATGTATGTCACGGTGAATGATGGGCCCATGCAATCGCATTATTGATGAAGGTCAACTTCCAGCAGAATGATCAAGAGTTTGTAAAAATGTAAAAGCAGTTGGAACACTTAATGAAGTTGTTTAAACGAGTTCTATAAGGATAAGAGGGCATGTCAATGTCATTCGTGTTTAGTTTCATTCCTTGCCATGGAAAAACAACTGTTTAGTCAGACAACGCTTAAAGAAACATTTAGTAAAACGGAATTATCTGACGAAGCTTTTCTTAAATTTTCCTTAAGAGTCCGTAACATAGTCCCTGTGACATTTTGGAGTCGAAAAATGGCGGGCCTGGTTTGTTTCTTTTCAACAGCGCCATTACTGCAGTCAGGCCTATCCGACCACTTTCCAGTATATGTGGGCGTCCATCAGGGCTCAGTGTTTAGTCCATTGTTGTTTGCTTTTGTCATTGATGTCATGTTACTGTCAGCAAGAGAGGATCTAACTATGCAGGCGATTTTGTCTTTATGTAGGTCTAGATAGTGGAATGCATGGACAATTTGCATTGAAACCAAAGTGATGATGATCTATGCAGCTCAAAACAAAATCATGTTGTCTTCTGCTAAGTCTAGAAGTGTTAGAGCACCACTAAGAGAAATATATGCACAAAGAAATGTTTATCTCACAGGCGTTGTGAATGTCACCAAAACAATTGGAATGAAGGTGGTGATTGTTCAGCAACCTGGTCAGAAAAAAGATAATAAAGACGGAGGTAAAAAGACTTGGAATGTTCTAGGTCCAATGCAAGTCGTCGACCATAGAAGACATGACATCATATTGTCTAGGACGATCTAGTCATTGATAAGGAAAAGTCCAACCCACTTAATTTAACAAGGACAATACATGATGATGATCTTCTTTGGTAGATAGAGCTGAACTACTCGTGCACCCTGCACTATTGTTTATCGATATTGATATACCCTTTGATTCTGAAGTCACTATTTCTAACAGTTTTGGAGACATGCTCTGCACAAAAGATAACTAAATATATATAAAGGGCAATGAACGTGCCCTTCAATAAAGTATTTAAGGTTACGCTAGTCAGGTTAAGGGGTTGTTTATCGTTGTAGTATTAATGACGTAGCATTCGCGTTAAAGCTGGAAAGAAAAGGATCATGCTAGAAAATTCATTTGTTTGTTTTTAAGTTTTGTAAATGTTCTGGAGACTTCTGCGTTCTAGAACTTCATTGGGTCTCGTTTGTACAAAAGTTTGTAAGCTTTTACAAAACTTTCTGTTATAGCTTGTCATACCAAGAAATCGCATCAATAGCTTTTACATGTATGTATTGGTAACTTAGAAATAGCCATAAGTTTTGATTCAATAGGTTTTACATGACCCTGTCCCACAACATGTCCTAAAAAGGTCAACGTAGCATAACAAAATTCACGTTAAAGAAGAACTGTATAAATGATAAAAAAAATCGTACAGAATACAGTCCTAATAAATATAAATAATATCCAAAGAAAATAAACGTACAGGTTACAATGCTCATGCTGATTTGTCAAGTATTTGACACTATTTAGTTATGAGATTATGTGACAATAAAGACTTGTTCAGCTCCATCTATATCCTGTCCTAATCACTCTGCATACGACTAGAACCGTGATAATATTCTGTTGCACTCTAATAAAGCAGCTTGCTCTTGTTTATCCTTCTTAAAGTGAAAGAGGTTTTTTAATATTCAATGCAGCTTTCTCTAGGTATCAAATTTTGATAGTCGAATGACGACGAAAAGGTAAATCTTTCAACTATATTTAACTCTAAGCTTTTAGATTTATAGCACTACGAATGTAATTGTTTGTTAATCGAAAATCGTTCTAGCGACTGCTGGTATGTATAGTCCGCCATTAAGGAGCGCAAAGCAAATCGCAGTTGGTATTTATCACTTGAAAGGAAAAGAAAGTAAGAAAAGGTCATATAAAGCCATTTGAACCACTAGAGAACTTCCATTTTTTAGCTATCGCTATCACTCGTGCATGCGAGGTGGTAGACCGCTTCCCTTCCAAAGTTACTTCAATGAATGAAGATATCACCTTCGCATTCATAACACCCCGCATAGGTGCCCTAACTTTAACTCATTACTGTACTCATAAATTAGGGAAATTAAATTCAAAATTAGATATTAAAGTCTAAATTAATGCAATCTAGCCTGCACCTAAACTGGTTTTAGTTTGGCCTTTATCCTGAATCAACATTCTGGGTGGCTCACACATCCCGCCGACAGCAGGTTATAACAGCGCCCACATTAAACAACAATATCTGCCTAATGCACATTTTTACCACGCCATTGCTTATCTGTTATAAGATAAGAGATTTGAATTATGAATAAAAATCACATTGAAGAACTGTGTTTCTCCAATAAGTAGATTCACGCCTCTGCTGTTACGTTGCATCTGGCTGATTTATGCTTTCATTTCAGTAAAAGGCTCAGGTTGTGTTCAGTGGTAAAGTATAAAAAATACATAAAAAACAACAACAGAGCATTCAAACTTAAGTTTGTCATATTCAAAGTAATCTGTTTATCACAAACACTTTTTGTGTGGCACACTGTGATGTAGATGTCACAAGTTGTATGTCATACTGTATGTCATTCGTTAGTCGACATCCAATAGAGTGATCCAGTGCAATGTATTGTGCTCTGTAATATAGAATAACATTAATCGCTTGAAGGGCTGTGGCAAAACTTCACAACAACGGTTTTAAAATACAAAAAAGTCATTCCAAACTATCATAATCAAATGTTATCAAAACAATGTCAATTGAAGTCGTGCATTATGCACCAAAAGCAAACAGTAATGTGGAGTTGAAACGTAAATATCAGTCAGCAAATCTGTTGCAACAGTCTGGTTGGTCTAATAGTTATTGTACCTATAACACATGACAAGAAAGTCAGTAAAGAATTGATTAATCTCTTAAATATAATACATATATGTAGACTGGAAGAATATATTAACAATCTAAAAATATATATTAGATATGTATTTTATACATTATGTACATTATGATTGTTTTAATGTGCAATCTATGGTCATATTGGAGACGTCCAGCTAATTATTGGCGGAAGAACACTCCAAACTCAAGTCTAGGTAGAACCACCGGCACACCACATGTCATCTAAAAAACCTCATGAAACAAATACATGAAATGTTTCTGCACCGACCTGGCTGAAGAGTTGCAAGTCGGCGACTGTTACTTCTCGGCCACGTGAACCCCGCAAATTATTTGTGTATAACCAGAAATAAAATTTTATATTTTGTGAAAATATTGAAATAATGCTGTGAAAATATCGTTTTCACTGACCATTGTTCTGAAATACTTAAAGTAAAGAGGTGAAATATAAGGAAATATCACAGAAATAAAAATTGACCGTACACTGTAACAAGAACTTACTGAATTCATCGATCTGTTTGACTGATGTTTATATTTGTAAATATAACAGATTCCTCAAAATATTATTTACAATTCATCTAAGTATACAAGTATATTAGCAATGTTCGTGCGTGCGTACGTGTGTGTGCGTGTGTGCGTACGTGCGTGTGCGTGCGTGTGTGTGCGTGCGTGCGTGCGTGCGCGTGCGTGCGTGCGTGCGTCTGTGTGTGCGTGTGTGTGTGTGCTTTTTATAATAAGATTTTATGAAAATATGACGTTCGGCAAAATCAAAATTATTTCGACTTTTCTTTTGGTTGAAATAATGCCAATACATCGGCTATATGCAACACTAGTTGGAATAGTTTGGCATTCTGTAAGCAAGTTTTACTTCAGTTATTTTATAGTTGTGATCATCGACTTATAACGTATATGACTCATATCATGCGAAATCAATACTACATGATATCAATATTAATGTGATTAAGTATTAAGGTTTATTGGACGTTGTACACAACAATTAAAAAATATTATTAAATCTATTATTTTATTTCCATGAATATATTTATTGTTTTCTTAGTTATAAACAACTTACTATTACCTATCTATTGTGGACTTAAATAATAGAGATTACATTTGTTCAATACTATTCCATGTTAAAACATGTTTAAGATTAATTTTAGTAAACACTCAAAAAGGTTCAACAAATATGGTGACATGGGCAACAATATTATTTCAATGTCTATCTAAAGCTGTCTCAGATGTGTTTCAGCATGTAATAAGAATATGGATGGCAATGGCTGTTTTGTCACTCATTTTACTATGGCAGGCACTTCGCCTACATCACTAGAATGGGCTTTAATCGCTGTCACAAAATAGACACTCAAATTAAGCATATACAAACTATAATTTATTGTATTCAATATAGATCTAGTATTGATAACTTTGAATCACGTGCATGTAGTCTAATATAGTGCTTGTTGTTATATTGTCAATAAAAAGAAACATCAACATAACTCTCAGAAGAACATTACCCACAGACTTCTGAATCTAGTCAGAGCCGTTACTGATTTATTACGACAGTGCTATATTAACTGCCGTCTGCTGCTGCCCCAAGGTCTGCTACTGTCCGAAAATATCCAGAAATTGATGCAATGAGTAACACTTGTTTGGTTTTGGAAAGTACACACTGTACGCTTGTACTAACATTAAAGACATTTAAAGAGGGAAGTTGTAAGTCCTTTTGGCATCCAACAGATTGTAGATTGATGCGATAAATTTCGTATATAGATGGCGCGTCGTTTTATGATCGTTGAGCATCATTTGTCAATATAGTGAGGATGTGGACAATCCAGACATATGTTTTCCTTTGGCATCAAAATGTTATCCTTCTGTCTAACTCACATTTCCAAGGTCCAACATAAACGTTTGTATAGCAGAAATACGTATTTAAATGAGACATAACTAAAACACCAGGATCTTTATTAACAGTATTTTCATACACGAGAGTCGACATTAAAACACACACACACACACACACACACACACACACACACACACACACACACACACACACAAACACTGTTACAGAAGAGAAAACAAAACCAACAAAAATATCTGTCTTACTTCTGGAATATGTGGTCAATAAACGGTTAAATAATTTCTACGGTCACAAATTATTTTTAAGCGAAACTTTATTGCAAAGGCGCAGTGACTAACCAACTCTCTAAATTTGCAATGCCGGACAAACTTGTTCATGTAGTTGGTGAATTCGACATGACCGTGATAAGTTGGCAAAAGTTTCTAGCATGACAAAGTACGAGACAATGGTAACGTGAGGAGTGTTATCCCCGAACAAACAATTGTGCCCCTGCATACACATCTTCGCGACATGGACACTATGCCCTTCTTAAAACTCTCATTTTACTACATAAACATTTGCTACAGATAAAACAGATGATTGCATTTAGCAATTTCGGGTCATAGAGCACATGTAATTAGAGTTAATAACTGAACAATCTGCAACGTGTATCATCATCAACGGCTTTAATGTACATATAAACAAATCAACCATTCTGAGAATAGGAACATTAAAAGATTCTGACGTTACTTTCTGCAGAGACAAACATTTTATATGGACCTCCGAAAGTGCTACTACTCTAGAAATAACCTTTTATAATGAAAAAGACAAAACAATATTTATATAGGCAAAAATGTAAACAAGTTTGATCAAATAATTTAACAATGGGATCACAGATAGCTTACATTAATGGGAAAAATTACTGTCATAAAAACGTTTGCATTACCTAAACTCATATACCCACTAACAGTCTTAAAAACTCCAATTCAAAATATAATAAATGCGCTTAAAGATTCGACATTCAAGTTTATATGGGATGGGAAAGCTGACAAAATAAAAAGACATGTTATGTACCAGTCGTATGAAAAGGGAGGGTTAAAGTTAACAAATATGGACACATTTATTAAGGCACTCAAGGCAGGATGGATCAAACGTTACTTGGACAATAACAATAACAGACAATTATAAAATTATATGTACAAATAAAAAGCTATGGAAACGACATTCTGCTCGGCTGTGAAATAGATAATAGTTTCATTGCAAAAATAGTTTAGGAAAGGCATTCATGTTTGATGTCCTACATGCATGGAACTATGTTAATTCATTTTTTTTTTTCAAAACACTAAACCACTAGGCAAAACAACGGTCCGGAATAATTTAAAAGTAATGCATAAGAGCACATTTTTCTATAGAGACTTGTACCTCGAACACCTTTTATGATTATAGAACTAGCGAATGGTACTCATTTGATCATTTGACATATTTATACAATCTTAAAAGAACGGATTTTATACAATATCTGAGTAGTATACAGGCATTAAGTAGCGAGTTAAAAGACATACTCAAAGACGGATCATAAGGGAGATGCAAAACTCTCTAAAAGAAAAAAAAAGTTAAAAAATAACTATAATTTAATGTTGAACACTAATGAAAACCCAACCTCAGAAGAAAAATGGACAAGTCAGATCCTAAACAATAACGAAAAAATCGATTGTAGAAGTATATACAGTAACAATATATCAATCTTCAATAGACGCTAAAATACTTTGTTTCCAATATAAATTTTTGATGGGAATAATTCCCACAAATAAATCGCTATACAAATATAAATACAGAAGATCAAGTCTATGTACTTTCTGTAATTCAGCAATCGAATCACTTTATTCTGGGAGTGCTGCATGTACAACCACTATGGAAACAATTAAACAGTTTCATCGAATCAAAATCAATAAACATTACTATAACGAAAGAAAAAGCCCTCTTAGGTATTTTTTCAAATTGTCCGTATACAAGTATTTGTAACACCATTATTATATTAATTAAATACTTTCAAATCCATAACGAATCAAGAAAATCCCAATTTTATTAACTTCTACAAAGAACCATTAAAATAGAAGAAAGAATTACCATAGACTTTCATAAATATGATGCCCATAGTAAAGAATGGCTAGTACTTAACCCCAATCAATAGTAACAGCTTATAATACAATAACCAACATTATTTTATGCGTACTTGATGCTTGTTTTCTATGGTGATAGAATTAAGCCATATACAAAACAAAATTTAATCAACTTTTAACCAAACCTTTCTAGTAGCTGTAGTAGTTATATTGGAAGGATGAGTCACTACATAAATTATTTCTTTTTTACTGTACCTTGTAACCAAGCTGGAGAATGAGAGAAAGAAAGAGAGTGAGAGAGAGAGGGGGGAGGGAGAGAGAGAGAGAGAGAGAGAGAGAGAGAGAGAGAGAGAGAGAGAGAGAGAGCTGTGTCTGTGTGTGCGAGAGAGATTGAATAGACAGAATGAGGAAGGATGGAATGAGAAAGAGTTGTATATCCATAGAATGATGATGTAATATATAAAGATCCACTTCTTCTTCAACCCATTATATGTATTGTGACATTCGTATAGTGTATGTAGAACTTGAATGAACTTGAATGATTTGTAATATGTGTCATTATATTGAAGAAATAAAAGATAACAAAACTTGTATCATCAAACTGGCCAAGTTATTATAGATTCCTGTGATTCATCCAACAACAACCAATATTTTCATCAGTATATCGAAACTGAACTAACTAGGGTAACATCAGTGAGTATCGCGGTCCAGATTCACACTGGAAAAAAACATTGAATGTCCGTCAAGGTTATGACACATTTACCAATGTATTAAATCTGTGCTCGAATTGATCTGATAGATATTAAATTAAAATTTACGTTCTATTTTAAGAAGTTGATGCTAACTTCTTAGAATAAAGATCAAATTCACCATTTTAAATTCTAGTCTTACATTAAAAATGCAATATTTTGGCTTGCTTTAATGTTAAATGTTTGTAAATCACATCCGCTTTGCGCAGCAGTGAATTTTCAAAAGACCTCACACTATTTGGATACTGAGTATAATTCGAAAGATCGCTGAGCGGCATGCAATTTCCTTGAATATTACGTCAGTTTCTTCGAAAGTTTAGTGAGTCAATCCTATAATGAGTCACATGACCGGAAGGCGACAGCACTTCGAAAACAAACCATAAAGGTTAACTTGTTGGAATGTCTTGTGTATATGCACTAATGTTAACACATGTTCAATGGTATAAGTTACATTCTTAGGGATAAATGCGCATTTACCGGGTCAATTCACTATCTAATTTATTGTCTTACTAACTCGTCGTTTTGTTGCCAGGGAAATGCTTTGTAAAACAAATTGAGTATGGTAGATTATTATCCGCTTTATTACTTTCAGTAGAAAATCGAGCTGGTGCATTTGTGTAGTTTGCTGTGGGCCGGATATGTGAGCCACCATGCCTTAATAGAAGCTTTGCTAATTTCAGGACAGGCATCATGACATTCATTTAGAATAATGTTTTAATTAATACGGGCTAATGTAGGACACAGTAGGTTTTGGATGTTCTTTGTGCTACATTGATGTTACTCTTGGGTGTGCTACGTTGATGTTACTCTTGGGTCGAAGTACTCATTAAAGCTATGAAAAGGCATCGTTGTGATGTCTTGAATGAACGTATGTTCGGTGGTTATTTTAAGAATGTAGTACCAGAGGATAAGCTGCTGCTGCGGTCTGCCCTTGATTTCTATCTGCGTCTATTGCTAGAAGCAGTAGTAACAACGTTCTTCAATATATATACCTATAAGTAAAAGGCGTAGAGTACCTTACAATTAAAATATTTTATACATGCACCTTCATTGGCGGTTAATACCGATACAACGCACTAATCAACATAATATTCTTCAGACTGTTTCCCTTTGAGCAAAATACTAGTAATAAGGGGCGCAGGCTGTTTTCATTATAGAATAATAATACATTAGTAACCTTTGGAATGAATCAGGCTTTAAGGTCACTTAAGTGTAAGGTTACACTAGAAACAAAAACACATCCAATATGTTTTAACAAGATTTAGACCAATGTGTGTTTTAGGAACTTGTCCTTTTTTCTACCCGCGATTGCATACCGCCAACAATTCTAAAACAACTGTACAGATACAATGATACAATATTACATCTCGCAGAATACGACAAACATAAAAATACCAAGGTGTATCTATCCTTTCCTTGCTACATCGTTGTTCGTCAATATCACATCAAGTGTTTAAGCTAAAATTAAAAGTTCAATCATCTGATTTTGGTCAGGATATTTTCGTTCCTCAAAGCAGAGGCAAGTACGGATAATTATATCAGCGATTCTTCATCGTTGGTAGAAATGATGGATGAGTCATATGCTAATTAAAATAAGAAACGCATTTCTTAGTTAACGAATGAGTCAAAAAAGCGTGTGCAAGACTCTTCTTATTATCGGCTGCATGCACTGTAGATCAGGTTTTGTACATAAGAATACTACAGCCAGAGAGCATTGATGCGAAGTATCAAAGGTCGCCGTTGAGGTCATGTTCAACCATCTTTGCTTAACAACAGACTGTCCAAGAAATAGCAAACCATGTTGTTAAATAATTTACAATGCTCTCGAATTTTGATGTCTTAAAATTATAAGCAGTATCGAATTGTCTCTGGACGCATTGGCAAATGCCCGAATAGAAATAACAGACTAGAGTATGAACATTTAACTGGTACATAGTTCATTGTCGTTACAAATGCAATTCAACCTTAAACAAATCCATCAATGCACATATGGAACATCAACAATTTCAGATGACAGGTAATGATGTAAGCAACACTTGAAACTAAAATCTAATTTAATTCTGATATTCACCAAAGATGAATAATAACCGAAATTCAATGCATGGAAGTGCCGCACTTCACTTGTTATATAACAACATGGCGCCATCCATAGGCCTTTTCCAGGAACGATTACATATAGGCGCCGAGCATGATAATATATGACAACGTAAGCACGTGACGAATAAGTCACCATTTTCTTCCACCACTATTCTGCTATTCTGAAAACTCATGAAGTTTCTTCTTAGCTTAATATGACTTTAATCTTGTTGGCTTATAGCTAATATTCTTTAAATACACTACAAATATTAATTGTAATGACTTACATGACAATTATTTTTCCTTAATCAGCTACTTAATTACTAAACATAGTGAACTAGTAATTTTCAGAGGTTTTCAATGAAATTGTTAATTGCAATAAGCTCAACATGCAGAATTTTGTGGGCAAATCTACAGCATGTTTTGTATGCTGTTTTGCAAGCGTAACAATTTAGTAGTGATCAAGGTATTTTAACGGTACCAAATATTATTTAGTGTGAGAAAATGTGTTATCTTTTGTTGCAGTAATTATTACAATTTTGTTCTCTAACTGTAATCGATCGAACATTATGTTGATTAAAGCCTCACTCATAGCTTTCTTAAAATACCCTTTGGTCAGGATATTCTTTTTATAAATTGTTATTGTGATTCTATAATAGAATACTTTACACGCTTATTCTCGAAACGTCATGAACTGTCATCAGAAATGAACTTTGATTGCCAACTTTAAAATAAACCTTTTATTTAAATTGAAAAATTATCAATATTACTAATATTGTTTCTGCTATGTTTAAAGACAAAACTAAGAATGTTTTAAGTATTCGTGTTGATAAAAATAAAATTGAGCTCGCAATATCAATATGTAAAAGAGGTATTTGAAAGTAAGTCTATCCTAAGAAATGAACTCGTACGTATTACACCATAAACAGTAATGCTATATAGTAAATTGTGACTTGATCACGCTCAATTTATTTAATTCGACGTTTTGGAATAAGAATAAGAATGGCAAATAATTATCTAATCAGATGTGATAACCTCTGGTTAAATATATCGATAGATCCGTCATCAAATTGATGAACAGTCAGTCGCGTCTGAGTGGACAAACATTTATATATGGTATGATATAACTGATTATTGTTCCCCTGGTATTGTTTAATGTAGACATAGAGATGAAAATGAACTAGGCCAGTTTGGGTGAATCACACATGTCTGCAACTGGGTCAGTTGTACTGTACTGTAATGACATGTACAATGTTATTAATTGTTACGCAATTACATCAAGCAATCGATGTTCTATGACGTGGTATAGACAACCGTATAAATCATCCTACCACAACATAGATATAACAAACTAGTAGTAAGTAGTTCATGATGCCTGTGTGCGGTTGTATATGTTGTAAAACGTCTAAGATTGTTGAGGTGTGACAATGATTAATTGTAGTTTTGTTATTCAGGTTCATAGTAAGTATAGAGCCAAAACAATTTTTCTGGTAATAAGTACAAAAATGAGAAAATATGAGAAATACCGCCAATAAGAAGAAATGTTTGCCGCGTGTTTCATTCCTATGCAAATAGAATTTGAAGCAAACCTAATACAATGTGTCACTAGTAAGGTTTTGAATATGAAGTGATACTGACTGGGAAAAGCTCCACATTTTCTGTTTTTTATTAATAAAATCTAGTAGGCCAGAGGGGAGCCGGAGATTCTACCCGGACATTTATGTATTTTCGGGTAATGCCGTATTTTCATTAGTGAAATATTCATCATAGAGAATTTAAACCCGTTTTAACATGTTTTCAATAAGGTCATGAGATATGTACATGTCGATTTGTTGAACAATAATATGTTCGAGTAAGTATAAGATATTTTTGTTCATTCTCCTTCAGAATCATAAAAATACAGCGACATTTCGAATTCGGTCGCTTTCAACGATTTAAAGATTCGAACCTACAATGTCCCTAAAACGCTACCGAATAATGAATACTTTTTTTCTTGATTCTTTTTATAATCGTTTTTCATTCTTTTGTAGAAATAGGCAAAATAATACAATGATAATGTTGATCCGTAATCGTAACTCAGACAAAAAAACAAGGATTGTTTACTTTATCATTGAACCTATGTTCATTTATTTAAAGATGCTACACTTGTACTGAAGTAAAACAGCATCATATGTATTCTTAGCACTCGCTCCAATGTGCAGTTTTTTTATATTGTTTGGTAAAATGTATTATTTTATTAGTATAAAAATGATAAAGGTAGTATTATCATAACTCAAGCAATGCTCAAGCAAAGTTATTGTTTCTTCGCGTTTTTTATAACTTTCCGTAATTATATATACAAATATATATATATATATATATATATATATATATATATATATATATATATATATATATATATATATATATATATATATATATATATATATATATATATATATATATATATATATATATATATTTCGGCTGAAAATGTGAAAATGTATATTTTCAGCCGATAGTGTTCGATGTGTTTATTAATTTATGACAGTGCTATTGCATCATATTGTCAGTTTTTATAGGGAGTGTATGGCGCGATTTTAGTAAATGTTGATGATGAAGATACTGCGATAGTAAAAGTAGTTAGCGATAAACAAGCATGCGCTTTACATTATTATGTCCAGGAAAATGTTCTGTCTGGCTCCTTCAACTTACTCAAGATGACTCAGCACTCAGACAAATATTGCTGAATGTTGAGACAACATCGCGTCACATTTTCTCGACAGATTTGGCAATTTCCTTGATTCCGCAGTACGGGCATATGATTTCAATTTCCGGTATCAGTTCTTGCTGACTTTGGTAGGTGTTGTTTTCCAAAAACAAGCATGAGTCATTTCATATATTTCTGGACATTTTTAAGTTGTAACCATATTTAAGTTGTAACAACCTTGGAAATGAAGCAGACGACAGTTATTCTATAAGATCAATTGCGTAGCTGTGGTTTGTTGAAATAAATACAGATATATCATACGTCATTTGATAGTCGATCTCGAGGATCACTAATGAAATCATATATTCTATAGATTGGAGATGTTGCATTAATTAAAAAACGAACATGTTTTTATGTCACGGTAGAACGAGACGAATGGTTAGAATGGTTAGAAAATGTGTCCATACAAGATTCGATTTTCTAATTTATGTACATTTGTATCTATGGTAATATTAAGCTTAGTGTCCTTTACATGAGTATATATATATTACGTATGCCTCCACATTGATCTCCTCCGTAGAGGTTTAAACTCCGACAAAACAAACTTAATGTTACTTGTGCAAGAGATGTTGATAGTGTATTCAAGGATGATTGTTGTTATACGCATGCAAAATAAACGATATGTGTATACGTAAGTCATATCAACGTGACGCCAAAGTTAGAATATCCTGCCTTTGACGGCATCGGCAAGTTTTAAGAACGTATCGAGAAATTTATCTGAACAGCGGTCTAAACATGCCGTTGTTTTGAAATCTTAAAGTTTATGGTTAAAGTTTATCAACTTTCAAAGCCTTTTCACAACTTATATATGAAACGCATCATGTATTCTCCTTTCTACTTGAAAGATAATTTGAACTACTAAGTACCACGAAAGGAAATATGTCCTACATAAAAAGATAATTAAAAAATAACAAAAGCAACCACATACACAGCCAACCACACAATGCATAATTAATACCATCTCAGGTATTAAGATTGCAAATGGTCTACTTGTCTGAGTAGTAGTCGTACGGGTTGTTTAATATGCTGATCTGAAAATATGGCGCATGTGATATATTTATATTGGCGCCTTTCAAACTTTATAGACTGTGAACACGTCTTGTAACTGTATTTTAGATGTTCTGATCATCACTTTGTTGGACCACGTCTGTTGAAGCACAGTGAAAAACAAACGATAGTACGTGATGTATGATACTGGATCATGTTTATTGAACACTTTTAAGTAACAATAACGTAAACAACCAATTTCAGGATATTACTGAAAGGTGTAAATTTAAGTTTTTGCAATATCTATGATATGCATCCTGTACAGTTTTGTTTCGATAGTGAAAAAAATAGTATCTTCTGCTCTGTTCTGTTCTGTTCTACTCTGTTCTGGAATGTATGTTGTTGTTTTTGTCAAATGTGATTCTAAAACCATTTTTCTGTTCTGTGCAGTTCTGTTCTCAGAAAAATTCTGATCTATTTTTTTCTGTTCAGCTATGTTCCGATTCTAGTTTTCTCGTTTGTTGTATTTTAAAATAGAATTCTGTTCTGTTTTGTTCTGTTCAGATCTGTTCTAAGACGAAATTACTTATTTGTTCTGTTGAATTCTGTTATGAAACGAAATTTCTGTTCTGATATAGGCTTCAACAAGTCTTATTGTCTGACATTCACGCATTATTAACAACGGTCTGAGAACCATATATGCAGTGTTAGTGTATCTAATGGTACATTATGTAAATTATGTGTGCGTGTCTGAATATTGGCATATTAACGTTAGGGTTCAATGCTGAATTGAAACTGCGATTGAGTGCAGCTTACTATAATTGTATATTGACTTTTCCGTTTTACAATCCTATATATGTATCGATTCAATTATTTTATTTATTGGCACATTGATAAACCTAATGATAACATCTCGGTTTCTGAGTGTCCCAAAATAATGATGCTATATTTTTTTAGTAAAAAACCTTCTCTGCTTATTTTGTGTAAATTCGCAGATCCTTGCTATAGCCAGTGCAAAATTATGGTGAGAAGTTTCTGTGGTGATTAATATTACAAAAAATGAGTGGGATAATTTATTGACGTATGAATCGGTCTCGTATGCACATAAATTCCTTCGAACGAAGTAAATCTAATTTGATCTGTGTTAAAATTAGTGTATCCATAAACGGCATTCCGAGACGGTTTTGCGAACATGTTTGGCATGGCTTTTCGGTTTCAACTGAGTTAAAAGGTTTTCTTAAAAATCACAGCATACTTATACCGCCTTGTTCTACATGCTCTGTATCAACATGAATTACACCAATATAATTTATATTAAAACATACGACATTTTGTTTAATATAAAAGTTCCATAACTTCTGAAATGAGTTTTGCTGGACAAGTAGATAGGTAGCCTAATATCAGTGAGAAGTAAAGTTTCGTACGCAACATTAGACATTGGTATTGAAGAATGCATTTCGTATTTGGTCAAAAAGCCTTGTTTTAAAAATTATTTTAAATTATAGTTTGCACCGAAAGTATGCAATAAAATATATCTAAAATAACACAAAAGGTCTCTCCATATGCGTCCGGGCTTCAACATTTACATACAACCATACGATCATAATGTTTAATGTTTATTTTGTCTGTAAGATCGTATTTTGATGTTTACTAGATATTTATTTTTTGTGTCTACTTGAAACTTTTTAACAGTAAGATACACGTGCATAACCGTGGTATTAAAAAAGAGAGATTTCATAACGTTTATGTTATCATTTTTAAAGGTAATTGCCGAGATATAGTTCTTGTATGGACAAGCCAGTGTTACCGTTTCTATAAAAAGTGGTTTCACAATTTATGAAAATAAACGTATTTTTGGTTAAGTCTTTCGTCAATAGATATGATGCATATCAGCTCAGTACACAGGCAAGTCAATGCAATTAACTTGTAACCTTGAGACAGCTGACGAAACCTTAGGTCCTGGTTTGTATTGACTGAATTCATAGCCTTGAGAATAATCTTGTTGTTGTACTATCTACATACAAACCTAAATACATACATGACGAACCCAAAAAACCGATGGTGAAATCAGTTTAGTTTATGCAGTCTATTGGATTAATAACATCATAACTCTGTGTTATGTTTGAACCTTGTTTTATAACAACTGGATGTAATCGATAAATGAAACAACTTCAAAATATATGTTGTCGCTGTTGTTGTTGTTTTTTATGTTGTCTTATGATATTACTTCTCGTCGGCTCAATATCTTTGTACCAGACGGTACATTTAGAATTTCTCCAGCGGCATCATGGTAAAGGGTTATACAACTTGTCTCGGCTTAAAGAAATCTTTGATTTATATGACCAGAAAACTTTATATTATAATATTCACCTAATCGCCATACAGGCTTTTAATTCGGCAGATACAATGGGCAGACTGTGTTATGATCGTGTCGGCATTCTTAAAACCTATTGTCAGGTTGATATGAGAACCACTCAAAATAATGCTTCAGGATTAATTGATTTTTATTGAAAGGCTCACCAGTCGCAACGGTCGCAAACATTTAGAAATTAATGTCTATTTTTGAGTGAAAATAAGTGAAAACCATACATTGGTTGTACCCAGTGCAAACGTGGGATTGTTCACTGATTGAAACAGTGTCTGAGGCTATGGAACGGTAGCGGTGTGTTATCCCACGTGGACTAATGACTATCTCTACTTCCGCTAAAGAGATAATCGCTGCTGTAGCTAACTGTTATTGCTAAAAGCCGGCAGGATCGAAAAAATACAAGTAGCATTCGAATTGTATAATCCGGTGCTTGTTTTTGTTCAACTATATTAAAGCTATTAATGACATTTCAATTACATCAGTACATCTTCTGTATTGTTTGACGAGTTAAGTTTATGAGTAACAAAGCTGTACCTGTAATATTGTTTCGACGCGATGGCCCCAGTTTCTTTTATTGCAAGAAAATCGCGAACAATAAGCTTTTGTGACTTTACGCTAATAAATGCAGTTTTTAGGCAAGGGTTATTAAGCGGCCACAACATCCAACAAAAATCAGATTCTTTCATAGCATTTCCATGGTTACAACGAGAACAGTGAGTAAGATAATTTATTGACTTGGCCTGGTATATGCGCGTTAAATCCTGAACGAAAGTTGTAAATCTATTAGGCCAATCATACGAGACATTCCGTCAGGTACGTTAACATCATCGGTAACATATTTTAACGATTCCACGACTCATGGAAGTCACGTGACTATTACCTGATTGACTAACTGAGTCGACAGTCGATCAGATGAAAGTACTATGAAAACGAAATTTCTTCCGCCTTTGTATATAGATCCAGTTTATTAAACATAAGTCTCAGAGCGTTTTGTTCGATATGTTCTAATTAAAAAATATATGCCGAAATTTATCTTTATGCATTGCATTTATAAATATGAAATCTTAACAAATGTAAACCAGTATTAGTCATAATGTTTAAGTTACTAAGCCTGAGGACCATGTCCATTCGAGGTTGTAAAACTTTGGTTTTAGTGCTATGTATCGATTGAATTACCTACTTTACACTAAAATCTTAATCAATAAAGGGTTTGATGGTTGCTTTAATGTAGGAATTAACCTAGACTTTTAACCTTACAAATAAGTGGTATGTATAGTGTATAGTGTCGGTATATTATAGAAATCGTTGTGTACATGTGGCAAATTAATACGACTTATTCTCGTGCTTTCGATGTCCTGTACACGAGAACTGTGCTTCTTGTTCATATATAGTACATTGAATATTGCCTAATTATTCTTATTAATTAATGATTTAGTTTGAATATGTAAAAATAACAGTTACATACATTAAATTATGTACACAATGTTAGACCTTTTATATGGATGAAAATAATATTTCCATCTTCCGTAATAAAATGCCTTCTTCTTAAATAAGATTATTTATTTAAAATGAGATAAGATTTTTACAACATACATATGTACATATCATAAAATCGCAGTTGGAAGTAAACCTCTAACTGTCTTCAAGTGATATTCTAAATTAAACAACTTGATAGATGTGTCAGTTAAATAGGACAGTCAATATTATCTTCTGATCGAGAAAACATTTCTATAGGGCATTGAATAAATATGGACTCTAAAGCTCATTACTGATTCCCTAGTAGTGTAGATATAAAGCAAACAGTAAACTGTGCAAGTATAGATTGAAGCACAAGTTCTGTCTCATATCTTGGTCAGGATAAGGACACTGCATGGTAATAAATGTTGAGTAATTACTTTCAACTATAGGTTCTCAATGATGTGACAAGGAAAAATGTTTGGAAAATGTTGGCGTACAATATATTGATGCATTACAAAGTGCTTTGAAACAGCCTCTATACTCGCGGTGGCTTACATCTGAAACTCACCAACGACGGACATGAAAGATGGAAAAACAAACGATGAGTTGTAAAATTTAAAGAGAACTGTAAATATGCTTGACCATTGCATTTATTGATTGAACCAATGTCCAATGGACCCCATTTTGAACAAACGCCACTCTTAACACCTCTGTACATCACTGCATACAGGTGGGAATAAACATAGAAATATAGGGCTAACATAACTAATGTCGTTCGAAATTTTCAGAATTGTTACGCCTTACATTGTGCATGCGTGGTGCGAAAGAATAGTGGTAAGAGGTCACCAATTTAGTACGCAAATAATGTCATGAATTTGTTATCATGAACCCTAATGTATATAAGATTAAACCCAAGTATTTGACAGGATAAACACTTTACTGAAGGTGTAACTTTGTACTCTAGCAAGAGAAGTAAAAGTATGTGAGCTTCAATTTCCACTCTTTATTAAAATGAAATGACATTAATAAATTATTACACTAGCTCACAAACGTGTGCTTCCAACATGGGTTATTCAAGATGTATTGATAATGTATATTTCATAAATTGCATAAAGCCTGATCATGAAATTCCCTGTACTGGACAACTCTAGCAAATCCAAACTGTTTGGGGTTTTAAGATAAACTATAGGTTTGGTCCAATAAACGAAAGTCAAGAATAAAAAAGTTTGCAATGAAAATAAACAAGTGTATCTGGGCGTATGAAGAATAGCGATGTTTGGTTTCTGTTCTGTTGTTGCGTAAGATTGGATTGCCCTGTTATTGACTCAAGCGGACAAATAACATCTTGACGTCCAGGGAAACTGTCTGTCTGGCTGGTAAGGATTGTAAGGGTGACTCATCACTGGACACAATTGTTGATACAACGTCGGAATTTCGCTTCTTCGATTTTGTTGGGTAGACAAATAATTTCCATTCCCGGTGTCAGTTCTAGCTGACTGTCTCAAACTATCTTTAATCATTCCTATACTTCCCCGAAATATTCGAGCTGTAACCTTGAGACAAAAGCTGACGCCAGCTAATATACCATTTTGGGGGCCTAATGAACGTATCAAGGAAGATTTATTTTTATAAAATATAAATATTTAATGTATCATTGTCTTTAAAGAACAAAGGGAAAATCAACATTAAATATTTTGTTGTTTCAAACCGAACCTGGTGCACAGTTTGATCTCTGTTCGTTTTAAATTTTAGAAACTCTTGTAGACAGTTTCACTTTTGAACTGTGTAGTTGATAAAAGTTTCTGCCCAATCAGACGACATCTAAGAGGAAACCTAATGAGTCAGTGTTCGGTTAGGTAATGCCTGGACACAAAGAAAGAAAGTAAAACAAATCTGTGTTTTATACTATTTATTGCAGCTCGCCATATCTTCCAACGGAAGTATATAAATACAATGTAGAGAGTATCTGTAGCTACGAAAGCAATAAATTGTTTAAATGTGCCTCAATCCAGATGAATAATATTTACAAAGATTTGTTTGTATGGAATGGAAAGTTGAAACAAGTTCTACCGGTGCAGAAGATTGTACAACTCTGTCTCGATTCTTACGCATCGTATTTGTATATGACAGCCAGCTTTACACTCAGTATTCCAACTCTATTTTGCGAGCATTAACTCTCAATATAAACTTTTAAGGAATATACCATCAGTGTGGATAGCAGACATAAGAAAGAAGCTAACTAAAAATCAAATGCAATGTCTTATTTTATATGATTAGATGCCTTCATTGCAAAACACGAAGTATAATTACACGCTTATGCTCAGTGCAGACTGTGCAGCCTTGCAGATGATTGTGATTTCCTTGTTGGTATTGTTATTGCCTGCTGCAGCAGGACGTGTGACCTCCTAGACTGATGATTCCGGATGCAGAATCTAATTGAAGCTTTTTGAACCACGGTCAAATAACATCGGAGCTGTTAAATTTTAATGTGCGGTTTATTGGATGAACATTAGAAAGGAACCTGTGCCTAATGTACTCGGTATTAGAGTAATACATTTCATCGATTGACATAATATTTGAAGCTGCGGGAAGGGTAGTGGCGTGCAAATACATGTGGACGAGTGCTTGGTAAAAAAATATGTTTCCTTGCAGGAATAAACTCTACTTTTGTAGCTATATAGGGTGTCCAATATTACAAACTGCCGTTACAGACATTCGCTGTGAATATATTAAACAAATAATACAAACATATCATATATTATATTGAGGAAAATTTAATACAGTTTAATTGGCTGAACAAACATATGCGAAAATCTTAATATCATGATGTCATAAACAACTTCTTAAACGCATCGTTCCTACATGATAGCTATATCAATGGTGGTGTTCAGATATAGTTTTAGAGCTATTACCATTGTTAGTGATAAAATTGGTACACATCATAATACGAGCTGGAGAAAATGGTTCAACGCTTAAAGTGGTCAGCATGAGCATTAATCTTACCAGACATGAGATTGCTAACATAAAGAGTCGCGACGTCGTTATTTCATATTAAAACATATTTGTAAATCGGCTCTTCTTTAGCTTGAGAAATAATCATTTATCTTCGTCTGTCGAGCATAACTGTATTATTTCTCATATTGTTTCATATTTGACTTTTAAACATGCTTTGTCATTTGTATGTCACATATAAATCCTTTACATAATAATTACTGTGTATAAAGTATAAGTATCAAGCTGCTCATTGTTCGAACGTATTACCACTTGATACCAATAATCCATGCCATCCCATGCCATCCTATGCTGCAATGATGATAGAATTATTTAAAATCCTGTTTCACAATGAGTTATCAGTATCGGCATCAGCCAGCTAGATATCTAGATATTTAAAAAATATTTCGTATTAGTATCACCCCTGTCGTAGAACAGATTAAAGTCATACAGATAGATAAAGAAAAGTTGTAAAAATTACGGACGTGTTAATTATTTAAAGTTTGTCAATGTCGAGACATTAAGTATACATGTAGGTGTATACATGTAGGTGTATACATGTATTTGTGTAAATTACTTGGAAATTAAAAGACTTATGATAACTTTTCTGGATTGTTACATATACAAACCAGATGCAGGAATACAATCTGTACTTTAGTCTATACTCAAAACTTTTTATGTATCATTACAAAGTACTTCCTAAAACCTTTATGGCAATTGATTTAGGCTTTTATTAGCAAATAAAATGAAAGAAATGACATCATATATTTATCATACCGTCATAAAAACAATATACTTAAAACTGATTAAGCTTATAACATATTGAGATCAAAATATGGCTTGGTTTATGGATATAGTTTCTGGGCCTTGTACACAAGGTATTTATTAGTAGTTGACAAGACACTAATGACTTTGTAATTTACATTCTATTCATTTCTTGGGATCAACGGTGTGTTGACACTGGGATTATTTTGGTATGCTTCTTAACCAGGAAATTGACGTATAATACCTGTATTCTTACACAGAATGTAAATATCGAGACATTAAGAGTTTAAATAAAATTATTAGAAGCTAAAGTATAAGCTAAATGTGGACTGTTATTTATTTGTTGCGTTACAATCGATTAGTTGGAGAGGGAAATAATAAAAAAAAATAGGTGATAGGAGTAAAAGGTTATTTCTTTAACAGTAAACTTTAAATTTACGAATTGGCTGGAATTTCAACGCTTAACAGGAAATCCTGTTGACTTAAACATATTGTTGTTATTGCGTGCTAGATATCCAGAAGAAGTACATAAATTGAAGTGCTTAAACATTTTAATTCCCCATCGGAGCTTCGAAACCATCACATAATAACTGGCACTAAATCGCAGGCATTATTCCTATTCCTGAGCCATTTGCTCAACATTTGCTCAGCACCTGTTGATTTAAACATTGTTTCGACTCCGAAGCCTCCGTTATGACAACCGCAAGAAATGACGAGCAATCTTAAAGGTGAAGTTATTAAGCTTATCCTTCTCCATATTAATCCATTTGCTTCATTACACATCACTGGTAACAAAGAGAACAATTAGTAAGATCGACTCGTAATTCAGTCTTGTAAATGAATTTCTATGAATGTACTGAATCCTATCCTATTTAAGCTGTGTTAACGTTAGTGCAATCTTACAACACATTCCAACACGAATGGTAACACGTGTTTTAACGCTATTACCTTCAGGGAAGTCACGTGACTCATCAGGTGATTAACAATGTCAGCATTCAATCTAATGTATGTACCTTCGAAGTATCTTATCACTTACACCTTTTAATATGATACCGGTATTAAACAATTTTGAGATAAGTCCCAAACCTGTATACATTTAAAACACTATTATAAATGTGTGATCTTTTAGAATATAAGCACATATTGTGTTAAGATCGATCTCAAAGTTTAAAATCCATTAGCTCATCCACCGTCCACGATTATAAAAGCTTTTAGGGATTTAAGTCCGTGTTAATCAACTAATTGGTCAGGATTTTAAAATACTTTAATAGTTTCTATGTGTCAGTATATTCTGACAAATTCGCTATGTATATGTTAAGAACAACAACATATAATACTTAATAAAGACTAATAGGACGGTCCCGTGATCTGTATACGAGAAATACGAGAAAAATGCACTGCATGCTTTAACATTAAATTAGCACACATTATAAAACTTTAATCAATTTTTGCCTTTTTATTATGTGTTTATTCTTACATGAGTTTTCAAATATGCAAGTTAATTATAATGACATTATTTTACATATAAAATATCTACATTATAGATACAAAAAAGGTAAATTATTACGAGCAAATGCAACATATTTTAAATCAGTTCCTTCTAAATTAATCCTTTCATCATTGTTAATACAAGATAATGAACATAAGATGACTCATTGCTCAATATATATATTCTACCAATAGTTTTCATCAACGTTTCGCAATAACTAACTGAATGAAAGATAAATAACTAATCATCTGCCTGTGGTACCGCAAAATACATTGATAGACATGACATACAAATGACAGACAGTCAATAATCGCGTCTTGGTGAGTCAGTATTTATATGGGGCAATGTACCGAAATCAGGACGATAAAACTGATTGTTGGCACCCTGGTTTAGTTCCATGTGATAATAAGATGTTCATAAAATGTGTGATTGTGTCGGATTAATCACTGATATCTATAAGAACTGGGTTAGTGTAATGTGGGTACAAGCTGATTAAATTTTGAGTAATAACACCTAGCTATTGCAGGTCTATGATGTGATAGTGAAATGATCTTATACATCATTAGCACGCGCTAACTTAAACCTGACTAACTAGACAAAGTATTTTTGATGTGTGTGTGCGATACAACGTGAGGGCGAATGCATCAATTAAGAATATGTATACATGTATATTAAAATTGTACAGAATGTATATGTGTGTGTGCGTGCGTGCGTGCGTGCGTGCGTGCGTGCGTGCGTGTGTGTGTGTGTGTGTGTGTGTGTGTGCTTGCGTGCGTGTATATATATGCAAAGATTTCATAAGATATTTTAGTTGTATCGACCTTACGTCAACAGCAGATGACAGTTATTATACTACGTTCTCATGAAACTATATATTTCTCTCTTTTCTTTCTCTCCCTCATTATCTCTTTCTTTCTATCTCTCTACCTCTAAATACATTAACATTGTATATGGCCTAATTTTACACGAGACACTGATTTTCCCTTTTCTTTATTTACATAAATGTTGGAACCTACATCATACATATACAACAATTAAATATATACTCAACAGTCTTTCAGTTGTAGTCCTTACAAAATCCAAGTTCATACTTAGAAATAAAAGCATTGCATTTATACAAAGCAAATACATGTTTATGTGAATATATTTAAGTTTTTCTGATATGTAACTACAATTCCCTAATCCATTTTATATAAATTTATATAATATACATTTTATACATAATGTTGAATATAAAGTTGTTTTTGTTTGTATTTAGTTTATTATTCATTATTTCTTATGTATTTACTTATTAACTAGAAAATTCCAAATTTATAGTATGAATTATTGGTCTACTTGGCATTTGCACTTCTATGCAAGAGATGGTTGGCTGTTCGATGATTACGTTTTATAGTTTATATTGTATACACTTACAAATATTCTATGTCAGATGATAACTTAATGTAACTTAATGGAAAACCTTGTGGGAATTGATTAAATTGTCCATGTGCAGACGTGCGTAAAGAAAGGCCAGCACATCTGATCACAGGTGGAAAATAGTGTTAACAATCAATAGAAATCCTAAACTATTAACCATGGTCCGTCAGACACGATCCATTTTGTGAACATTCATCACCTACGCCAAGTATAAATGTGTAAGAATACAGGTATTATGCGTAAAATCAGTTAATTGCTTTC
This sequence comes from Sinonovacula constricta, assembly GCA_007844125.1. Classification (NCBI taxonomy): domain Eukaryota; kingdom Metazoa; phylum Mollusca; class Bivalvia; order Cardiida; family Solecurtidae; genus Sinonovacula; species Sinonovacula constricta. Next base: position 76,475,642 of record CM017556.1, on the reverse strand, counting down.
GTGGCTTATTTGAAGACGATACATATTTAGAAGCGATTTGTCTTTAATAAAATGGAAAGATAATCAATTTCAGATCATTAAGCTGCTACAATGTTCACGCATTGTTAACAATGTAATCAGAAACATTGTCACGTTTATAAAATGCCACGTAATTATTTATGTACACTTAAAACTTGTGTTTTCGGTGTGATCCTATTGATTAGCCACGATTTCAAAATATCCAAGTTCCATTCAAGCAAATCAATCACTGCCTGTATGTATCAAATTCTGGTGAAACTACTTATTTACAACTATAATGGATACTGTCCATATTGATAGCTTTTTAATCCCTCAGTACAATGCAAAAACTTTGGCAACATCAGATTCAGGACATAAAACAGATGAGCCTCAACTTGCTTGCGTCATATAAGACTGATCGCGGAACTTTCTCGAGGACTCCGGGCGCCAGAAGCTCGTACTTGTCTTGACTTAAAGCATTGTACATGACCAGCTTGGTAGATTTTGTCTCCGATACTATAATATGATCACCAATGATTTCAATATCACATGCAGATTCTATACCAGAGAAACGCGCGTCGTAGGAAAGACAACCTTTCGTGTCCATACTGATAAGTTCATTGCCAGAATCGACTATGAAAATTTTGCCTGCATGGTTCATACTGATGTTCATTGGACGGCGAAATTCGACACCCGACTTCTCGTCTTTGGAAATTGTGCGCAAGAGTCGGCCTGTCTTCTTGTAAACACTAACACACCCAATCCCGTCGATCAGAACTCGACCTCCTCCACAGCAAACAATAAATTCGTTGTTGTTGTAGACCAGACCTCGACACATCTGAGATGTTGAAAAGCAAGAGATGACTGACATGACAGAGCCAACAGAAACCATGCAAATGCTTTTCTCTACGGGTAATGTTATTGCGATGTTTGTTTCAGATATTTTGCAAACTCCAAAGGGACAGCCTATGAGGTTCAGACGTTCCAATTTATTGAAGCTGGCATCAAATCGTTTGAGGCAGCGGTTGTTGTAGTCTGTGATGACGATAGTGCCGTCGTCAAGCATACATGAACCGTTTACATCTGGTCGGGCAATGTCGTCTTCGAAAGCAATCGTGAACGATATATCTAGCGGAAGGGCTGATGTACGTTGTATCTCTTCTAATTCTCCAAGAGAACTCTTCTCTCCTATGTTCCTCAAAAGTTGCGTATTTCTACTGAAACGAGTGAAAGAGTTAGTTTTCCCTAGGCTGTGTAAGTATGCTGTAATTTTATGTTCATTATTTTTCAATCGTTTCCCTTCCGTAAACAGAATGTGTTCCGTTAGTTGGCAACGCGCTTTAGCAATGGAATCAATGCCCTTACTGAGTACTTCAGTTTGGTACTTTAGAAGTGTAACTTTCCTTTCCTTATCTGAGATTATTTGCTCGAAACGTTTGTTAATCTTTGCTGTGGTGTTTTGTTCAAGGGTTAGAATCATCGACTCCAACATTTGCTTAACAGTCTGAATCTCGCTGATAACCGTCTGGTTCTCCACTTTTGCCTGCTTGATGATGTTCTCTTCGTGGCTTTTGAAAGTCTCGCATATCATCCTTGTGTATTTCGCCGCCTCAACAACGTTGTCCAATTCCCCACTTTCCCAGACACTCTTAGCACTTACCTGGACGTCGTGTACAGGGCAGGACCTGAAATTATTAGCTGTTATTAGTATTTTTGGATTAAGATTAAGACTATATCCGACTAGCTGTACCGTTTATCCATTGTGTACTCTCTTCATTACGAAACATTTGATCAAGCATTCCGTTTTCAACATTTAATAGCAAACATATTAATCACGCACAAACCATTAACCCTGTGAAATCACACCATGCACAATATACTCAATATAAAGTATCATTAATTCAGTTTATTAATTCATGTACATGTCTGACAACAAACAAGCATTAAAATGTCTTGTATGTATTCCTTGTTTCCAAAACAATATGGGGTAAACACTTTCATAGCATTAGGTTATGACATTTTAGCATGTTTTAATAATTGAATGCGTTTTATTATATGTATGGTTAAATAGACAAAGGCCAAAGAGTGTCGGTTGTTGTGTTAATATTGGCGCATATAAACACGTCTTCTTCCAAGTTAAGCATTAAACAACACTGAGGATGCAATCAGTTTGATCAACTTAAATGCATACTCAAGTTTGCTTGAGAATAATGACAGATGGCAAAGTCGTATGAGCATTGCAACATAAGCCAAAGGTTTAAAAGAAAAACAGGGCAGACGTATTCACATGCAAGCTAAATGTTAAATAACAAATCTGTATGAGCCATTAAACAAAATGAGCAAACTTAACAATAATTTAATTGTAGTAGTAGTAGTAGTAGTAGTAGTAGTAGTAGTAGTAGTAGTAGTAGTAGTAGTAGTAGCAGCAGCAGTATAATTAAAATAATAAGAATAATAACATAATTGTGCTTAAATTTAAAAAATAGCTAAAGAATTACGTATTATACTGTTTTATTACGTAATGAACGCATAGTTGGAACCTTTTCTCAACACTTTCATGACTATTATTTTATAAACTTATAAACTAATATAGATTGTTTTAAATCCACTTGTTTAACTTATAAGTATGAGAAAATATGTTATGTTCTAGGTACTTTCCATGTGTTTTGATAGATATAAGCTATTAAAACGACACATAAAATAACCTATACATTTACATAGATGATTGTTGCCACTCCTAGAAATTTGTCCTGGAAAATTTACAAGATGGATTACGGGTAACCTACATAAACGAGAGTCATTAAGTAATGTACGTTTTCAAGGCAGTAATGAACAGTTATACGGGCAAGCGATAAATAAATACGCCGTTTCTCTTTTGTATTTAACAATGGTACAATGCCCCAATACAAAATATCAAAATGTAAAACATTACAAATGAGACTTGCGACATGAACAATCTGTACATCTATGGAATAAAAAAATATATCAAAATATGTACGATTCGAACTAACATAGTAATGGTCCGATGATATCTGAATTTAATTTGATCACCATGATATATACATTACTTTTTATAAGTGAATACAGTGCAACGGTTGTAAGCCAGACAATACCACAACATCTGTGACTGATAAAGGTAGCAAGAGTTACATTTCTTTGACAAAATTACACTGTAGATCCGAAAAAGGATCTGGACAAGGACATGAAGGAGCCACGAGCATCACTTGTTACAAAGCAGTGAATTTACAACTTCTTCGGTAGTAATGACACATTTGATATGTTCCTATATACACAGAATTACCCATACTGGTGTGTTTATGCAAATATATTCAGAATCTTACAGGTATTGAAGAATGGGAAGCTTTTGGAATCTTAGATATCAACGTTATATCTGTATATTATATTGCAGATGACTACTTTATGTTTATTAATTGTTTATTGTCGCAAGTAGACAATAGTTCGCCTGTAAATACAAGCATGAGGGGGGGTACCACACAGCTGTATTTCTGCTCACGAAATTGTATGCTGTGTGTTCCTTCGCCAGTTATTCCTAACAGTAAAGTATAACGATCTCATTTATATTAGTATAGCTAAACATCAGCACAAACACAGCAGATTTATTACTTTATACTAATCACAAAAGGTCCCTGACCTGTGATCCAGGACCGAGCATACGCTGCAGACAACGTCGTCATGGGTGACACAGAACAAAGTGAGTGGCGTGCCAGGGTGTTCTGCACATGTCGGTACACTGCTAGTAAAACCTGAAAAGATGCATATGCCATTTATGAAACTGTATTGATTTTGTAAGTAAATGTCGTATATATTATGTGTGGTACTGAGACATCATGTATTGCAATTCCCCAATGCTAACGCCATCAGCGCTTTGTTTAACCATGATGAGTGATCGGATGTAGTATTTTATAGCTAAAGAATTAGAATTCAATGTATGCCTAAAACGACGAGTTCTCAAACTGATCAAGTGTTCTGAGGAACCAATTGCAGATGAATGAACAGAGACATAAGCATGTCATAAATAAGGTAGTAGGATGGGCAATTTAAGTGAAAACAATGAAAAGATTCTCAAAATTCTGAGACTAAAAGTACACTTTACCTTTACTGGCAAATCCTAAATTTGCAAGGTCGGCAATTACGTGATTCGCCAGCATCTGAAACTTGCTATGGTCTGTGACACATTTCTGACACAAGTTTTCTCCACATGTCACACAGAACCTCGCTGCCTCGATGGTTTTACTGACTTTGGAGCAGGGCACACAGTGAATAGTAACGACCTGATCAGAGTCAACTGTAGCCACATCACTGGTAATCGTCTCAGCCATCTTGCTAGTGTGGACCTGTTTGGAATACATCGACACGTGAAACAGAAGCGAACAATTCCATCTCGCCCAACTATTCAGGTGTTTAGTTTAAACAATATTTATTCAAGATAATGCCATATGATACATATGTAAGGAATATTCAACATATATAGATAGAATTGGGAAAAAGGTGGGATAACAATTTATGTAAATCCCTTTTCTAGAGGGGTATAATAGTACAATGAATTATTTTAGGATGCTTAGTTACGGCGATTTTACAACAGAATATCAACAGGTCTAGTATTTAGCTTTAGATGTCAAGAAGAGTAATTTTAGGTAACAAAGTCATTATATAGCTTAAAATACCAGCAGTAGAAAGTAAGCATAGCAAAATCAACGAATAGTGATGTAGTATGATATGTTTAAATATGAGCATTGTTAATTGATGTAAATAAACATAAGGAATTAATGAAGATAAAAGTATATATGATAAACAGGAAACAAGTTCGGGACCCCATCACGCTTTTCATTCACTTAGACGGTTGGTCGCTGCTATATATTGATGTACAGCAAAAATAACGCGCTTATTTTCTTCAAAATTTAGGTGTTCATTTCCGTGTAACAAGTTGTTGACTGTGACAGGACAAGGTAAGTTTCCGAGATTGTCGCGTCGTTTTTGTAAGTAATTGGGACAGCAGAGAAGGAAATGACTGACTGATTCGACAGACCCACATGTACATAGTGGAGATTCTATAAGGGATCTACGGAACAGGTCTTGCCTAAGGGAACTACATGAGAGTCTTAACCGAGTGTGAAGAATTTGCTGTTTCCTAGTACCGATATTAAAAAGAGGATTTTTTCTGCATTTTGGATTGATTAAGATTTTTTTTTTAAGGCTAGGACTGATGTGGATGATTGGGTTGTGGTATTGAGAGAGTTCCACTCTCTTATTGTTGATGGCAGGAAGGAACAATTGTAGAGCTCTTTTCTGCATGGCACTGATGGTATTCTTGAGCAGGGATCACTTCGCCTATTTTATACATAAAAGCGAAATTGAAATCGCCTTCAATTTTGATTGTACACAGTAAACTAGACAGCCCGTGTGATGTAGTTGCCTAATCAGTCTCCGAGTTAACAGCACTGTACACACTGTCACGCATTATCGATTTTAAACCCCGCCCTAACCGCTGCGTCTGGGACTTGATTGACAGATTAACAAACCGTGAAGTCGTCGGTGTTTATCACCTGACTGTTTTGATCTGTTGGGGATTCCCAAAACTGCGAAAATAATTAAGGCGACAACTAGGTTTGATTAGGATGTGTGGTGCAATTAAAAGTTAATGTTGCAACTGTCGGCAATGTTGAGCAAAATAATTGATGATGTATGACAATCACAGCCTTTGTCTTTCGATGCTGACACGGACATGTGAAGTACCGATTTTTGCGCGAGTAACAATGTAAGTTTGATGATCTTATAATATTTATTTTATTATTTTCAATTTATCATTTCTGTATTAGATTATGACTTGTTAACATCGATTTATTGCAAGTTGCAGACCGTATATACATGTCTTTGTCGTCTTGGCTACAGGGGGGAGCCCCTCGTAAAAAAAAAACTCATTGAGTTGTTTCGAAGTTGGAATCTATGGTCTGGCTTTTCATGTAGAATGTTACTTAGATAATTGGGGACCAAGTTATGTTTCATTTTATACAACAGTGTGAGTTTATGCTTTCTTCGCCTTGCATCAAGTGGTTGTATATTACAGTCAGTGTATAATTTGTTTAAGTAACAGTATTTTGTGGCTCCTGTAATAATTCTCATAGCTTCTACTTGCACTGCCTCTAGGTCGGCTTTAAGTTGTCGTGAGCAATTATCCCAAATAACATCTCCGTACTCAAGGAGTGGGCGAATATTAGTAATGTAGAAACGGTATAGACTCGTTCGGTTTAGAAGATACTTAAACGTTCTAAGAAGGCCAATGCGTTGCCAGGCTTTGTTGACAGTAAACGTGATGTGTGATTTCCACTTGCAGTCACTAGAGAGGATAATACCAAGATGCCCATGTTCATTAACTTGTTGGATAAGTATGCTATCGAAATATAGGCCAGGGTGTGAATTTCTTTTGGTTTTGCGTGTAAAGATCATAGTTTCGGTTTTTGCTGGATTAAAAGTAACCAGCCATGTTTTTGACCATGATGTTATATTTTCTAGGTCTTTGTTTAGAGAATCAGCAACCGTAAGCGGGTCGTCGACAATGATGTGCATACTGGTGTCATCTGCGAATAGCCGTATGTTATATCCTATTTGGTTGACAATGTCGTTAATATACAAAAGGAACAATAGCGGTCCAAGAATGGATCCTTGTGGAACTCCCGCAGAAACAGTTGACCAGTCGGAAGCAGTACTTGCAAACACAACTCTTTGGCAACGCGAGTGGAAGAGAAGACTTACGAAGAGCAAAAGAGAACAGGTATGCCAAAGTGAGAAGCTTGAAAGAAACTTTGTGCCATACACGATTTCGATGCTTTAGAAATTCGCAAAACACGCTCGACACCGTGGCCTTCGTCATAGCTTTGGGTATGTCGTTGTATGTGTAGACAAGTTGGTTTACTGTGGAGTCGCCACGAACAAATCCCGACTGGAAGTTTGTAAGGAGGTTATTAAAAGTTATGTAGTTATAGACATGTTTGTGTATACAACGTTCCATTAGTTTGCCAAGGCAATTAAGGCAGGCGATACGGTCTATAATTTTCTGGTGTAGTTGGGTCTGACTTTTTGAAGATAGGAGTGACGTTGGCCAGTTTCCAGGCTGATGGAAAATAAGAAGATGCAAGAAGTGAGCGAACCACAGAGAACTGGTGCACCTTCTCTTATTAGGCGTGGACTTCAAATCAGGTCCGCATGCATTTGAAGGACAGATAAGTGAAATGGCGTCATATATATCTTCTAGTGAAGTATGTATATGTTCTAATGTGGAATCTGACTGAGGAAAGATAGAAGGTAAGTCATGACTTTCGTAATTAATTGTTGTTTGGTTGCAGAAGTATTGGTTTAACAAGTTTGCTTTATCTTTGTCATGTGATGCTACGCGTCCGTTATTGTACATAGTTGGTATAGAACAAGTTTTGTTGGAATTAGTAAGTTGTTTTGACAATTTAAACCATGCTCTTATGTTTGTATTGTCAGCGTTAAGCTTATCGATAATTTTGTTGGTATAATGTGTCTTAGCTTTACGTAGTTCACGGGTCACTTCGTTTCGTTTTAGCTTAAATTTATTCCAGCTGTCGGTATCATTTTTTAGTTTTGCTTTACAATATAACTTTTTACGTTGGCGTATAATGCGGCGAAGATTAGACTGAAACCAGGGGATGTCGTTTGGTCGTACTGTTATTGTTTTGGATGGAATGGTTTTGTGAGCTGCTTGAAGTATTGCATTGGTTAGAGACTGGACAGCCATATCGAGGTCATCGTGCTTAATAAGTACATCTAAATGCGAATTTTTAAGTTCTTGTCTGAATGCGTCCGAGGTTTGCGTCATCGTATTTCCAGATATTTCGATTAAATGGGTTTAATTTTGTTTTCTTAGCTTTAAGAACTGTGACGGTAGGACAATGAAATCGAGTAAGGTTTGAAACAAAAGGGTCTGTAGTAAAACTTGCTATGACGTGGTCGGTTTTGTTGACTAACATTAGATCAATTAGGGAGTTAGAATTTTCTGTATAGTGTGTTGGTTCTGTTATCAGTTGTTTTGCGTTATATGAGGATATAAGTCGAGACATTTTGTTATTCTTGTCAGTTAACATATTGATATTGAAGTCACCCGCAACAAATACAGTTCTATGTTTGGTTTTTAAAAGCTCTGTCAATACACAAAATGTGTTCCAATTTCGCCCAGTAGTCGTTATTCGAGTCTGGAGGTCTGTAGAATCTCCCTATAAGAAACTTTTTGTTGTGGTAGGTTATATCAACCCATACGGCCTCAAGCCCTGGGACCTCGAGGTCGTATTTCCGTACTGCTGTTAGATCAGATCGTACGTATTAGCATCACCTTCACCAAGTCTGTCAGTTCGATCGATACGATACGGTGGTTCGAAGTTATTTAAAAGATACGGTCATTTGATTTTGTTGTGGAGAGCCAAGTTTCAGTGAATATGAGTATGTCGTATTGTTGAGCCTTGGTTTGAAGTAAGTCAATTTTAGGGCATAGGCTCTGGATGTTAAGGTGCATAACGCAAAGTCCTAAGTTCATCAGTTTAGAGATCGGGTCAGAAATGTCAGATATTGATGAGCTGGATGAAAATGAGTCAGATAAATGTGGGCCTGGGTTTGGATGGATATCTCCAGATGTCAATAATAGTATCAGTGCTAAGTGTATCATAATTACGCATAGGTAGATGACTTATATACGACGTGTTAATAGTATATTGTCTATATGTTTTGTAGATAGCAACACTTTGTTATGTTTGAATAGAACTCGGTTGGGAATGTTGCTGTCGTCTAGAAGACGAGTACTTACACAGAAGCTAGTCAGTCCTGTGATATCAGTCAGGCAAACAACCATATTATACTGAACAGGAAGTAGTAGCAGCGACTTTTCAAATACTTTGGAAAGCAAGTAACACGACTAGGCTTTGAATCCATTTGGGTTTGGTTCATGTGAGTAGTGCGTCATGAGGAATTGGGTTTATGTAAATTATCCATTGTCAAGAGGATAAGCGCGATGGGTGTCACGAATTAAAAAGACCTTAAATATTTCCGATGATCGAAAAAGATGGGCAAATAAAGTGATAATTTGGGGTTCTCGTTGTTGGGAGGATTACTGGATTTGCGTATCTTCAGTAATATGTGAAAATGTTGATCTTTACAAAATAATTTAGGGAAAAAAAAGAGACGTAAATGTGTTGTAGGCTGTATAACACTAATATCTGTTATGCATGTGGATTTGAAAGTTAGGCAACCATGTGGGCATTATTGTACAGATAAATATGACAGCTATCAGATAAGGGAACGAATAAACAGCTAGACAAGATAAAAAAGGGTATGCATAAAGACGGATGAACACATGTGCATAAAATACCTATAGGGTAACATAACTAACAGACAAACATGTACGCATACTTGCATATATACAGACGGACTGATGCGATAATTTAAATGACAGACAGATATACAAACGTGCATTAGAGCAAAGCAATTGTCTCTACCTATGGTCAATGGAGCCTCACTACAGATGGCCTACCTTTACTAAGGTAATGTTAGGTTACACTATCATTTCATAGGTATTAAATATACAAAAAATGAGCGTGGAACTCGTGACTATCTAGTTGGTATACTGTACGGCAGTTAATTACGGGATGCCTAGATCACGTCTCAGACAGGCGAGTGTGTCCGGCGAATCAATACGATGCGTTTTCTGATTGTTAACCTTCACAAGTCACAAGTCTACGCGTCTCGTAGAAAATGTTATTTCTAGATCGGGTGAGATTCTCGTTGACAAAAACGCCCGAAAGACCGGCAACTTTCAGTTTCGAATTTATAGTAAACAGTTTCTGACGGGATCGGTAGGTTGCAAATTTGACAATTATGTCACGGGGACGCGTGGGACCCTTAGCCGCGGCAGCTGTGGCATAGGTCTTCAGATTGCCTACCCGGTGGCTGCGGTCAATTTCGCTGATTGGTAAGTTCGCACCGAGCTTTTTGGCGATGTCTAGCACGATGCTGTCTGTGTTTTCCTTCGGACTTTTGTCTATGCCAGATATCCTTAGACAGTTACGGCGGCTGTATTGCTCAGCGTCGTCGGTCTTCAGCTCGAGGGCGTTAAGTCAGGGACTTAAGAGAAGCGTTCTCTTTTTCGAGGGATTCGAACCTGGCATTAAGTTTAGCTGTAACCTGATCAACGATGGTGGCAACAAGTAAGGCTATCCTGGATTCGAATGTTTGCAAGAATGACGATTCGAGAAGCTCGCTTATCTTGGATAACTCAGCAGGGCCCAGAACTACATTTGCTATGACACCAGTGGGTGTAGCAGAGTCGTCCTCTGCATTGGTGCCAACTGGGACGTCCTCTGAGATGGAGGCCATGGGAAGAGACTCTGCTTTATTTTTCTTAAAATCGGTTAATTTGTTTGATGATGACAAATTTCCCTTCCTGTCCGTTTTCTCACTGACGGGAGTATAAAGTTCTGTGTCCATTTTGCCACGTTGGTTTTTGCTGGACAGTATAAGTAGACAGTCTCTAACCGGGCGTGTTATGAATGTGGATGCTCAATAGCAATACACTGGTTTCCCTTTATTCAATGGGTTTGTTGTCAAGTGCAATCAATCAAGCGAAACACAGGTAAGTCAGGTGACGCAGGTGACGGCAGGTTCGATTTTGAGAAAGAAAGCACACAAGAAAGCGAACTATTGCAACATTTAGAACATGATAAACGATGTTTTTATAATCACCTTAGGAAGATACTATCCTCCAACTTAAATCCAACACACTCTTAGTACAAATTATAACAGACCATTATCACATTTGACAAAAATAAGATCGCTATCCTCCAGGAGAAAAAGCACGTCAAGCCATAACCGGAACCGGAATACTGATCAGATTCAGGTGTTTGATAGTAAAGTGTAAGTATAGTAGTACTTGAAAGCAGTTTTCTAAATCAAACATTGGTCATCTACTTCAAAACATCCAACATGCGGCTATCAATATTGTTTTTGTCAAAAAGTCACTTAATCGCTTTGAAGACATAAGTGAAGAGGTTTTCCAATTAAAGCAGTGGTTTTAGATAGAACCCTAATAGTTCGTATGCGCTTTTTAACCTGCGCTTCGTGGCACTGTCGAAGCCCTCGCTCGGAAAGTGAAAATAGCTCAACTTATTCATAAAATTTTGTTGAGCTTAAGTTTGTGCTTATAATACTAATTAGTAATTCTGTTCAAGTTGTACCGGAAGTTCAAAGCTCTCGATTAATTCTGCAAAATGCGTGAAAAAGGTAAACTATTCAAATAATGTCCACATAAACATAATTCCCTACCCTTAATTTATCCATACGCTGCACCTTTATCACAGTTTTCACTTATATCCCCGGTATTTTGCGTTTCTATAGTCAACTACGATTTTCTGCCATTTCAGCTGGTCAGGTGACTATTGACGATTTCGAAATTACGAGATCTCGCGCAATCTCGCTTTGCGAGATTTGAGGTCGGGGGATTCCGTTTATGTGCTCGAGTGTAAACATAGAACAGCTGACTTACTTTCGTTTCTTCTTCACACACAAAAAGAGGGACAAAGTGAAAAAATGATACAACAAATCATCAGAACTTGTATTTATTTGTTTTAAATGAGTTTTACTCGCTTAAACAATTAGTCCTCTACCGGTGTTCACACCGAACGGGACTATAGGTTTGCCCTCCGTCCGTCAGTCCGTCAGCCTGTCTGTCTGTCTGTCCGCTAAAAATCTGAATCCTTTGATAACTTAAAAACTATTAAAGCTAGGCGCATGAAACTTGGTATGTTAATAGGTAGCAATGTGTACAATATGCACGCACAACATTTGGGTCGCTACCTTGAAGGTCAAGGTCACAGCATGACCTTGAAGCAAAATCGTATCCGGCCCATAACCATACAGGCTTTTAATTCAGCAGATACAATGGGCAGACTGTGCTATGATCGTGTCGGCATTCTTAAAACCTATTGTCAAGTTGATATGATAACCACTCAAAATGATGCTTCAGGATTAATTGATTTTTATTGAAAGGCTCATCAGTCACCAATCATTTAGAAATTAATGTCTTTTTTTAGTGGAAATAAGTGAAGACCATACATTGGTTGTACCCAATGCAAACGTGGGATTGTTCACTGATTGAAACAGTGTCTGAGGCCATGGAACGGTAGCGGTGTGTCATCCCACGTGGACTAATGACTATCTCTACTTCCGCTAAAGAGATAATCGCTGCTGGAGCTAACTGTTATTGCTTAAAGCCGGCAGGATGGAAAAAAATACAACTAGCCTTCGAATTGTATAATCCGGTGCTTTTTTGGTTCAACTATATTAAAGCTATTAATGACATTTCAATAACATCAGTACATCTTCTGTATAGTTTGAGGAGTTAAGTTTATGAGTAACAAAGCTGTACCTGTAATATTGTTTCGACGTGATGGCCCCAGTTTCTTTTATTGCAAGAAAATCGCGAACAATAAGCTTTTGTGACTTTACGCTAATAAATGCAGTTTTTAGGCAAGGGTTATTAAGCGGCCACAACATCCAACAAAAATCAAATTCTTTCATAGCATTTCCATGGTTACAACGAGAACAGTGAGTAAGATAATTTATTGACTTGGCCTGGTATATGCGCGTTAAATCCTGAACGAAAGTTGTAAATCTATTAGGCCAATCATACGAGACATTCCGTCAGGTACGTTAACATCATCGGTAACATATTTTAACGATTCCACGACTCATGGAAGTCACGTGACTATTACCTGATTGACTAACTGAGTCGACAGTCGATCAGATGAAAGTACTATGAAAACGAAATAATTCTCAGAGCTTTTTGTTCGATATGTTCTAATTAAAAAATATATGCCGAAACGTATCTTTATGCATTGCCTTTATAAATATGAAATCTTACCAAATGTAAACCAGTATTAGTCATGATGTTAAAGTTACTAAGCCTGAGGACCATGGCCATTCGAGGTTGTAAAACTTTGGTTTTAGTGCTATGTATCGATTGAATTACCTACTTTACACTAAAATCTTATCAATAAAGGGTTTGATGGTGGCTTTAATGTAGGAATTAACCTAGACTTTTAACCTTACAAATAAGTGGTTTGTATAGTGTATAGTGTCGGTATATTATAGAAATCGTTGTGTACATGTGGCAAATTAATACGACTTATTCTCGTGTTTCGTGTCCTGTACACGAGAACTGTGCTTCTTGTTAACAGTGCTCGCATATATAGTACATTGAATATTGCCTAATTATTCTTATTAATTAATGATTTAGTTTGAATATGTAAAAATAACAAGTTACATACATTAAATTATGTACACAATGTTAGACCTTTTATATGGATGAAAATAATATTTCCATCTTCCGTAATAAAATGCCTTCTTCTTAAATAAGATTATTTATTTAAAATGAGATAAGATTTTTACAACATACATATCATAAAATCGCAGTTGGAAGTAAACCTCTAACTGTCTTTAAGTGATATTCTAAATTAAATAACTTGATAGATGTGTCATTAAAATAGAACAGTCAATATTATCTTCTGATCGAGAAAACGTTTCTATAGGGCATTGAATAAATATGGACTCTAAAGCTCATTACTGATTCCCTAGTAGTGTAGATATAAAGCAAACAGTAAACTGTGCAAGTATAGATTGAAGCACAAGTTATGTCTCATATCTTGGTCAGGATAAGGACACTGCATGGTAATAAATGTTGAGTAATTACTTTCAACTATAGGTTCTTAATGATGTGACAAGGAAAAGTCTTTGTAAAATGTTGGCGTGCAATATATTGTTGCATTACAAAGTGCTATGAAACAGCCTCTATACTCGCGGTGGCTGACATCTGAAACTCACCAACGACGGACATGAAAAGATGGAAAAACAAACGATGAGTTGTAAAATTTAAAGAGAACTGTAAATATGCTTGACCATTGCATTTATTGATTGAACCAATGTCCAATGGACCCCATTTTGAACAAACACCACTCTTAACACCTCTATACATCACTGCATACAAGTGGAAATAAACATAGAAATATAGAGCTTACATAACTAATGTCGTTCGAAATTTTCAGAATTGTTACGCCGTACATTGTGCATGCGTGGTGCGAAAGGAAAGTGGTAAGAGGTCGCCAATTTAGTACGCCAATAATGTCATGAATTTTGGTATCATAAACCCCAATGTATATAAGATTAAATCCAAGTATTTGACAGGATAAACACTTTACTGAAGATGTAACTTTGTACTCTAGCAAGAGAAGTAAAAGTTTGTGAGCTTCAATTTCCACTCTTTATTAAAATGAAATGACATTAATAAATTATTACACTAGCTCACAAACGTGTGCTTCCAACATGGGTTATTCAAAATGTATTGATAATGTATATTTCATAAATTGCATAAAGCCTGATCATGAAATTCCCTGTACTGGACAACTCTAGCAAATCCAAACTGTTTGGGGTTTTAAGATAAACTATAGGTTTGGTCCAATAAACGAAAGTCAAGAATAAAAAAGTTTGCAGTGAAAATAAACAAGTGTATCTGGGCGTATGACGAATAGCGATGTTTGGTTTCTGTTCTGTTGTTGCGTAAGATTGGATTGCCCTGTTATTGACTCAAGCGGACAAATAACATCTTGACGTCCAGGGAAACTGTCTGTCTGGCTGGTAAGGATTGTAAGGGTGACTCATCACTGGACACAATTGTTGATACAACGTCGGAATTTCGCTTCTTCGATTTTGTTGGATAGACAAATAATTTCCATTCCCGGTGTCAGTTCTAGCTGACTGTCTCAAACTATCTTTAATCAGTCCTATACTTCCCCGAAATATTCGAGCTATAACCTTGAGACAAAAGCTGACGCCAGCTAATTAACCATTTTTGGAGCCTAATGAACGTATCAAGGAAGATTTATTTTTATAAAATATAAATATTTAATGCTATCCATTGTCTTTAAAGAACAAATGGAAAAATCAACATTAAATATTTTGTTGTTTCACACCGAACCTGGTGCACAGTTTGATCTCTGTTCGTTTTAAATTTTAGAAACTCTTGTAGACAGTTTCATTTTTGAACTGTGTACTTGATAAAAGTTTCTGCCCAATCAGACGACATCTAAGAGGAAACCTAATGAGTCAGTGTTCGGTTAGGTAATGTACTGGACACAAAGAAATGAAAGTAAAACAAATCTGTGTTTGATACTATTTATTGCAGCTCGCCATATCTTCCAAAGGAAGTATATAAATACAATGTAGAGAGTATATGTAGCTACGAAAGCAATAAATTGTTTAAATGTGCCTCAATCCGGATGAATAATATTTTTATAGATTTGTTTGTATGGAATGGAAAGTTGAAACAAGTTCTATTGGTGCACCATGGACTGCAGATTGTACAACTCTGTCTCGATTCTTACGCATCGTATTTGTATATGACAGCCAGCTTTACACTCAGTATTCCAACTCTATATTGAGAGCAATAACTCTCAATATAAACTTTTAAGGGATATACCTATCAGTGTGGATAGCAGACATAAGAAAGAGGCTATCTAAAAAATCAAATGAAATGTCTTATTTATATATGATTTGATGCCTTCATTGCAAGACACGAAGTATAATCACACGCTTATGCTCAGTGCAGACTGTGCAGCCTTGCAGATTGTGATTTTCTTGTTGGCATTGTAATTGCCTGCTGCAGCAGGACGTGTGACCTCCTAGACTGATGATTCCGGATGCAGAATCTAATTGAAGCTTTTTGAGCCACGGTCAAATAACATCGGAGCTATTAAATTTTAATGTGCGGTTTATTGGATGAACATTAGAAAGGAACCTAATGTACTCGGTATTAGAGTAATACATTTCATCGATTGACATAATATTTGAAGCTGCGAGAAGGTAGTGGCGTGCAAATACATGTGGACGAGTGCTCGGTAAACAAATATGTTTCCTTGCAGGAATAACTCTACTTTTGTAGCTATATAGGGTGTCCAATATTACAAACTGCCGTTACAGACATTCGCTGTGAATATATTAAACAAATAATGCAAACATATCATATATTATTTTGAGGAAAATTTAATACAGTTTAATTGGCTGAACAAACATATGCGAAAATCTTAATATCATGATGTCATAAACAAATTCTTAAACGCATCGTTCCTACATGATAGCTATATCAAGGGTGGTGTTCAGATATAGCTTTAGAGCTATTACCATTGTTAGTGATAAAATTGGTACACAACATAATATCCACAGTTGGAGAAACTCGGCTGGATGCAATTGTAGAAAATAGTTCAACGCTTAAAGTGGTCAGCATGAGCATTAATCTTACCAGACATGAGATTGCTAACATAAAGAGTCGCGACGTCGTTATTTCATATTAAAACATATTTGTAAATCGGCTCTTCTTTAGCTTGAGAAATAATCATTTATCTTCATCTATCGAGCATAACTGTAGTATTTCTTATATTGTTTCATATATGCCTTTTAAACATGCTTTGTCATTTGTATGTCACATATTATAAATCCTTTACATATTAATTACAGTGTATAAAGTATAAGTATCAAGCTGCTCATTGTTCGAACGTATTACCACTTGATACCAATAATCCATGCCATCCCATGCCATCCCATGCTGCAATGATGATAGAATTATTTAAAATCCTGTTTCACAATGAGTTATCAGTATCGGCATCAGCCAGCTAGACATCTAGATATTTAAAATATTTCGTATAATGTCACCCCTGTCGTAGAACAGATTATAGTCATACAGATAGATAAAGAAAAGTTGTAAAAATTACGGACGTGTTAATTACTTAAAGTTTGTCAATATCGAGACATTAAGTATACATGTAGGTGTATACATGTAGGTGTATACATGTATTTGTGTAAATTACTTGGAAATTAAAAGACTTATGATAACTTTTCTGGATTATTACATATACAAACCAGGTGCAGAAATATAATCTGTACTTTAGTCTATACTCAAAACTTTTTATGTATCATTACAAAGTACTTCCTAAAACCTTTATGGAAATTGATTTAGGCTTTTATTAGCAAATAAAATGAAAGAAATGACATCATATATTTATCATACCGTCATAAAAACAATAGACTTAAAACTGATAAAGCTTATAAACATATTGAGATCAAAATATGGCTTGGTTTATGGATATAGTTTCTGGGCCTTGTACACAAGGTATTTATTAGTAGTTGACAAGACACTAATGACTTTGTAATTTACATTCTATTCATTTCTTGGGATCAACGGTGTGTTGACACTGAGATTATTTTGGTATGCTTCTAAACCAGGAAATTGACGTATAATACCTGTATTCTTACACAGAATGTAAATATCGAGACATTAAGAGTTTAAGTAAAATTATTAGAAGCTAAATTGTAAGCTAAATGTGGACTGTTAATAATTGGTTGCGTTACAATCGATCAGTTGGAGAAGGAAATAATAAAAAAATAGGTATCTAGGATAGGAGTAAAAGGTTACTTCTTTAACAGTAAACTTTAAATTTACGAATTGGCTGGAATTCCAACGCTTAACATGAAATCCTGTTGACTTAAACATATTGTTGTTATTGCGTGCTAGATATCCAGAAGAAGTACATAAATTGAAGTGCTTAAACTGAACGTAGGTTGGACTTCCACATTTTAATTCCTCATCGGAGCTTCGAAACCATCACATAAGAACTGGCACTAAATCGCAGGCATTATTCCTAGCCATTTGCTAAACATTTGCTCAGCACCTGTTGATTTAAGCATTGTTTCGACTCCGAAGCTTCCGTTATGACAACCGCAAGAAATGACGAGCAATCTTAAAGGTGAAGTTATTAAGCTTATCCTTCTCCAAATTAATCCATTTGCTTCATTACACATCACTGGTAACAAAGAGAACAATTAGTAAGATCGACTCGTAATTCAGTCTTGTAAATGAATTTCTATGAATGTACTGAATCCTATCCTATTTAAGCTGTGTTAACGTTAGTGCAATCTTACAACACATTCCAACACGAATGGTAACACGTGTTTTAACGCTATTACCTTCAGGGAAGTCACGTGACTCATCAGGTGATTAACAATGTCAGCATTCAATCTTATGTATGTACCTTCGAAGTATCTTATCACTTTCACCTTTTAATATGATACCGGTATTAAACAATTTTGAGATAAGTCCCAAACCTGTATACATTTAAAACACTATTATAAATGTGTGATCTTTTAGAATATAAGCACATATTGTGTTAAGATCGATCTCAAAGTTTAAAATCCATTAGCTCATCCACCGTCCACGACTATAAAAGCTTTTAGGGATTTAAGTCCGTGTTAATCAACTAATTGGTCAGGATTTTAAAATACTTTAATAGTTTCTATGTGTCAGTATATTCTGACAAATTCGCTATGTATATGTTAAGAACAACAACATATAATACTTTATAAAGACTAATAGGACGGTCCCGTGATCTGTATACGAGAAATGAAAAATGCACTGCATGCTTTAACATTAAATTAGCACACATTATAAAACTTTAATCAATTTTTGCCTTTTTATTATGTGTTTATTCTTACATGAGTTTTCAAATATGCAAGTTAATTATAATGACATTATTTTACATATAAAATATCTACATTATAGATACAAAAAAGGTAAATTATTACGAGCAAATGCAACATATTTTAAATCCGTTCTTTCTAAATTAATCCTTTCATCATTGATGAACATAATGAACATAAGATGACTCATTGCTCAATATATATATTCTACCAATAGTTTTCATCAACGTTTCGCAATAACTAACTGAATGAAAGATAAATAACTAATCATCTGCCTGTGGTACCGCAAAATACATGGATAGACATGACATACAAATGACAGACAGTCAATAATCGCGTCTTGGTGAGTCAGTATTTATATGGGGCAATGTACCGAAATCAGGACGATAAAACTGATTGTTGGCACCCTGGTTTATTCCATGTAGATAATAAGATGTTCATAAAATGTGTGATTGTGTCGGATTAATCACTGATATCTATAAGAACTGGGTTAGTGTAAGTTGATTAAATTTTGAGTAATAACACCAAGCTATTGCAGGTCTATGATGTGATTGTGAAATGTCCTTATACATCATTAATAGCACGCGCTAACTTAAACCTGACTAACTAGACAAAGTATTTTTGATGTGTGTGTGCGATACAACGTGAGGGCGAATGCATCAATTAAGACTATGTATACATGTATATTAAAATTGTACAGAATGTATATGTATGTGTGTGTGTGCGTGCGTGCGTACGTGCATGCGTGCGTGCGTGCGTGCGCGTGCGTGCGTGCGTGCGTGTATATATATGCAAAGATTTCATATGATATTTTAGTTGTATCGACCTTACGTCAACAGCAGATGACAGTTATTATACTACGTTCTCATGAAACTTTATATATTTTTCTTTTTTTCTTTCTCTCCCTCATTATCTCTTTCTTTCTATCTCTCTACCTCTAAATACATTAACATTGTATATGGCCTAATTTTACACGAGACATTGATTTTCCCTTTTCTTTATTTACATAAATGTTGGAACCTACATCATACATATACAACAATTAAATATATACTCAACAGTCTTTCAGTTGTAGTCCTTACAAAATCCAAGTTCATACTTAGAAATAAAAGCATTGCATTTATACAAAGCAAATACCTGTTTATGTGAATATATTTAAGTTTATCTGTTATGTAACTACAATTCCCTAAACCATTTTATATAAATTTTATATAATATACATTTTATACATAATGTTGATTATAAAGTTGTTTTGTTTGTATTTAGTTTATTATTCATTATTACTTATGTATTTACTAATTAACTAGAAAATTCCAAATTTATAGTATGATTATTGGTCTACTTGGCATTTGCACTTCTATGCAAGAGATGGTTGGCTGTTCGGTGATTACGTTTTATAGTTTATTTTGTATACACTTACAAATATTCTATGTCAGATGATAACTTAATGTAACTTAATGGAAAACCTTGTGGGAATTGATTAAATTGTCCATGTACAGACGTGCGTAAAGAAAGGCCAGCACATCTGATCACAGGTGGAAAATAGTGTAACATCAATAGAAATCCTAAACTACTAACCATGGTAGCGTCAGACACGATCCATTTTGTGAACACTCATCACCTATATAAATGTGTAAGAATACAGGTATTATACGTAAAATCAGTTAATTGCTTTCGTGGCTTATTTGAAGATGATACATATTTAGAAGCGATTTGTCTTTAATAAAATAGAAAGATAATCAATTTCAGATCATTAAGCTGCTTCAATGTTCACGCATTGCTAACAATGTAATCATAAACATCGTCACGTTTATAAAATGCCACGTAATTATTTATGTACACTTAAAACTTGTGTTTTCGGTGTGATCCTATTGATTGCCACGATTTCAAAATATCCAAGTTCCATTCAAGCAAATCAGTCACTGCCTGTAGTGTATCAAATTCTGGTGAAACTACTTATTTACAACTATAATGGATACTGTCCATATTGATAGCTTTTTAATCCCTCAGTACAATGCAAAAACTTTGGCAACATCAGATACGGACATAAAACAGATGAGCCTCAACTTGCTTGCGTCATATAAGACTGATCGCGGAACTTTCTCGAGGACTCCGGGCGCCAGAAGCTCGTACTTGTCTTGACTTAAAGCATTGTACATGACCAGCTTGGTAGATTTTGTCTCCGATACTATAATATGATCACCAATGATTTCAATATCACATGCAGATTCTATACCAGAGAAACGCGCGTCGTAGGAAAGACAACCTTTCGTGTCCATACTGATAAGTTCATTGCCAGAATCGACTATGAAAATTTTGCCTGCATGGTTCATACTGATGTTCATTGGACGGCGAAATTCGACACCCGACTTCTCGTCTTTGGAAATTGTGCGTAAGAGTCGGCCTGTCTTCTTGTAAACACTAACACACCCAATCCCGTCGATCAGAACTCGACCTCCTCCACAGCAAACAATAAATTCGTTGTTGTTGAAGACCAGACCTCGACACATCTGAGATGTTGAAAAGCAAGAGATGACTGACATGACTGAGCCAACAGAAACCATGCAAATGCTTTTCTCTACGGGTAATGTTATTGCGATGTTTGTTTCAGATATTTTGCAAACTCCAAATGGACAGCCTGTGAGGTTCAGACGTTCCAATTTATTGAAGCTGGCATCTAATCGTTTGAGGCAGCGGTTGTTGTAGTCTGTGATGACGATAGTGCCGTCGTCAAGCATGCATGAACCGTTTATATCTGGTCGGGCAATGTCGTCTTCGAAAGCAATCGTGAACGATATATCTAGCGGAAGGGCTGATGTACGTTGTATCTCTTCTAATTCTCCAAGAGAACTCTTCTCCTCTATGTTCCTCAAAAGTTGCGTATTTCTACTGAAACGAGTGAAAGAGTTAGTTTTCCCTAGGCTGTGTAAGTATGCTGTAATTTTATGTTCATTATTTTTCAATCGTTTCACTTCAGTAAACAGAATGTGTTCCGTTAATTGGCAACGCGCTTTAGCAATGGAATCAATGCCCTTACTGAGTACTTCAGTTTGGTACTTTAGAAGTGTAACTTTCCTTTCCTTATCTGAGATTATTTGCTCGAAACGTTTGTTAATCTTTGCTGTGGTGTTTTGTTCAAGGGTTAGAATCATCGACTCCAACATTTGCTTGACAGTCTGAATCTCGCTGATAACCATCTGGTTCTCCGCTTTTGTCTGCTCGATGCTGTTCTCTTCGTGGCTTTTGAAAGTCTCGCATATCATCCTTGTGTATTTCGCCGCCTTCAACAACGTTGTCCGATTCCCCACTTTCCCAGACACTCTTAGCACTTACCTGGACATCGCGTACAGGGCAGGACCTGAAATTATTAGCTGTTATTAGTATTTTCTGATTAAGATAAAGACTATTTTCATATCCGACTAGCATAAGTTAACGTACCGTTTATCCATCGTGTACTCTCTTCATTACGAAACATTTGATCAAGCATTCCGTTTTCAAAATTTAATAGCAAACATATTAATCACGCACAAACCTTTAATCCTGTGAAATCACACCATGCACAATATACTCAATATATCATTAATAAAGTTTATTAATTCATGTCTGACAACAAACAAGCATTGAAATGCTGGTCTTGTATGTATTCCTTGTTTCCAAAACAATATGGGGTAAACACTTTCATAGCATTAGGTTATGACATTTTAGCATGTAGTTTTAATAATTAAATGCATTTTATTATATGTACGGTTACAATGACAAAGGCCAAAGCGGAAGAGTGTCGGTTGTTGTGTCAATATTGGCGCATATAAACACGTCTTCTCCCAAGTTAAGCATTAAACAACATAGAGAATGCAATCAGTTTGATCAACTTAAAATACAAACTCAAGTTTGCTTGAGAATAATGACAGATGACAAAGTCCTATGAGCATTGCAGCATAAACCAAGTGTTTAAAAGCAAAACAGGGCAAACGTATTTTCATGCTAGCTAAATGTAAAATAACAAATCTGTATGAGCCATTAAACAAAATGAGCAAACTTAACAGTAATTTAATTGTAGTAGTAGTAGTAGTAGTAGTAGTAGTAGTAGTAGTAGTAGTAGTAGAAGTAGTAGTAGAAGAAGAAGAAGAAGAAGAAGTAGTAGTAGTAGTAGTAGTAGTAGTACAATAATAATAAGAATAACATAATTGTGCTTAAATTTAAAAAAAGCTAAAGAATTACGTATTATAATGTTTTATTACGTAATGAACACATAGTTGAAAACTTTTCTCAACACTTTAATGAGTATTATTTTATAAACTAAAATAGATTGTTTTAAATCCCCTTGTTTAACTTATAAGTATGGGAAAATATGTTATGTTCCATGTACTTTCCATGTGTTTTGATAGATATAAGCTATTAAAACGACATACAAAATAACCGATACATTCACATTTAAGATTGTGGCCACTCCTAGAATTTTGTCCTGGAAAATTTACGAGATGGATTACGGGTAACCTACATAAACGAGAGTCATTAATTAATGTACGTTTTCAAAGCAGTAATGAACAGTTATATGGGCAAACGATAAATAATTACGCCGTTTCTCTTTTGTATTTAACAATGTGAAACATTACAAATGACACTTGTGACATGATAAATCTGTACATCTATGGAATAAAAAAATATAACAAAATATGTACGAATCGAACTAACATAGAAATGGTCCGATGATATCTGCATTGATCACCATGATATACATTACGATTTTTTTCAAATGAATACAGTGCAACGGTTGTAAGCCAGACAATTCCACAACATCTGTGACTGATAAAGGTATCAAGAGTTGCATTTCTTTGACAAAATTACGCAATAGATCCGAAAAAGGATCTGGACAAGGACATGATGGAGCCACTTGCTTCCCAGAGCATCTTGATGAAGAGCAGTGAATGGCGTTGAATTTACAACTTCGTCGGTAGAAATGTTCCTATATACAAGCATGAGGGGGAGTACCACACAGCTGTATTTCTGCTCACGAAATTGTATGCTGTGTGTTGCTTCGCCAGTTATTCCTAACAGTAAAGTATAACGATCTCATTTATTTTAGTATAGCTAAACATCAACACAAACACAGCAAATTTATATCTAATCACAAAAGGTCCCTGACCTGTGATCCAGGACCGAGCATACGCTGCAGACAACGTCGTCATGGGTGACACAGAACAAAGTAAGTGGCGTGCCAGGGTGTTCTGCACATGTCGGTACACTGCTAGTACCTGAAATGATGCATATGCCATTTTCTGAAACTGTATTGATTTTGTAAGTAAAGGTCATGTATAATGTATGGTACTGAAACATTAGGTACTGCAATTGCTCAATACTAACGACATCAACGATTTGCTTAACCTTGATGAGTGATCGGATATAGTATTGTATCGGTAAAGAATTAGAATTCAATGTATGCCTAAAACGGCGAGTTCTCAAACTTAACAAATCTTCTGAAGTACCAATTGCAGTGAAAATGAACATAGACATAGGTAAGTCATAAATAAGTTAGTAGAAGCGCAATTTAAGTGAAAACAATGAAAATATAATCAAAATTCTGAAAAACTAAAAGTACATTTTACCTTTTTTGGCAAATCCTAAATCTGTAAGGTCGGCAATTACGTGATTCGCCAGCATCTGAAACTTGCTATGGTCTGTGACACATTTCTGACACAAGTTTTCTCCACATGTCACACAGAACCTCGCTGCCTCGATGTTTTTTCTGACTTTGGAGCAGGGCACACAGTGAATAGTAACGACCTCATCAGAGTCAACTGTAGCCACATCACTGGTAATCGTCTCAGCCATCTTGCTAGTGTGGACCTGTTTGGAATACATCGACACGTGAAACAGAGGCGAACAATACCATCTCGCCCAAGTATTTAGGTGTTTGATAGTAAAGTGTAAGTATAGTAGTACTTGAAAGCAGTTTTCTAAATCAAACATTGGTCATCTATTTCAAAACATCCAACATCAGGCTATCAAGTTTGTTGTTGTCAGAAAGTCACTTAATCGTTTTGAAGACATATGTAAATAAGTTTTCCAATTAAAGCAGTGATTTTTACATAGAACCCTTATAGTTCTTATGTGCTTTTTAATCTGCGCTTCGTGGCACTGTCGATGCCCTCGCTGGGAAGAGTGAAAATAGCTCAACTTATTCATAGAGTTTTGTTGAGCTTACGTTTTTGCTTATAATACTAATTTCTTAATTCCAAGCTTGTACTCATACCTACTTTTTGAGCTATCAGACTGTTAGTAATGTAAAAACTTAAGCTCAATAAAGGAAAATATATCCAGTTATCGGATAATCGAACCAAAGCCTATTCTGCAACATATCGTTCTACGTGTTGCTGTAGTGTATCTATAAAATACATGTTTAAGAACAACACTCATGCAGCATGCCTTAATACCATTTCGAGTGTCAACTGACAGTGACACTACACATTTTTGTGATAGGATATATATGTTGCAGGTTATATAGTTGTTGTATCAAGAGCTAGTTATATACATATATATATATATATATATATATATATATATATATATATATATATATATATATATATATATATATATATATACATATATGTCCGTCTGACTGTACAATAAGCGACTAACGTACCAAGACTGCCACAGTATTCAAAGTGTCGTTAAACTGCCTTTCAGCGATCCTTGATGACAGGTGTAAGTGTAATGAATAAGCTAAGAGCCCGGGGTTGTTTTGTCCACTATACAAGCTTTAACGTTCGTGTTGTCGATGTAGCTACATGAACTGAAGATGTTGTAGATTTTATTTTCAAACGGTTATAATAAATGAAAGAAATAGCTCCTTTTAAAGGAAATGAGGCAAAGGCTTAAAATATCATGTCAAATGGGACAAGACTGTTAAAGCAATTTAATTAGATTTAAAGAATTTCTTTCAGCTCATGTCGTTTTGGTCAAAGAGACAAATACCAAGTTAACGAACAATTATTGGCATAAATATTAATTTTACCGTTACCATCTGTGAGTTGTTTTAACATCATTTAGAAACAAACAACTCTTTATCGAAAATGACGTTACAGTTGTATTTTACCCAAATTTTTATTTAATGAAGAAAAATATACAAAAATATACGGTATTAGAACAAAGATATGCTATTATTATCCACAATACATTATTTTAAAGGTGGTAAAATTGCATCTATTCCATTTTAATAAATAGATAAAAGTTTAGGAAAAGAAATATAAGGCAAAACACTTATATAGCTAATATAAATGTTTCGAACCTGTGACATACAGACTAGTAGAAAGACACAAAACCACCTATCGTAACTGTTAAACGTTTTAAAATATATTCATTCATCTGTTTTAAAAACGAATACATGTTTATGTCCTGTCGGTGAGATCACAAAATCTTTACGGAAACTTATTGTGAGTCAATTCAATATTGACAAATAAAGGTAGCAGAAGTAAACATATAACATATAAAACATGGATTACAACAGAGACGACAATATCAAAGACGATGAAAACAGCAGCAACAGTAAATACAGAAATATCATTATAATGGTAATAATTAATTATAATAGCAATACCTTGCATTATGCGATTTATCCTGTTCAGCTGTGGTGTACGTGTACATTTGGATGAACACTTTATTGTTGCAAGCAAACACAAGGAAGCGAGTTAAGTGGCTTTTTCCTGAAGCTGAAGTCACTAGTTTGAGCGAGTAAAGACGGCTACTAGAAAACTTGGGTTGATAGAGTTAACGTATTGTTTCATTCTCTGTTAAAATATCTATACAGTGCAAAGCACATACAATTATAAAGACCATAGAGCTGTTACTAAAATTGCTGTCTTTTGGAATTTGGTCTACTTACTATATTATTGACACTAGTATGATATAATTCTGATATAATTATAAGATCTCTAACCTAGATCGAGGGTGACTCTACCAGCGTTAACCGACGAACAAGGCCGCATCCGCTGTAAGACCATACTTGCTCAACCGATTCCAGGCGGCCTGCCTCAGAATCTGCGGCCTATTAGGGCTAGACAATCTAGACTACCTAGACGGATAAAGAATAGAAAGTGGAAAGCCATTCTGTGGGAGTATGATCCCTATCATTATTACACCTGACCCTGTGCTGCCTGGAGCTCTTCTATAGCAGCATCGTGCCATCGGCGCTCTTCTTCGACGTCAGAGTTTTTAAGCATTGAGAACAAGTAACTACTTCCTTGAATGACACAGCGTTCGCTAAGCACCTCCTAACAGCATCGCTACACCGAGATTTTTTTATTGTTTATACTATTACTACTATTATATATATATATATATATATATATATATATATATATATATATATATATATATATATATATATATATACAGCAAGGGCAAAGGGTCTTTAATGCTTCTTGCGCTCCCGTTCGGCTCTCGATCACATGGCATCTCCTGTGCTGCCACCAATGATGAACTCTGTTTGGAAAAACGGACGAATCATTCATCGCTTCTAGTATTCCGTCCTCTATTTAGTCGTAATTCATTCCATCCATTAAAGGCAATTTCAATACACGAGCAAACTTAAATAGTTAAACGCCCCGCCCCCACCCCCCTCAAAAAAGCTTATAGAAGGCCCACAAAATCGTGTTGGTCACCCGTGACCTACAGATGACATATACTTCATTGTCAGTACATATCCTTGCCCGACCGAGATAAATCTTATCAATAATTAAAAAATAAGTTATAATGCTTGAGCGCGGGGCACAAGAGAAAGATGTGCTTGAACGTGCCAACGTATTCAGTCTCAAGCAAATTCAATGTGGAAATGTGTTTTTCCACAGCCCTTTGCTTCGCAGAACATGGCTGGGATGTGTGTGTGTGGGAGGGGGGGCGTATTAGGCAAGCTGATAGATGACCTCGGCGTGCCAGCGAATCTTCAGATTTAGCTGCGCATGCAAAATAATAAGGAAATAAATATTAAATAGGCCAACCGGCGCATATTATCTGGTCAGCTGATTTTGTTATGCTCTCACTGTCATTCTCGATGCGCCACCCATTACCATGAAGCCCACCATCGTCAATTGTCCACTGGTCAAGCTAGAGGGCAAACTCCTTAGTTAAATATTTGGAGAGGTCACAGGCTGGCCTTCCCAGATCTTTAGTGGTTGTGACTATATCAGCGTATCGATTGCAGCTCCCAGCACGGAATTTTTCGTCCCACGGCTAATACAGGCCAGGCGCAAGCCCTTAGTGCAAAGGAGATGCCCTCCGCAGCTATCTTCATCTTAGTTATTTGGAGTCTAGAATGCCTCGGACTCGCTGGCGAAAGCGTCTGCCGGGTCTTCGAACAGCGTAAGCATTCCCTTCATGCATTGGTACGTTCAGGTTGGTGTTCCATAGGGTATCACTTTTATTTTTGACGATTTTGCGGTGAAAAAGCTCCCTGCCATACCAGTTGCCAGGAAGCTGTTGTACTGGTTACATATCTTAGATGCCAGCTCCGGCAGTTCGTCTACTTAAAATTTGATGTAGGATACGTTGCCTGTTGCTCTAATGACACGGCTGTAATCGTTAAATTTGAGTTCATACCCAAAGCGGTCACTGAACGCAGACTGGAAAATGATGCTTGGCAAGTCCAGCGGGATGTAGAACTGGTTGCCATAAACCCAGACGTAGCATTTGACCCTCAGCGATGTAACATTACGATTGCCTTATAGGTCGATCCCCTGGTACCGTGCGTACAGATTTCCAGAGATTAAAGTAGCAGTTGGGCATGGTGCTGTCATCGACTGACATGATCTTGTTACAACTTAACTTGGTCGTGCTTTTCTTCAAGATTGTCCAATCAAGTTTTTGGACATTGGTGCATTTGACGTCAGTCGAATTAAGCCCGGTTCTAAAGCTGGACTGGCGTTTCTGGTTTATTGTCGATGTATTGTTACTTTGTTAGTCACAACAACCGTTTGTCTGGTGCCTTCCTTGACTGACCTCCGAGGTTGGATCGCATTATAACCCTCTTCAAACGGAACCAACACAAGCATCGCAAGCGTGATGCTAATGAGCGCAGTCAACGATTACTATAACGAAATATATAAAACTGAGGGGGTGACGCCAAACGGAAGGGACTACTCAAAGTTCTCGATAGGTCAATGCCTCAATCTCCTTCCGCGAAAGAAAGCCACTTGCTCTGTTAACAATAGCAGCTAAACAAGGAAAGAAGGTAGAGAAATCATTCGAAATAAGCTTTGCTTCATAAATTCAGAAACAGAACTGCAACGAAATGCAGACAGAGAACTAGCAAAAGTCATGGCATCTGGAGACATTGAGATGGAAACCCTCGAAAGAGAATCTGAATTGTCTGAATATAGTAAATTAAAATTGGGTGATTTAAATTTGAAGCAGACACAAATTGAAGATTTACAGTCATCGTACTGTAGTGAGTTGTCACCCCAGCTGCCATCTTTGTTTTGACGCCTGTCTCAAAAGTAGTCCCATTTAGGGAAATGGCCGAGGTCATCCGACTACCTACATACATCCGAGAGATGATTCGTGAATTATCTGAGGTGTTCCGATTGCTCTGCAATATGTCACAAAGCAGATCGTTCACTCCCGCACTGCTTCGTAAATTTTATTGTCTCTTGTGTGAAGGTATGACTACGAGGCGCAGATGGTGCGAGCGACTGGTGATACAATTTATTATATTTTGGTGACTTCCTATGAAAAAAAAAAAACACAATACAAAAACGTGAAATAAAATGCCTCACCAATGCCGCATCTTCCCTTTGTTTCTTGAATCATACGGTCTTATAATAAACAGTACATAATGTAAAGCACTTGCATACATATATTTAATCCGGATTCTTATTAACAACTTTTATCGTGTACCGTTTGTGTCCCGAGATGTCGAGGTTATTGTCCATTAACATTATATATTTAGACGATGTACCGTCAAATACAGCTACATACAGGATGATCCCATGGTACCAATCGACAGCATAAAAATGGATATAGAATTATCATGGATAATATATATCATGGATAATATATATTTATGAATTACCCTGATTCCGGACCATCTGCATTCCGGACCATGCTTTAATCATCTCGGACCACTTTGGTCGCCATTCCGGACCATATTTATTTTATTAATGAAATATGTATCGTGAACTTAGGCAAGAAGTATAGATAGATCTAAGATTTAACACGTATTTACCTTGGTCGCTGCAAAACCCTCGTTTAACGTTTTTTTGGCGTAAAAAGTCTTTAAAACTTGAGGTTTAAAACAACTGTCCTTAATAAAATCTATTTTGTTGGTTTTAGCGATTAGGTCAGTTTATAATTGAGTATATTAATTTGGACAAAATGTTTTGTTTATTTCGACACGGAAATGGAATCCAAACATCGTGTCCATAAAACAACACCTCAATATGCAAAATAAACACAGGCGCATTGGCGGCACACTTTTATCAGTAACATTCGACTGTTGTCACACCTCTTTATTGTCTATGAATTTTTTTTCTCATTTCAACTTGTGAACCCAAATGTGTTTTTTAAATTACGAAACTATTCTCTTAAATTCAAAGTATAACCCTATGAATAATCAGGCATCTCAACAATACACACGAGGCGAGAAATTGACACAAAATACCGACACAATAGTAATAAAAAATATTTTGTATAATGTGTTCTTTGATTTACGGACACGATTATTTGATGCCATTTCCCATGTCAAAATAAACCAAACATTTTGTTAGCCTTTATATTATGACCAAATCAATATATACAATTATAAACTGACCCGATTGCTAAAACTATGATTTTTAAAGGACACGTGTTTTAAACCTAAAGTTTTTTTTTTTTAAATTACGCTAATAAAAGAGGGTTTTACAACGACCTAGGAAATATAAATTTGATCTAATATCATCTAGACTTCTTTCCAAAGTTCTGATGATTATTATTTCATAAATCAAATAAATATGGTCCGGAAAAATTATTATATGGTCCGGTAGGACGATCAAAGTGGTCAGGGATGATTATAACATGGTCCGGAATGAGGATACACCTATATATATAAATTGAAAACAGGAAGTTCTACTTTTTTTTTTGGCCTCAACTGCATATGGTCTCACAAGATAATAAATTATTAGCTGTCGCTGAATCTGTCCGAGTGAACAGCAGTGTTCTCAACGTTTCCCCAGCATGGCTTGATAGCAATGTGGCTTTATTGCTTGTTTTAGGGTTTTGAAACACATCACAGACACAATTATAGTAATTTAAGCAAAGTCCAGCTATTTAGGGAGGAAGGCTTGAGACAAATGTCTGGGTTGAATTGCCGGTGTAACGGAGGACATTTGGAATACCTTAAGTTTTCAAATTAGAAAATTCGCCAAGATCAGGCGATCAGGACTAAAATCAACACATTGAGAAGCGATTAGAGAAATAACAGGTCAGCTACTCTACCACTTGGCTACGATCTATTTTATTAAATTAAGTAAACCACAAAAGATAAGATATTTTCACATTTTATTTACAAAAAGTATAATACATACTTTGCAAAATCGAGGTCCTAACAAAGACACAGCTCAAATTGTTAAGTTGCTATTTTATTTGATTAACATAATATCAAATGCCCGCGAGAAAAGTACCAGACTGGATTAATAAAGGGCAATAGTACCAATTATTGAAACTTTAAGTTTTGATGTTTAAGTATAATTCTACAGCAAAATGATTGGAATAGCAAAGTAAAAGATCAGAATGGGAAAGAGTTTGTTTACATTAGTTCTTTTTTCCCATTATTCTTTGTAAGATGTAAATCTCGCCGTTGTTGATTTGTATTCCGTAAAAGGCATCAATAAATGACCAGTTTCAGGTAAGGGCAAGTTTCAGTTCAGCTGTTCAGCAAAGCCACTAGTTGATGAATTAAACGACTCTCTAAAGCCCTGAGGTTATGAAGCTTCGACATCCGTGAGTATTCCAAGGACCTGATTAGTTTAAGTATAATGAAATTTAGCCATTTAATTGTTTAAGGATGATCTCAGACTCCAGCTCAAAATTGTAAGAACAGCCACAAGTCAGCAGGGTGCCCACCAGACCACTCCAATCCAAATATACTGGAGCAGGTGCCTTCTCACTTGTCAGTCTCCACTGGGTTCACCTTCACGCCCTGGCGAATCTGACCCCAACCAATCAATCTGGAATTGAAAAATAAATAATAATAAAGGTCCCATTTAATATAAACAGTCAGGGATCCAGATACGCATGTTGTATATTCAGAGAAAACAATTGCAAGAGACTCTAGCAGTAGCATGCACAGCAAAATGCACAAAGATTGGGTTTAGAAACGTGGGGAAATGCTTAAGCACTAAAACCATTTAAAAATATGTGTATCTCAATATTCTTAAGATCTGACAAGGCTGTGCCTGAATCTTGACCTCATTTTTGTTTTCTACATCCCTATTTTTACAGTAGTGTCCCATATTGGATAAAGATATTAAAATCTCATATACCTCCAGTGTTTCTCCACTCTGCGACTGAGGGCAATCTTTTCTCCGATCTCTGTACACACAGGATTGGTGAGGCCAATCTTGGCCAAGTCAACCTTGATTCCTAGTACACGACCTCCTGTAGACAGGGATCCAATGTTCACCATCAGGATCTCGTTTTTGGCAAGCTTTTGAACCTGCAACCCACACACAATGCTTTAAATAGAAGTTTCTAACATTAAAAAGGTCCTACCAAGATTGATATAAATGTTTTCACTGCCCTAACACATCAACCTTTACATGAAGTATACAATAAATACTTGTTCATCATAGAATCTTAACATTGCATATTTCAATATAATGTCCCACCGGCCGCAATAGCTCAGGTGGTAGAGCGTCAGCAGATCGGGAGGTCGTGGGTTCAAACCACGGCCGGGTCAAACCAAAGACTTTAAAGTTGAAAGAAGTGGCCACTTCCTTACGCTCGGCGCTAAGTGGACAGCATTACGCTTAACTCGTCGGTGTCAGTATAATGGACTGGCCGGGTTCAGTCCCTGGGCACCTTATAAGTGCCCCTGTGCTATAATGATAGAAATGTCGCTGCACATTATCGGAAAAAAATGCCGGCAAATCCCAATCCCATCATGCACCAGTTATTCTTCCATGTAGTGTATCGCTAAGATGCCCAAGGAAAACATGTGGTACCTTTTTTCATCATTAACCTCTATGAACTTAAACTTTTAGCTTGAAATGTAATTGAAATTGGAAATGACAAGCCTTCTAAGAAAAAAAGTAAATCTCCCATTCTAGGACAAAGGTTGACCTCGAAAAAGCTCATATGCACTTTGTCCTTCGATTGGCGTGAATTTGACCTTTACATTTATATCAAACATTTATGGGTAAAACATTTATATCAACCTTGGCAAAATGGTTCAAAACACTATCTTATCATGGCAAACACAAGTGCTAAATAATTTAAAAATCCATTTACCCATGTTTAAGTTAGCACCTTGAGGGGCAAATTTCGACACAAGCTAGCATATACAGTGTTCAGTCCAGAGTGTGCCACTGCGCCCATCACCTGTAAAATTTGTTTTGAGCGCATCCCAAAGCATTTTTTGGTCAAGCCAACATCAAAAAAAACAGTTTCTGCTCATTTCCGCTCCTTTTATCCCATTCCATTGCCTAGTTAGACTGTGTACTCATTCTACAAATGCCAACAGCTTTTCACTAGTGAAATACTGTTAAACCATTCATTATAATATTGTATGGTTGCTATTGGCATGGGTCTAGTGCCAGAAATATACTGAGTGCATCTCAGATTATTTTGCACCGCAATTGGTAAAAATCATCACAAAATGCAAATAATTAAGACTTTCAATCAATTACTGAAATAGCAGTATTCCTCCTCAAACCTTGAGCCAGATTCTTAAAAGAAAAATCAAGTATTTCAATGCAAATGCCGGACTGATGAGCATTACAATCATTTGTTAATTTTCACAATAAAAATTGTGTGATGTGTGCATAATTTTTTTTTCTTGTAATGAGGTAGAAAACAACTTAAAGCAGAAATTTAATTCTACTAGTGCTGATTTCTCATGTGTGATAGCAGGAGGGTCTTTAACAAGAGCAGCAAGTGTTATTTAAGATTTAAAGGCCATGTATGACACCGATAAGCTTTACATTTTAAGATGAACGTTTATTTTTTTCAATTTGCAGTTATGCCCCCACCCCTTCCCTTTTTTTCTGTAAGGCCCTATTTTTTTTTGGAGTCCATGGGTCTGAACAGCATTGGCACCTTCACTGACTTCACAATAATCTTACACTGGCAGAGTGACATACCCTTGCTCCTTTCTGTTTCTCACCATCCACCTTCACTCCAAGCAGCCTCCTCAAGAGGAAGAATGAGATGGTGAGTTCTGTGTAGATGTCAGGTAAGGCACCTACAGCTCCCAGGACCTGCCCCACCATACGGTCAGCACGACACAACATAGGGTCAATCTTTGTACCCACACCTGCAACATGACCACAATACAATCAAACCTTTAACCGTAATGGTTTTTGGTACCTTTTTAAAAAAATGTCAACAGTTTATTGTGGTAAGAATGCATATCATTTGTTATTTCCTTTGCATAGTCTTGTTTACGGATCTTTAAAAGAGATTTACGATTTCATCAATTATTATCATTATTTATTATTATCAATATTTAAGTTTTTTTTGCATTGAGAAATAAATTGCATTGAATATAGAAACAAGTGAGAAAAAAATCTTGCAACCAAAAGATTAACAATTCTTTTTTGACAATGTCTCTTGTTTAAAAGCACATGCATTAAACCATAGATATATACATAACCTGAGAGACAAGGATATTGAA
The DNA here is from genome assembly GCA_007844125.1 of Sinonovacula constricta. NCBI lineage: Eukaryota > Metazoa > Mollusca > Bivalvia > Cardiida > Solecurtidae > Sinonovacula > Sinonovacula constricta. The sequence goes on along the minus strand of CM017556.1, from coordinate 76,441,180 downwards.
GACATTTCTGTGTTACACACATAAGTCTAAAAGGGAGAGTATTTTTTCCCCCCAGAAAAGGGCACTTAAAAGTGGGACAGGTTCTACTGAAAGGACAAATGTTTCTAATTAAGAATGTATTAACTGGTCGCTTCATACATTTTTATGAACTATTGGTAGAGCTGTTGTAATATAGATGGATTTTCTAGCTGTTCAATTCCATAAGATCATTAACAAGCACATGTGATAACATTCAAATACCTTAGCTTTAACATATCGGTAGTTTGGTAATTTCCCACTAAATGTTATGAATTAAGTTGGCTGGATCTACTTTTTTTATCCAAAATTGAATTAACAATTTAAGAAAAAATTATAAGTTCAAAATATATTCATTTTCTATAGCATGCATTAAAACAATTTAGATTTCAAGTAATTTCCATAAACAACGGGTACCATTTTTGCTAATAAGATTAGAGATGTTCCTTCTGAAGTCAAACAGTCCAATTGTTTAGGAAAAAAGAAGTTTCACTATGCATGAGAAATATGCAGATATCTATACTATATTTTTATTCAATTATTTTGTAATTACCTGTATGTTTTCAATTAAAATAGATTGATCTAAATCTGCTAAGTAATACAATTTAAAAAAAACCCATCTTTTGCTTAAAATCAATTAAATGCTAAGTTTAAGTCTAAAAATCTCTGGCGCTAATATTTAGAATTTTACTTATTCAAAAATTACAGAGCTGAGAATAGTGAATACTGTTGAGATGAGTTGATGTTATATGAATGAACACTATAGATCACTTCGTAGTTTACGATCTAATGCAATGATTTGTTGAAAAGCATCATTAAAGAATGCACATTAAAAAACTAGTCAGTAACATTAAATTTCTGTAATTTTTTAAAAGAACAAAAATCTCAAGATTATAATTTTTAAAATAATATTGCATACTGGCTTAAAATACAAAATGTGCACTGAAAGTAATGTCACTGTATTTGTCACTGCAAGTAAGCTTCATATCCTAATCACAAAAACCTATAACTTTCACTATGAAGCCCAATAAAACTTAGAAGAAGAAGAGAAATTCCTGGTCGTCTGAGCGGCAGAAAATAATACCCAGCTAAAACCATAACAATAGTCTTGGGAGTTGAAAATGATGTGCAACCAGTAATTTACACTAAATGACACCATTTTGAATGTTTTATCAATAGTGGATATACAAAGATCACTCAATAAATTTTAATGCAGTCAAGTATACAAATATTGTGTGCAACTATCAGAGATGCTATACCGTGACACACAATGTCACAAGTAATTAAAATGATGAGGCATTTTCTAACACTTGATAAAAATAACTAAGAACTTGGGAAACTATCAGAGTATTTGACCTGTGCTATGCTATGTATAGATTGCAGGTGAGTATATCTTATGACAAATTAAAGCTAGGCACACTGCAGGTTAGCTGGAAAACCACTCCACATAAAAGTTCTTGCCCCGACCAGGACTCGAACCCACACAGTGAGGGGCTGAGGAGTTACAACTACTCTGACTGCTCGGCCATGGGCACCCCACACACATTACACAACTTGTGTATTGTAACATCAATATGACATAGTTTAAGCATTTAAGTACTCCTTATAGAGGCATGTGGTGACGTCCTGATGTCTCTGCAAAGTGAAGTCCACAGGGCGAAGACTAGGGCATGGTTGAGATTATGGTAGCATGGCACACTGCTGCTAGTGAAAGGGTACTGTGGCACTGCAGAAAAAGGCTATGGCACAGCACCACAGTCATAAGGGCTAGGGGAAACACTTTGTGCAGAGTAATAAAACATGTACCATCAGACAACTCCGAGCGTTGTTTCTACTTACCAATAAGCCCTCCTGGCACAGCATACTGAAGATCATTCTGCTCAGCAAACAGAGACACAATCCTTGACTTAATAGGTTTACACGACAGTTTACCCTCCTGATCCTTGGAGATCATGCCTGGACGTACTTCTATCTCTTGACCAACCTACAGTACATAGACCAGGTAAATTAGCCCTCACCTGTAAGATCATACCTGGACGTAATTTTTTCTGTTGACCAACATATTTAAACAAACCAGGTAAATTAGCCGGAAATTTTTGTCAGATCTTACCTGGACATAATTTTATCTCTTGACTAACCAATAGAACATAGACCATAGTAATTTAGCTCTTAAATCTTTGTCAGATCATACCTAGATGTAATTCTATGTCTTGACCAACCTTAAGTACATAGAGACCAGGTTATTAAGTCCTTATCTATTTGTTACTAATCAGTTCTTATTCTTAGTTTTTCAATTCAAATTAAATGCAAAGCTAGACTATACATCATCAAACAGTGCGGATTCCGATCAGACAGCTCCAAGCAGGAACTGGCTATATGGGACCTACACTCTTTGTCTAGCCGAGTCTATACCACTTCATGTTTAGCAGTTTACTGTGGATTAGAAGTACAAGGTGGGACTTACAGCATAAGATAAATTTCTTTTTATATTGTTAGGGAATAAATAAATATGAAAATTAAGGTTGATACCATCCTTTTACAATGGGTTCATTAAAAAAGACGCAATTTGTTAAAAGTGGTATTCAACTGTCTTGTTTATTCTTTCCAAATTTCTAAATAATCATGATAATGATCTTTGCCAGAAAAAAAAGACCTTAAAGCATAACATCTCAAACTTCATAAAAAACATGTAGTTGATATCTGAGTCAGACTTCACAGTAAGGTAGTTGTAAACAGTAAAAAGGTGACCACCTATATTTGAAATTAACTTTTACAATCACCTGGGTAAGCAGCTCTGACATTGACATCTATTTTACCAGAAATCTTCATTATTCTTATAGATTTTGAAAGGATGAATATTTTGAATGATTTTTTCTTAATATGTAATGTCTAACTATTAAGTCGGTGTTCCAAATCGTCTTTATTTAGAATAAATGAGTTATGCAGAAATAATGTCTGTCCAACAAGGTTAAATGTTGTTACATGTATCTGATATAGGCATACTGTAGGATACCACTTTTAAACACCATGTGTTGGTTACAGCACAGGCAACTCATGACTATTTTCTTACAAACCTTGAGAACCCCCTTCAGGATACTGCCTCCAGCCACTCCACCCTTCAACTCATCCACTTCACAGCCTGGCTTGTTAACATCAAAAGACCGAATTACTGGAAAATAGGACAAAGTAAATTGAAAATACATACAGCAAAACAACAAATCCAAAAAGATTCAGACCAAAGGTGAGTATTCTTTTAAAGACAGCTACTGACTTCAACTGTACATACCAGATTAAGGGAGGTTTTAAAGCTTTTTAATGTTCTTAATTTATACCAATATCTATAAAAGTCAAGTGTTGAAATTGTTTTTTAATGAATAAAAGAAAACATACTGCATTTATGTAAGATGATCTCCTGGATGCACGCTAAGTGAAAGACAACATCAATTTTGTTTGCTCACCTATAAGTCTGGGCTGGGAGGTGAAGTCTCGGACAGGTACGGGCAGTTTCTTGGTGATGTATTCACATACAACATCAATGTTATACTTAAGCTGTGCTGATATTGGGATCACTGGTGCTCCTTCTGCTATTGTTCCTGAAGTAGAAATAGACCCAATTTGAATGTATTGTACTAATGTACCAAATAATTTAATCTATACATCATATGACAAAGCATAAAAAAGAGTAACAAAACACATGAGAGAAAATAATTGTAACTACATCTATCTTGATATGATCATTACAGATCCCCTAAGAAATGATGTTTTCGCTTACAGTTAAGAGCAGGATAAACCAGATGCAATTTGCCTTGAAGATAACTGTTGCCCATTTCAAAGTTGAAGCTCACCCAACTATTAAGTCAACAATCTCTTTTTTAATTTCATTGTTTTCTAATTATTTCAAATTCTGAAATAGACCGTTGTCAGTGGCTCATAACAAAACTAACATAAGCAAATCAGATTGCCTCCCTTTCAGTTCAAGCTTATTTACCTTTAACAAAAGCAAGGATCTGATCATGCTGTTCTTTAGCCTGACTCTCACGGACCAAATCTATTTTATTTTGCAGAATGAGGATGTGCTTCAGCTTCATGATTTCCACGGCTGCCAGATGTTCCGAGGTCTGGGGTTGGGGGCATGATTCATTGCCAGCTGAAATATAAATAAAACATCAAGGTGAAGAGGTATGAATATTTGACAATGGTACAACATGCAGATTCTGAATTTGTTTATTGGGTTTATTGTCCCACCAACAGTATTTAATTTATCTGGAGACGGTGTCCACTTGAAGCAGATATAGTGCTGCCTTCACTGTGTATAGCATGCCGTGAACACATGGCATGATACCACACCCAGTCACATTATCCAGACACCAGGCCAAGCAGTCGTGGAACTACCCTTATATTTGTTTGAGCGTTAGCAAGGGAGCTATACCACTACCATTTTTAACAACTTTGGTATGTCGCGGCCTGGGATCGAACCCTGGGCCTCCCGAACCTGGAGCCGACGCTCTACCGATTGCGCTACCAGGTCCGGTAGATTCTGAATTTAGTTGTTCCGCAGATCAAAATGTTTATATAAAAAGTCTATTAAGATGAAGAAAAAAGCATTGATTAATCTAGGTCATATGATCTCATCATACAGGAAGTCCTTTTTTACTTTTAACCTTACAATAAGGGCTGTGTATTTTAAAGATGGTCATGCTATGATAGGCATCTCAATATGAAGAATTTTGTTTTAATACAAAAACAAGCAATGAACCATGGTTTGCCAGCTCTTCTGTACCTATTGGATTTATTCTGACAATTCTATTCTAGATATGAAAGCAAAGTAGATACTGGATGTTACAAGGCTGTAGATATTGGGATGCCAAGTAAACAAAAATGCTATTTTAAAAAAATAATAATAATATTATATAGCAAGATATTTACAGCGTTATTGATAAAGCAGGCTTAACATAATTTCAAGGATCAAGGTAATTTTTTTATTTGATCATATCTTGTACTCTATATTGCGCACTCTTGAATACTAGAAATATCGATACAGCCCTACTTAAGACAGGGCGTTCGGTACTCTGAATTTCTACGGTCATTGACCCCTCAGTCAAAATTTTCAGGGGTCAAATTCAAATTTCTGAGAGTCATATCTGTGTGTTGTATAGCACATCATAAAGCGCATAAGTGCTGTTATATCAATGTTGATTGTGTTTTACTATTTACAGTTAATTTTTCTTTTTTTTTTAGAATTTAGGTTTTTCTTCAGATCTTTTTCTTTTCTCTTTAAAACATTTAATTCATAAAACATTTAATTCATCATTTTTTGTGTATATAATTATTATTGTATATACAATTATATCATCAACGACCACATTTTGTATAAAAAAGCCTTGATGGGAATTATTGATACTTCTAAGAGTTTGCTAGGGACAAGTAAATAAACAGAATATTGCTTAATAGTGTTTTTTCTGAATCTCAGCTATGACAATCAAATTAACAAAAACAACAACATATCAATTAACATTGTTACATTGTCACCGTTAAAAATAATATTGCTTCTCAAAACTGACATAACTCCAAAACCAATTATAAATGTCAGAGCCGACGTTCTCGGCCACCCAATAACGCATATTTCCTAACTAAATATATCTTAAGGCACCATCAGGCAAGACAACAAGAACCTGGTTTTCAGTACAAAATGTACTGTGTTAATCTGTAGTCTGTGCCCAAAACTAATTTTGAAATATCAAAACGTCAAACAAGCTTTTCTTAGCGATAATTTCAACCATTCAAGTAACATGTTCATCTTTTGTAGATACGATCAGTCGATTTTCCGTATTAGTGTGCATAGTTCTAAATCGCTGTCTAATTAAATTATACTCGGATGCACCGCTTTGCTCCTTTGCAGTAATCGCACATTTAGGTGGCCCATCAAGTAATTATACAATGCCTACAGTCGTCCTTAATTGCTTCTGATGCATCAGGATGCTATAAACATGTTTCACGAGTAAACAGATGCCGATCAATTAAGATTTATTACTTTTCTACACCTCTGTCAAAACGCCATATTGAAATTAGCTGCGCACACGAGCAAACATGTAAATTGGCAGAACTTAAGCACCTGTTTCTTATTAATTATGCAGGCTCCGCCTACTGTATTGTTTTTCTCCTAGCAGAAGGTAATCGACGCGCGCGTGTGTGTGTGAATCTGTTCTCATTAATATGCAGACTCCGCCCATTGTCGTCTTTTCTTGCTTCTTATGAAGCTGTAGGCGATTTTGACTGACGCACGGGTAGAAATTGTCACGGGTCAAAATGACCCCCGTCGCTTTATTGATGTGCGTCAGTTAGGGGTATTTCCGAATTTTCGTGCTTCAAAACCCGGGAGCTCGGGTCAACCGAACACCCTGTTAAGACATACTGCATGTTCAACAAATCTGCATAGTTGTGGTTGATATTGTCAATTGTCTTTTAACTGAATGTATTTCAGTAGGAGAAGTGCGTGTAAATGTTCCAATATTAAATCTTATAAGAACAAAATAAGATCCAATGACATTACCTGTTTCCTAGACAATTTTAGTGTTGTTTATGTAACCTCGAACAAGCAAGTTTCAATTACTGTTAATAAATGATTAAACTGCAGAATATACCTATCAAAAGCAAGGCAGCATCCATGACAGCTGCTCCGTTCAACATGGTGGCCATAAGAATGTCGTGACCTGGACAATCCACAAACGATACATGTCTGCAACAAATTGTATTGTTCATTAAGAAAGCACATATTAAATATTGCTAATGAACCAATCATACAAAAATTGCTTTATCAAAAGAAATTAAATGTGCTCAATTAAATTTTTACACAATATCACATTACTCCAAATGTATCACAGTATTAAAAGAAAAACAAAACTTAACTAAAAACTTTTTCTAGAAATTTCTAAGTGATTGTAAAGTTTGTTGTAAACTGATATTAAACACTATATAGTCAATAGTAAGAATACTTTCTTTTTAACAACAGTATAAAATGGATAGAAACAATCAAGTGCCTGAAGTATGATGGTAAACATTTACCTCAACAACTGGAACCTTCCGGAGCAGCTTGGTCGGTCACAGGGGAAGTTATCCTCTTTTGAACTGACACATGATCTGTAGCAGCTAGGACGCGGACATGTGGCATTGTCACATTTGTAAATCTGGCAATGAAAACAAATGTTTTGTTTGTTTTGCTATTTGCAAGTGGCACAACCACAGTAACTGTTAATGAGACATTACATTAATTAATAATGTATAAGTTGAACCATCAATGCACAGCAGGTCAGCCACTTCTTACCACGTTACACGTTAGTTAATTGCTCCACCACTGGTGCCCCATCCCCACCATCTAAGACCTTTTTTCTTTCTTTTTTTTTTTTGCCAGGTGGGGTGGGTCCAGGACATATCTGTTTAATCTTGCACATCCTTCTGTCTTTCTTTTCTCCCACTTACAAATAAGCAATTTTTGGAAATTTATAAAAAATTTGACTAGAAAATATACAAACCTTTGCATTTGCATAGCCTAATTTAATTGTAATATTTCGAACTTTCTCATTCTTGAATCGGACAGTCTGCAAGTAAAGAAAACAACATTAATATGATAATAATAAACCTTTTCTGGTCAAGGTGTTAAAAGTTTCATAATAAAAGATTAACTGATTAACCAACACATTTAAAAGTTGTTCAGATTTTCCTGACTTTAATAACAACAAAACATTCTTCAACACATTTATAAACAAAAGGATATTTTAAGATAAAAGCCTTGCTTGGCATATTTTAATGTTCATTAATTAAAATTGTTCTAGACTATAAAACTTTACAAGAAAAAATCTTTGTGTGATGTTGCAAGTCTAAGGTTTGTTAAGACATAAAACAAATAAAAAGTAAATACAACATTGCATTAATTATGTCACTTAAGTTCATTTAAACATTAATATGTTGTAGCAAGTTGACAAGTACGTTCAGGATTAACACACAGTAACAAAAAACATCTACCTGGACACCGGATATAGCTTTAACAAGAGTTGACTTTCCATGAGCTACATGACCTATTGTACCTGAAATAAGTACAAAAATTCTAGAATGAAGTTGTTTTTTTTAATTACGAGAATATTTTCTTTATTCAGGATAATCTCATTTGATACAAACAACACAATAAATGATATATTCATGAATATAACTTAAGGTTAAATATACATGGATTTCAAAGAATATTTAAGAAAACCGTAGCCATGTTTTTGAGATTTTTTACAAGGATTTTATTAAGAATGTGTTAATTGTCTATCCTCAGGCATGTTCAACAATCTTATTCATGTTTTCGATGATACTATTCATGCAACCTTAACAGTAACAGTGTCAAACAAGGGGGGCCATGATGGCCCTTAATCACTTACCTGTGAACACAGGCTTTTAGTAGGCTCATATCTGGCATCAAGTAATTAAGAGTTATTTACTTAAGAAATCTTTGCTGAAGATTGGACCGTAAGTGTGGTCACTGGGCTCATAACATTTTCTAGGTTTCTACCTAGTAACCTACTGAATCCACATGACCCACTTAAAAACATATACATGTAAGATCTCATGCTGGCAGACATTCTGGCCAAGTTTAGTAAGATTGGGCCATTAATGTGGCTAAGTGTTTTCACAAGGTTTTTCTAAAATTTGACCTAGTGACCTATTTATTGACCCTAGGTGACCCAGTTATGGACTCATTCAAGATTTCATGCAGCCAAACATTCTGACCAAGTTTGAAGTAGATTGGATAAAAACTGTGGCCTCTAGCATGTCAAAAGCTAACATGTTGACATCGGTCGACGAACAAAGTGGTATCTGTATTTGTATTTTGGGTTTTACGGCACAACGACACTTGATAGGCCAGGTATCAGATTAACTCACCTTGAGCATGTTGTGCTCAGGTGAGCTAAAAATACCTTGGCCTTGGTTTGAATATGCCAAGAATATTCACAAATCAATCAACAACTTCATTAAAGCAGGTGTACAGACAAACTATACTTACCAATGTTAATTGTAGCCTGTCTACTAATTACTTCTGGTGTCAGTGGTGTAAGCTCCTCAACTTTCTGAAACAATAATTACAACGAACAATCAGGATTATTCAATATACATTATTTTTCATAGTCAACAAATTATGAAGTGTAAACCCACCAAAACTTTTACACCTCCCATGGCCAATGACTAAATACCTCAGTTTTAGGAAAGAAAAAAATATAGCAAAAACTTACATCAGACTCTGCTATAAGCAATCAACATGCACGTATAATGCAACAAATGGTAATACCTAAGCCAAGATTTGGAAAACTGCACGATGTGAACATTGTGAAACTTTGATCAGTAGAGGCTTCAGAGAGCTTTCTCTGACCAGTCTGACTTAATACTGAAGCAATATCTTACATTAGTTTTTGCGTTTTTGTGATTCAATTTTAGATAAATGTAATAGCATTAGTACTAACAATTTTGATATGAACAATAATGCAACATTTTAGACAGTATCAGTGATCTGCCAAGATTTTTGAATTACTGGGCCCACTACCCATGACTTGGGGTCATTTTAAAATTGTTAATGCGGAAGCTTGTTAATCTCTGTTAACCGAGATGCATGTTTGATACAAACACGAAAAAGCATGACATTGTATTCTCTTTCACAGTATAAATCAGCCATTTAAAATCTTTTAACAATTTAATTTGAAAAGGGTATTTTCAAATCAGTGGGATTGGGATAAGCAGGTGCAATAATAATAATAATAATAATACATAATAAATAAAATATATGAAAGTTAGCTATTTTTAATGCTCATGCAGAATCTAGTTTTAGGAACAAAAGAAACGAAATGCAATATGGGCTATTAACTGCTGAAATGAACATAACAGTTAAAAATAATATCGCTTCTGAAAACTGGCTTCACACCAAAACCAATTATAAATATATCCAATTATAAATATAGGGGTTGCCGTTCTTGGTAACCCAATAATGCATATAACAAGTATTATTTCCTAACTACATATATCTAAAGGCACCATCAGGCAAGACAACAAGAACCTGGCTTTCAGTGCAAAATGTACTTTGTCAAACTTTCCAAAATAATTTTGAAATATTAAAATGTCAACCAAGCTTGTTTTTGCCATATCAACCATTCAAGTAACAAGTACATCTTTTGTAGATACGATCAATCGATTTGCCGTATATTTGTGTGAATTGTTCTAAATCGCTGTCAAATTTACATTATACTCGGACGCAACGCTTCGTACCTTTTCAGTAATCACACATTCAGGTGGCCCAATCAAGTAATTATACAATGCCTACAGTCGTCCTTAAATGCTTCCGATGCATCAGGATGATACAGACATGCTTTACAAGTAAACAGATGCCAATCAAGATTTATTACTTTATTAAACCTCTGTCAAATTGCCATATTGAAATTAGCCGCGCACGCGAGCCAACGTGTCCATTGGCAGAACATAAGCACCTGTTTCTTATTAATTATGCAGGCTCCGCCTACTGTATTGTTTTTCTCCCAGCAGAAGGTAATTGATGCGTCTGTGTGGGGGAAACTGTTCACATTAATATGCAGACTCTGCCCATTGTCATCTTTTCTCACTTCTTATGAAGCTGTAGGCCGACGCACTGGTAGAAATTGTCACGGGACAAAATGACCCCCGCAGCTTTATTGATGTGCGTCAATAAGGGGTATTTCCGGATTTTCGTGCATCAAACCCAGGAGCTCAGGTCAACAGAACACCTGATGATAAACTACTTCATATCAACCTCTAGCTTTGAACAATTAAACAAAAAATATCTTAAAAATTGTGAAATATTGAGTTTTTAAAACAAACTATCGCTGATTTTAGGAGAATGTAAAATTTTTATAGCCTGACGATACCTTCTGGTCCCAGTCATTTTCATCTTGGGTAGTCATTTACATCGGATTGAAAGACGGAAAAAGATTTGAACAATGTTTGAGATTAAGCCTGAATTGCTTAATTCTTATTGGCCTTCTCTGAAGTGGAGATTTTCATCCACATTCAGTGCAAAATCAAAACCAATCAGAAACCTGACTTTTAAGCTTCTGTCCAAGTTTCAAAGCTCAAAATAAGACAATCCAAGCACCTTTTATCTAGACAGGTTGATCTTTAATGGCTGCAAAGAATTGTGTGTGTGTTGTTTTGCCAGCTCTTAAAGCAAGTAATGAAGGGCATAATACAATTGCCTCAACTAGAGGACCTATATTATTACAACACTATTAATTCAGGAAACCATCGAATCGTCGACTTTTGGTAACATGACCACGATTGTCAGCAGATGGTGACAGAAATGTTTTCAGAGTTGTCCTGATAAAAGATCGATTTTTAAAAAAAATGTTAAACTTAAGGCATTCTTGGCGTGTGTGTTTTGTTATTAAACAAAGCATATTACAGTGATCGTCTCAACAGATTACACTATGCACACAAAATGTTACCCCTCCCACTAAATTAGCAATCAAATAGAAATCAGCTGTAGACAGCCGGCTGCATTTGATACCTGGTTATGCCAAAAGTATAAGATGTACAGCAAATTTACAGCGCATAATGTTAAACTAAAAGTTTATCTAGTAAAAAAAACTGACCAAACTTGATAAATCTTGTTTTGAAAGATGTGGTTGCAGAATTTTCTGCGTCTGATCTGTTACTCCAGTCATGCTGTTTTCTGATGCAAGTTTTCCCTTCCCAGCAGCCCCGGTCTTAATATTAACCAATCACACTGCAGTACGTATTCACGACTAACCTGCACATTGACCCAATTTGTTTACTTTCATTTCCTGCAGGCATGCAACTGGGTTTTTTGAATAATATTTGATCGAATATGCGTTGATTTACTCAAGTGAGATAGATTGATCTTAATCAAATGCATATTTGTATGAAAGAAAGAAATAATAATATCGTTCAAACCGTTAAATTATAAATACACAAATCGTAGATGGAAAGAAATGTATGAATCATATCTATATTGATGATTGTTCTAAACAATCCGTTCCTGAAGGCTTGTAAATCCATTCAGATTTGTATGGATGAAAGCACATGTGTGAGTTGATCATATGGAATGAGACGGTATGGTCCAAACTGGCTTGATTGCCCTTGTGTTGGCCAGTTGGTCAGGCCTCTACTTTCTTGATGCATTCTTAAAGGTTGGTTATTTCTCCCTTTTCTGTGTGTTCCAGCATGTGCAATGATTTGTTTATAATGAGTAACTTATTGATAAAAAGTCTTATGTATAAAAAGCATTAGAAATCTTTTCAGACCTTTTGCGAATATATTACTGGGTATAAAATGCATCTTTTAGCGCAGCCAATATAGACGTAGGGAAAACACAGCCAATATGAAACATGTAAGAAAGGTAGTTAGTTAGGTGTAAATAAAAATTGTTAAATTACATTTAAGAAAACTCCAAGTATTATACTGTATCCTCTTGTTGCCTAAATGTTCTCTAAAGTATTTTGGTTCATGCTGTGAAGTAAAAAATTAATTTTACAACATGTTTTTGATTTTTTAAGACTTTGAATTTACCAGGTGACAAATATGTGATCAAATTTAGTACAAATTATACACTTGAAATTCATTTAAAACAATAAAATTAAAAATTATACTTGTTTTCTTGTGGTAGATCGATGCAGAAATAATGGCCAAAGTGAAAAAAATAGAACGAAAAAAGTTGACAATTTGTGCCCATACTAGTGTCTCAGTCTGATGTTTCTACCGTGCTTAAATTTCTCTGTCTAGTGTGTGCATGGCCAGATTGCTATTTTTAACTTATGCGTGCCTAAATTTCCTACCATTTCATACTGGTGTAAAAAGTGTTCATAATTAATATTTTGAGGCTTAAAACATCGTACTGATATTTAAGATACTGTGACATTGTCAGCATATTTTAAATGGTTCAGTACCTACTGGTCCTAATGATCATCGGTCAGACCAATCTTTCTCTATCTACCAGATACATGGATATGTAAATATTACACTTTTACTTAAGATGGAAATGTATGCCTGGGTGGAATTATAAGCCCATATATACATGGGCTGATGTTTCTATCAGACCAATCTTTCTCTATCTACCAGATACATGCATACATAAATATTACACTTTTAATTTAGATGGAAATGTGTGCCTGGGTGGAATTATAAGCCCATATATACACGTGCTGATGTTTCAATAAGACCAATCTTTCTTTATCTACCATATACATGCATACATAAATATTACACTTTTACTTAAGATGAAAATGTGTGCCTGGGTGGAATTATGAGCCCATATATACCGGGCTGATGTTTCTTTCAGGCCAATCTTTCTCTATCTACCAGATACATGCATAAATAAATATTACATGTTTACTTAAGCTGGAAATGTGTGATGGAAATGTGTGCCTGGGCTGAAATATAAGATCATTTATTCACGAGCTGATGTTTCTATCAGACCATCTTTCTCTACCAAATACATGCATACATATAATATTACACATTTTCTTAAAATGGAAATGTATGCCCAGGTGGAATTATAAACACATATATACACGATCTGACATTTTTGTCGCCTATGTCTATCTATATCTATATTTATACTCAGTTTGTTTGTTTTTCGTTTACTTAATTTGGAAGTATGTGCCCCGGCATGTGAGAAATTTTGACACGTTAGAAATAGGAGACCGTGACACCGGGATTCGAACCCCAAACCCCTAGTTTTGCAGCATTTTAACCCTAATTTTGATATTCTTCAATTGGAGGTGCAGCATTACATTTACCTTAAAACCTGAATAGCTATGTACAGAGTTTGAGTCATGTTCAGAAATATGCGTATTAATTTCATATTGCTGTTTTGAAATTTCATTAGTATTTCTTTTAAGTATTTTACTAATAAGAATAATGATAATATTATGCATAATTTCTTGCAAAACGATATTGTTATGAAGATATATGGAATTGATGTTAGACAATTATTTCAAACATAGCCAATACGAAACATAGGGAAACACAGCCAATATATAGAATACATAGGGAAAATCGAAATAGTGTTAGTAAGGTGGCACAAAAAAAAAATATTCAATGGCCAGATTTTTTTTTCATTTTTTTTTGTATTTAAAATGATATGTTTGGTCGTTGTCATGTTGGAAAGGGTAATTTAATTCTGATAACGTCTTTTACAGCTATATACAGTTTTTTTGATCATGTTTGGAAGTATGAACATTATTTCTATTTGCTTTGCATTTTAAAACATCAGTTGTATTTCTTTCAACTTACTAATCGGATATTGTTAGCAGTTTTTGGTTTGACCCAGCCGGGGTTTGAACCCGCAACCTTAATAACATACAAGAGCAACCTTAATAACATACAAGATTTACCAGATAACACACAAAAATTAAATATGTTACAAATTTAATGAGTTTGGATTGAGCACTGCATTGTGTTTAATAGCAGCTATAGTAGCAGCTATAGTAGCAGCTATAAGCATGCATGCATCATTTATTTTATAAGAAGCATACACACTTGAGACAAAAAGCAACAAGAGCACATACACTGTTTACTCAATAAGTTTATCAGAACCTAGACCATTGTCCTTTCCGATACTTATATTTTATTAGTCTTCTTACAAATAATTGCAATATATTTATTAACTACTTTTTATTAATATTAATTATTAGTTGTAACCCCCTCAAAAATAAAATAAGAATGGAAATTAATCGTACATCCGTTAATAATCAATACAATTTTCTGTTATCACCTGAACATAATTTTGAAAACTCTACAGTAATAAATGGTGCCGACATTGCTGAAGTTCATCATGAAAAATATCCTACTGATATTATTTCTCAGATCACAGTGACATGTTATAAAGGTCAGTAATACAAGCTCCAATATTATGTTGTGTTAGGATGCTAACAAAATGAACTTTTTACCAGAAAGTTTACAAATTACGCAGAGATTTTCAATAAAACAGTACAAACATACAGATGATTGAGTTAATTACAAATCTGATCACTTTTTTTTCAGAATTTTTTCAAATTTGTTTTCAAGAAGTATAAGTCAAAAGCTTAGACCATAACTTAAGAGAAGTATTAGTCATCAATACTTTCGCTTTATGGATGACTTAATTGTATTTTGCTTTTGGTCCAAAGTCATAATGGCTGAACAGTAACTTGAGTAAGGTACAGATTGAAAATGGGGTGGTTTTTGAATACCCGAATAAAAATACAATTTTAGCAACAGCTTTTTTATCATTTAAGGAACATTGAAGGAAGATAAAACTGGTTTCCAATTTTGGCAAGTACTTTGAAAATTTCACTGATTGAAAATCTATGATGTTTTAATCAACAGAGCTTTTAGTGGTGCGATATAACATCAAATCAATTAAATATAATGCACCTGTCTTGACTTACCAAAAATGCAGGTATCATAGCGTTTTCCACATCCATTAAATCCTCAATTTTCTTATTGTTGTACAAAAGTTCAATTGTAATTTAAGAATGATCAAGTATTTTTTAAAATAGGTATCAAAAACTACAAACTTTATTTTACAGGGGTGAAGGGTTTTGCAGAAGACTTTTAATTAATCATAGACAAGTTGCAATTATTTATATTATCATTTAATTCAAGAACATCGAAAAGTGTACATATATTGCTATATTTAACTTAATGATAAAGTATTACTTTTCTACATGATCTACGCATGGGACTACACTTTTTTCAACACTTTCTACATTGGCTCCATTTTCCCAATATGTCTTTATTGGCAGCACTAAAAACTGCATTTTGTACCTCTACAATGCAGGCTGCACTAAAAGCAGCCTTTTATGCCTCTGCAATGCGGACTGCAAACTGCAGGCTGCACTTAAAGCTGTGTTTTATGCCCCTACAATGCAAGTAGCCTGCACTAAAAGCTGCCATTTATACCTCTACAATGCGAACTGCAGGCTGCTCTAAAAGCTGCCTACTATACCTCCTCAATGCGAACTGCAGGCTGCACTAAAAGCTGCCTTCTATACCTCTGCAATGTGGGCTGCACTAAAAGCTGCCTTTTATACCTCTACAATGTGGACTGCAGGCTACACTTAAAGCTGCATTTCATACCCCTACAATGCAACATGCTAACTGCGAGCTGCACTACAAGCTGCATTTAATACCCCTACAATGTGGACTGCAATCTGCAGCCTAAACTACAAGCTGCCTTTTATATCTATCTTCGATATCAAATTATTGTGTCAATATCAAGCCAATCAATATATTGTTTATGGCTGACATATTCACATGACATTATATAACTCCATGAACAATTCAAAGATATACCAGGTTGTTGATCTAAAAATGGCTTAAGATAGCTGAAGATCGTTGCAAAGCACCCAACCTAAAACACAATCTTTTAAAGGATAGCATGTATATATATAATCTAGAGTTTAGAAATAACAAACAAATCTTAAAACAAATAAAACATGGCCTCCTTTGAAGCTTTTGATCCTTTTTTAGCTAGACCTTGCTTATCAACCTTTGTCTTAGACAACATTATTTCTTTTAAAAGAAATTCACCGTTTATTCCTAACAAACCGTGGTTTATTTCAGAACCAGTCCTGGTCATCAAGAGGGTATGCCAAATGGCTCGATAGAACTGGTCTGTCTGTGTCAGTTTGTCAACTTCGCTGGTATTCTGCAATTTTGAACAGGACATTTCTTCGATTGGCACAATGGCGACCACATTTCCTGAAGATCTGGTTCACATTTGGTGTATTTTTTGGACTTGTGGCAATGCTTCTCTCTGTATTCCTTCTAACCCTCATGGTTTACAACACACTGACCAAGACAACTGTAGAGAGTCAAGTGTTAACTCCTGTGGTAAGCAGATAACTACAAATATATTAATGGGGAGGCAATGTCAAAACTGTTTGAATCATTGACTTGTAATCATTTGGCCGCCTGACTGTTTTGGTTTAAGTTTCGTGTGAGGTGATCTTTCAGCTGTCCTGCAGATGCGCAGGGTTACATTAAATAAAAGAAGACATATTTTGCAATTCAGGCAGCTTTTGCGCAAATTCGGTGCCAGCAATTTAATTATAAATGAGTGATCAAAAGTGTGTTCATAATTATTTTTTTTTTACAGTGGATAATAAATGTTGCGTAAATGTATTGCAGGTAACAATTCTTGATATATTATTAGTATTACAATATCATAAAAATTCTTGATATATTATTAGTATTACAATATGATAAAATGATCAGGGCACATTTATAATTGGTCCATAGCTAATTCTACTCACCCTAGAATATGAATGAATTCTATATTCTGCTAGGCTTGATAAAAATTCTTTTCAGTAACTAGTCCTGGACTAGTAATGTGGACAAAAATGACTTGTCCAAACACAACAAGACATTTGTCATATCTTAAACTGACTTTTTTTTTTTTAAGAAGTATCACACGTCTTGATTGGCTTTTTTTTTTGATAATTAGAAACCACTGTGTATTTGGACAGTATTATCCAACTGCCGATTTATGACTACCATATATTTTTCCAGCCATGGAATAAGAATTTCTTATTATTGTGTTAATGAAATTGCTTCATATCCTAACAGAGTTGTTTTTTTTAAAACTAGTCACAAAATCCATAAATTTTCAATTTAAATAGACATAACTACTAAAAAACAAGATGCAAGATATTTCAGTTGATGTGATAAAGATATTATTTAACTTAGAATGTAACATTGTAATACTGCATCATTTTATTATTATTAGATGCCAGGTGTGAACCTGCCAGCCAGTCAGGTGTCCTACTATCTCCTTACTCTCTTGGTATGTGGGATCCTGCATGAGATTGGACACGCTATAGCAGCAGTCAGGTAAGTCCTTGGTGTGTTAAGCAGTATAATCAGTCTTTTAAATAGAGCTTAAATTATATGCAAGCCTGTGGTTGAGTGATTTTTACTCTGTGTGTTGCATAATGCTGATGGCAGCATAAAAAAAACTTACAGTTAAATGTTTTAAAGTTTGTCAACAGTCTAAATTGTCAACAGTCTAAAACATTATTATTTCATTATTATAACAGTCACCTTTTTACTTAAAAATAATAAAATCTAACAAAAAACAACATAAAAGAGTGTGAACAATTCCTAAGCCATTCACTCTGATCATATTTAATTACAAACAAGGATTAACCAATACAGCTGTAATTATGCAGAGAAATGTAAAAATAGGTGGCATCTGTTCACAAATTAAGAGTTGTTTGTTGAAACAAAATCTTCAACCCAATCAACAGTAGGCTGCTCACACCGCCACACCACCCGAAAAAACAAAATACTAACATTCTCTTAAAAATCAACACCAATACAATCCTTTTATACACCAATAAAGTAATAATGGCTATATTTTTTTAATATTGTATTTTTTTAATTTTTTTTTCAATATTTTTTCAAATATTTTTTTATATTATTTTTGGTATTATGCCAAGTGTGAGCTTAAATTCTTTCTGTTGATCTTGCTTTTGATATCAGATCTTAGTTTTATACACAATGTACTAAGAATAAGGCAAATTTTGCTTAAACTTTTAACACTTATTTGCAGCATGACTATGTTTATAATTATTGTCTAAACATCTCATGCAAATTCATTATGCAAAGATAGTTAAAACAGATGCATTTGAAACTATATTTTAAATAATTTTATGAACACCATTTTTCTCGTTTGGTCCCCTCAGAGAGTTATGAACTTAATATGAACAAAAACTGATCTGATTCCATCATTGTTTAATCTTTTTAGAGAACAGGTTAGAGTTAATGGATTTGGACTGTTCTTGTTACTGATCTACCCTGGAGCCTATGTTGACCTCTGTACAGAGCACCTTCAGATTATCTCCCCATTGCGTCAGTTGCGGATCTACTGTGCAGGTGTGTGGCACAACTTCATCATTGTTCTCCTGGCTATCTGTGTACTGTTCACATACCCCTGGGTCCTGATGCCCTTCTACACAACAGGCAGTGGAGTCGTCATCACTCAAGTCACCGAGGTAAGGGATAAACTTTGAAAAATTAATATAAATAGTAACATGTTGGACAAAATGGTAATGTCGAATAGAGGTAATTTATTTGTATTTGACAAGTAGTATTCTGTTAGTTGGTGAAAAAATAAGCAAACATTGTTTCATAATTGAATAACAATTCCCTCTAGAGTATGCAGGACCTTTTAATCAAATCATACTGTATGATTGTAGACCAAATAAAAAAACAATCTCACAGGTTTAGGACTTGATGTCACCATTGAAATAGTTAAACTGTGGGTGGTGAAAGGCATAGTATATTTAACAATTAAGTGGACAGATTTGTAACATTGTTGAAAAATGAATTCGTATTCTGTAAGAGTTACATCCCTGAATTGCTTTGTAGCAGTCAATTTAACCAAATGTGTTAAATGGAAAAAGGACATTCTTACAGCATTTTCTGTACTATTTACTCAAGGCAGAAAGGAACCACAATCTATGTGTTGGGACATTCTAAAAATTAATATTTTTTTCTTGTCCTTAAATTTAAGATTAAAAAAAATAAATATTCTTAAACAAAACTAATTGGTGACAGTATGTTTAATTCAAGTAATTGAAGTATATATTATAGAAATATTTCATATATTGGTGCATCACATTGAAATGATGTAGCTAAATTCTTCAATGATTTTGGAGATTGATTCAAAGCCAAAATGTTTACTTTCTTTTTTTTATAAATGTTTATCACTGCCTGTATGCCTCTATGGATTTTTTGTCGCATAAAGTTGCCACGCATACAAACTAAACAATTTTTTTTTTATATTGTAAACTCTACTGTAGCATTACATTGTTATACAAGTACATTGCACCGTTTTAATTGTCATTAATCGGCCGAATATTGCATGAAGCGAATAAACTCATCTCGTTACACTTTTCGTTTAAGTCCCCCAGTGTATCCTTTTTGCCTTTTACATTCAAAGTATGCACTTTCTCCAAAGAAAGCAATCAATACTTTTGATGTCATCCATTTTCTATAAGTGATATGGAGACCTGTCATGTATGGCCTTGTTTTCAATTTGCCATATCACATGATACCTAAAACTCTCCAATTAGGAAGCTGGTCTACTGGCACTTACCTTTGCAATCAGTAGCATTGTTTCATTGTCTTTAGTTTAATTCATTTTTGGATAAATCGCTTTGGATTTACATATGTAAAAAATACCAGTGGTCTTTTGTCTTATTTAAAACAAAAAAACAATGTCATGTGTGAGGATACTACAGATACAACACACCATATAATAAATAACTCAACATGCAACCATTGATTTTTATGGGGGTTTGTCATTTTCAATTATAATTCTTGTTTTATATTACACCTAAATATGATATCTGCTCTATGGCATATTATTGCCAGAGTAGCAGTGGAAATAGTTCTATTTTTCTTGTTATAACCATGCTTTTTATGCTATAAAAAGTAAACTTATCACTACAGAACACTGCTGTATCTGGCCCAAGGGGTCTGGCCCAGGGTGACCCTGTGACAAGCGTCAGTGGCTGTAAGGTGACATGTATCCGTGACTGGAACCAGTGCATTGCTGCTAGTCTTAGAGAACCGTCCGCAGGAAACTGTCTACCAGTCTCCATGATCACAGAACTGGACACTTCAAACAAACAGAGAAAAGGTATTACTATATAGGACAATATTTTAATTTAAATTAAATTTTATACAATTGGAAAAAAGCTTCCTCAATTTCAGGGTGTTTTTGCTCAGAATTTGTCGAGCCTCAGTGTGTAAGCATGAAAGTAATTGGGCCGAAATTATAATTGACCTCTAGCAAAACTGGGCAATTAAATTTTGTTCCTCTTGAAATTATGGCAGATTGTCATTATTATTTACATTGTATATGTTGGAAAAAATAATGCACATTTCAGTCCTTTTATGTTCATGTAGTGTATTTTTTAATTGTGCTAGAATTGCAGATAACCCATACTCAATCTTAGTTATCTTATAGCAACAACATGCACAATGAAAAGCTATATTGCAAGGGACTCAGAATAACATAGTTTAGATCCTGATCAGCCAGCTCCCAGGAGTGCAGATTGATCTGTATCTACACTATTCACCTTTTCCAGTTTAATGTGTGTAGCAGGCTATGTTAGACATAGCATATCTTGCATTTATGTAATAACATATTTTATTAGATTGGCAGATAGCAGATGTCAAGTGAAATAGGACATTGCAGGATAGGATGGCCATGCTACCTTTTATTTGTCTCTCAGTTGCAAAGAACAAAGTGTTATCTATTTTTGAGAATTTGAGAACATATGTATCATAATTATGAGCAAAATTCTGTAAAATATGTAATGGGAGATGTTTGAGGAATAAAAATGTCCAACTCCATATATCTTCTTATGACCATCTTGTCTCATTCATTATGATGTTGCAGACAACAAGACCTTCTTCATCGACTGCTGTAATGAGACCAGCAGCACACACCTGTGCTTCATGTACCACACCAAACACAACCCAGATAATGTGAGTACTAGAAGGTCTAAAAAACAAAAAAACTCTGTATCTTAATATCATTGAAATTGTAGCTAGTCAGCATAGGGAGACACACAAAATCAGCTGACTGGCCATGACTAACGTTATCACATCTTAAGTCGAATTTGGCGAAAACAACCAATGTAAAAAGCACTTGCGTGAGAATGTGCTGCAATATACTGACAAGGCATGTTTTATCTTGCTGTAGAAAAAGAAGGAAAATGGATGATATTGCAAAGTGGCATATAACAAAATAGGTTAACAGCCAGGTTTAATACATTACAATACTGTTCTGAAATTAAAGACCATAGGTACAAGCCCAAATATGGTAGCACATTGTTCTTCTCATATTGTAAATTGGATTACTTATTTTATTAATTTGCTGACAAGTTTTGAACCCTATATACATATAATTAAATGTTGGCCGAATGAATTTTCTCCTGATGTTACATGTCACTTATTAACATTCAGTTAAGAGAAATATGTATGCTCCTGTCACTATCCTTACCTTACTTAAGTTAAGTAGCCATTGTCAGTCATGATATTGTCTTATTATACACCTGTACATAATAACATTGTACAAAATATAAGGTAGTTAAAAATATAAGATAGTTAGCAGTACATGAGTATTTAGTTGCCTTTATTTAAAATTGTTTTGAAGTTAGCATTAGCAAAGATTTTGAAGGCTGTAAGCTTAAATACACAATCATTGTATTGTTTGTTTAATAATGATTTACACAAAAGTCAATTATTGGCATTATTTGCTTGTATTTTACATATTTGTCTGAAGCCACCATTCTTTTTTCTAGTCAATAAATATTCTGTTATTTTGCAGATCTACGCATGTCTCCCTGCTCGAGCTACCACTGACCGTCCCATGTGTAAGTTCCAAAGTGACTGCTACTCACCAAACATGGAGATGGCATGTGTCTACCCATCCGTCGACAACCAAACCAAACTTCTCAGAGTGATTCATGGACACAAGCCTCCCCTCCTTTTCCTCGGTCATCCCCTGGATCTACACTACTCAGGTCAGTTAATTGGTTTTTGGAATTTTTCAAAAACCTGATAGCAGGCATGTGATGTTTCCCGATTTCGCCGGGAGACTCCCGATATCAGGGGTCTGTCTCACGCTGAGCACATCGACTATCATCGTACAGAAACAATGTCAGCTAATGGAATTGCTTCCTTCATTATGCTTCCATTCCTTGTACAATAAACATTAAATATGTATTTCGGGGCTTTGTCATAGATTTATGTTTTAAAAGTTATCTTTGTGTCTATATGAATGCATGCATACATGTCTTTTGGTGGTTAAATAAATATTGTGTTTAAGACATAATTCTCACTATATTTTTGTGTTTTTTTCCAGTGATGTTGAGCAACTACATTCCCAGTGGATCTATCATCCCTCTGAACCTACCATATGCCATAGAAACATTTTGCAAATATCCTTTTGAAATGATGATTCACATAAAGTTTAATTTATCAAAGTGACCCAAGCTACTATTGTCCAGCTGTTTTTAAGAATTCATTTCTAGTGTGTTCATCACCTCTTAGATAGAACAGGTTATCCTTGGTAAATACCATGGATCTTGATCAGCCAGCTCTCCCTGGGAGCTGTCAGTAACATGGATCTAGGTCAGTCAGCTCTCCCTGGGAGCTGTCAGTAACATGGATCTAGGTCAGCCAGCTCTCCCTGGGAGCTGTCAGTAACATGGATCTAGGTCAGCCAGCTCTCCCTGGGAGCTGTCAGTAACATGGATCTAGGTCAGCCAGCTTTCCCTGGGAGCTGTCAGTAACATGGATCTAGGTCAGCCAGCTCTCACTGGGACCTGTCAGTAACATGGGTCTAGGCCAGTCAGCTCTCCCTGGGACCTGTCAGTAACATGGATCTAGGTCAGCCAGCTCTCCCTGGTAGCTGTCAGTAACATGGATTTAGGTCAGCCAGCTCTCCCTGGGAGCTGTCAGTAACATGGATCTAGGTCAGCCAGCTCTCCCTGGGAGCTGTCAGTAACATGGATCTAGGTCAGCCAGCTCTCCCTGGGAGCTGTCAGTAACATGGATCTAGGTCAGCCAGCTCTCCCTGGGAGCTGTCAGTAACATAGATCTAGGTCAGCCAGCTCTCCCTGGGAGCTGTCAGTAACATGGATCTAGGTCAGCCAGCTCTCCCTGGAAGCTGTCAGTAACATGGATCTAGGTCAGCCAGCTCTCCCTGGGAGCTGTCAGTTACATGGATCTAGGTCAGCCAGCTTTCCCTGGGAGCTGTCAGAAATATGGTTCTAGGTCAGTCAGCTCTCCCTGGGAGCTGTCAGTAACATGGATCTAGGTCAGCCAGCTCTCCCTGGGAGCTGTCAGTAACATGGATCTAGGTCAGCCAGCTCTCCCTGGGAGCTGTCAGTAACATGGAACTAGATCAGCCAGCTCTCCCTGGGAGCTGTCAGTAACATGGATCTAGGTCAGCCAGCTCTCCCTGGGAGCTGTCAGTAACATGGATCTAGGTCAGCCAGCTCTCCCTGGGAGCTGTCAGTAACATGGATCTATGTTAGCCAGCTCTACCTGGAAGCTGTCAGTAACATGGATCTAGGTCAGCCAGCTCTCCCTGGGACTTGTCAGTAACATGGATCTAGGTCAGCCAGCTTTCCCTGGGAGCTGTCAGTAGCATGGATCTAGGTTAGCCAGCCCTCCCTGGGAGCTGTCAGTTACATGGATCTAGGTCAGCCAGCTTTCCCTGGGAGCTGTCAGAAATATGGTTCTAGGTCAGTCAGCTCTCCCTGGGAGCTGTCAGTAACATGGATCTAGGTCAGCCAGCTCTCCCTGGGAGCTGTCAGTAACATGGATCTAGGTCAGCCAGCTCTCCCTGGGAGCTGTCAGTAACATGGATCTAGATCAGCCAACTCTCCCTGGGAGCTGTCAGTAACATGGATCTAGGTCAGCCCGCTCTCCCTGGGAGCTGTCAGTAACATGGATCTAGGTCAGCCAGCTTTCCCTGGGAGTTGTCAGTAACATGGATCTAGGTCAGCCAGCTCTCCCTGGGAGCTGTCAGATCTGGAACTACAGTATTTGCTACTTAGTTTCTAGGTAATGTCTTGGTATCATTTCACATATGCATGATATATAATAAGTATAACCAAGAACATTCGGAATATTAAAATGTAAAAAGTAACTATGAATCAGAATAGAATATTATTAAAAAAATAGTAGAATGAGGACATAAATTGCCTGGTGTACCTCTTTAATCACAAACATCTGAGTAAATCCATATAGTAAACTTTTAACAATCCTGATAGGATGAATTAGATGACAACATAGATCACATGCACGGGGAGATTTTAAGTTATTTTTGTGTTGCTTTTAGGTGTGGTGAATTTTTATTTCTTCTTATACATTTAACATGATGTAAGAATTTTAACCCCCCACAACAAAGTCTGTTTGCTGTTTTTTTGTTTTGTATTGTTGTGCTGTTTTTGTTGTTGTTTGGTGAATGGGTATAATTAAACCAAGCTGTCTGTTGTAGACACAATTTTGTCTGGGCTAATACCAGTATTGCATCAATATGGATGCTACTTCAAATGTGTCTATAGTACCATGGGGACCTGTGCATCTGCTACACTAGGTTATTTTGTAACAAACAATTTTAAATGTAATATTGCACAACAATTAGTAGAAATAGTGCACCAGTGTTGTTGTTTTTCAATCTACACTGGCCTTATTTACATAATTATGGGTGGTCAGCCTTATTATTATAATTATGAGTGGTCAGCCTTATTAATGTAACTATTGGTGGTCAACCTTATTTACATAATTATGGGTGGCCAGTCTTAATAACATAATTATGGGTGGTCAGCCTTATTAACATAATTATGGGTTGACAGCCTTATTAACATAACTATGGGTGGTCAGTCGTATTAATGTAATTATGGGTGGTCAGTCGTATTAATATAATTATGGGTGGTCAGCCTTATCAATGTAATTATGGTTGGTCAGCCTTATTAACAATTATGGATGGTCAGCCTTTATAACATAATTATGGGTGGTCAGCCTTATTAATGTAATTATGGGGTGAGCCTTATCAACATAATTATGGGGGGTCAGTCTTATTAACAATTATGGGTGGTCAGCCTTTTTAATGTAAATATGGTGGTCAGCCTTATTTACGTAAAAACGGATGGTCAGCCTTATTAATGTAATTGTAGATGGCTACTTTGATGATTTCTGGTTACCGATATATATGCTGTAGTTTCAGGTTATAGATTTAACATAAATGTTTGAACACTAACACTGTGAATGGCTGTGTAGTTTGTTCATTGGGAAATAAATAACTCCACCACAGACACATCCAGTAATAATTTGTATATTGCACTAATTGTTGAATTCCATTTCCACAAAAAATAAATTCCTTAACTTTTACCAGATATTTAATATCCTTGTCAGGTGCCCTTGTTATATTGAATGTGGTACCTTGTTATGCATTAGATGGACAGTACATCTGTCAGTCCTTCATTGAGCTGACACTTCGTTCAAGCATCCCAGATAGAGAGGTACGGGGAGCCATCTTCTCTCTTGTGTTACTGTTTGGTACCCTGCTTCTTGCACTCAATGTTGTCATGGCTATGTGGATGCTGTTTATAGGATGATCAACGCTAACAGACAAGCAAATTCATCATAGACAAGTGAAGAAATGCCATATAATGTACAAAAAAGGTTGAAATGGGTCCATGCTTAACAGTTCAGTCTGTGATAAAAGTGATACAAGTAATTGTGTGTGTGGTGAATGATGAGGGGAAAACTTTTATTTAGGATGCCTTTATTTGAGCCATTTGTGCAATATTTGTGAAAGTGGGTGCAAAGTGATATAATATCTTAACATTGGTTTGGCAATCAATTTAGGGAGAGTGATATGAAGAATTGTGCCTTACTTGTTTACTTGTGATGTGTATGTTGATGCAGAAGACTTATGAATGAAAGTATTAATCAGTACTAGAGCTGAGGCTGGGTATATAAACAAGATCTGTGAAGCAGATATAATGATGGTTATGATATTACAGTATTAATTATTTTTTACATCATAGAATGCCTAAAAAATTAACTCATATATGTTTTTCGTGTATTTCATCATCTATAAATTAGATATAAAGACAAAAAAAACAATAAGTTGTTATATCATTCAAAATAGTAACAACAAAAATGGTTTACATATTTATTGCAATAGACGATGTAGCCAGTCATATTAAATATGCATATGGGTGGAAACTGGTTCTTTAAATATTAATATCAGTAATCTGATGGAAAATATCATGTGACATCTTTATTGTTCACAGTAAGATAATGATATGCATAAATCTCATATTTAATTAAGCTAAGGTTATTATCTACCTTAGCAAACATTTTTACTAAGCACAAATATATCAAGGTTTGGCAAACAGTGTAGATACAGCTATCACTTTAAGCTGTTGGAATCAGGGTTTACATCATTGGCTTGAGTAGATACAGCTATAAAATTGAGCTGTTTGAATCAGGGTCTACATCCTTGGCTTCTTTGTCCCTTGTTATACTAGTTGTCCTGAAAATAAGATTATGTTTTGGTTTGTATCAAAAGTATTGGACTGAAAGGTAAATGGGTGCTTAATATTTATATGTAAATGTAGTGATATGCGTGGTCTTTAGTTCTTTACTTAAAGGACTTGTATTTTTTATTGCTTTCATTGTTTTATTTTCTTATAGGTTTTTTTCATTTCATTCCAAACAACCTTAAACATTTACTGAAGGTATGATGTTTTAACCAATACAAAAATGATGGTTATAACTCATGAGCAACAATAGTGGATTAGAATTCCGGAACATATGTGCTGTTGTCATTTATGGCAAACACAACAATTGTAAGCTCAGTATCCCATACTAATGGTTTATGCCACTCGAAATTAATTTTAAATTCTTCCATTTATTTAGATGTTTGTAAAGAAAGTAAGCTATGCATATTTTATGATTTGTACGTCCAATAATTTTTTTATTCTGACATTCAAGTTAAATAAATTAATACATTTTAAATGTTCAGTTGGGATTGTCCATACAGTAAATTTTTCATTACTAAAGTAAAAATATTTTGGAACTATCTGTTATATTTTATGTTACATTTCGTGTACTTACATAAGAGTAAAGTTTCTTTTGTAAATAATTGAATTGTTGTGTCATATCCTTTTCAGATATCAATATTTTTTATAAATACTCTGTGATGTAAGATTTTAGCATCTTCATCTCAGTTCTAATCTAGTGAAAGGTAAATGATGTCTAACTGTGAAATTATCAGTTTGCAGTTGGCTGTGATATAGCTTGTCATATTGTAGCAAAAGATTTGCCTTTTGAATTGATTTCAAGTTTACTTTCTATCTGCTGCTGATGTCCCATGTTATGTCTATAGGCAGCAGGCAGCTACATGAAATGAGAAGGGCTTGAACCACAGACTTGAAATTTCAGTGAAAATATTGCTGTCTTTGTTAGTCATTATAAATATGCTAAATTCATGAATCCATTTGACTGGTCATTATTGGACATACAGTCTGATGTTAATCATACGATTCTTTCTCTGAAATGTACTGTTTTAATGATGTTTTTATTTTTGCTTTCATGCTGTTTTGGTTTGTTTATAAATCGACAATCAAACTCTTGTTTGATCATGTAATGTAGCTGTAGATCTGCCCATGCTAGGGATATTTATTCAGAATATTTAAAACTGGTGCCCTGTTACCATGTATTGAAGCTATTTAGCTAGGAAAGTATGGCACTAACAAAAATTTAGCTGATTTATAAAATAACAATTTAAGTGCTATTAAGATAAAAATTGGGTATGTTCTACACTACATATAAGCATAATAGGATGTTACATGTCATGATACAACAATGGTGACTCAATTTTAGCAATTGTCTAGAAGTTGGACAGTTTTGAATTTTTTCAAAATGACTACCATTTACATGACATTCAAACACTGGCTCAGGTGTTAAAGCCCTTAGCCCTGTTAACCTGATTTTGTTTGCCTCAGTGTTAAGTATTGCCATTGTTTAAATTTTTGCAAATTAGGGCTGTCATGATGTGCGTGAGGTGTACTTAGATATACTGCAATTCATATAGAGCATATTGCAATACATACTACAGTATATATTGCCATATTTGATCATGTTATTATTGAGAATCTTTCACTCAATATAATGAGCTGAATGAACAAAAAATACCTGTATTAAATATGGACTAGCTTTATAAGCTTTATAACAGGTAAACAAAGATACAGGAAAGTAATATGATTATAATTATTTAGTTCGCTGGGTACAAACATCAAATAAACTGCAAAATTTATGGCACTGTAGTGATGATGCTCCCACTGAGTTTTGGTGATCACGATTCAAGTGTATATTAAGGCTGGTTGTACATACAATGTGACACCTTCAATATTTTTCTTTGTTGATCAGTCCACTGTCAGCCACAAGTGGCTCCACACATCACTTTTTGTCATTTAATTCAACATTCTTTCAATAGTTTCAATCAGCTCAGCCATGTGTTTTTTTCAATTGGAAATGGTCACAGTCTGTTATATTGCCAAATAATTGGTAATTGTTATGTTCTAAGTATTCTGCAGTGAAATATGTTGTAACAGTGTGGCTACTTGTAGGTAAGTATATGTTCAATAAGATTTATGAGCTATGCAACATTAATTTGACAAAATATCATCGTATTTTGTAAACTTGGCTTGCTGCCACCCTTTGTACATACAGTTCAAGGACACTCAAACTGATAAAAAGCGGCCACCATTAAGTGACTAAAAATGTAGTCTGAAGTCGACTTCATATGAGTTCATTCCAAACGCCCTGGGAAATGCGGCGTACTTGATTGCCATTTGCAGTATTCCTGACAATAAGATTTAACTTATCTGCACACTTGTGAATTTCTCAATTTGATTCAAAGAACCGGTATGGTCATTGTGTATCCTGATACAATAATGACTTGACTCATTATTACAATATACTGGTATACCATGACATCCCTATTGCAAATAATTTTTCTAGTCAATACATTTTGGCCAATCTGCACAGTATGTTAGCTAAGTTTGCATTTGGCATATTATCAGCCAAGAACAATTATGCTTTTAAGCCTTTAATGTTATGTTATTATTTAGATTTGGTAATGCTTCTTTTTGTATATCACTAGTATTTTTAATGCTTGTTTATTTACACCATATAACAAATGTCCCATTTTTGTTAACTACTGGGTAGTGGTCGTTTGTTTAATAAAATCCTGTTGAAGTTTCTTGTTAATCTCTGAATTAGCATGTTTGAACAGTATTTTGATAAAAATGTTGATTACATTTATTAATATATCTACACAAAAAATAAAGAGAAACACTTGTGAAGCGGGCCATTTTCCTTCAAAAATTGATGCTGCGATAAGGAAGTTTTTTTTGGGAGGGTTGGGGGTGGTGGGGTGGCTTCACTTTTTCTTGTGGACAGAATTGTTATAAAGGTTTCTCAAATAATGCAGTATATCTAGCACTGTGACTAGCATTGGTCACATGGGTATTAACTGTTGCGTAAAGGAATTTTGGTTTAAAATTCTCTGAACATTCAGTAACAGTAATGTTTAACACTGCTTCTCAGCCAAAATGCTAAATTTCCTATCAAATGTTTAGTGGCACAAAGGTAACAATGGACAACAAATTGTATTATCACCAAACAAATTCTGGATTATATTTAAATACTTAGTTCATATAACAAGGATACAAATATGCATGTATTGATGTCCATTATTTATTATTTTCAAAAGTAGTTTTTGTTATTGCCTGCTTCTGTGCTTTCTTTCATTGCTGTTTCTTGTCTGCTACATTGATATCGCCAGCGGCTCTGTTACTTTACTCACCATCACCTTGTCATACAGCTGCCAATTCCTGTAATTACTGGCTTCATTATACTCTCAATCCACAGAGCTTTTATAACTTGTTTATTGACATTTGTTACCATGGAAATTTATGTAATAAATCATGGGCATTATTATCTAATATATCCTGCCGATTAACTTGCTAATGGAAAATGTGGAGTAAAACATGATAGAATTTGTTTAAGAATCATATTACAGAGGATATATGGATGAAGTATTTGTTAATTGACATTCATTCCTTTTACCATTAGCAGTATATTGTTTTTAAAAGAATTCAAATCACAGCTGGTTAAATTTTCATTGAACCACAGTATAAAATAATGAAATAAAATATTAGATTATCTGCGAACATGCAGTCATACTGTCATTTAAACATTTTTTTTATCTTTAGTTTGGGAGAATCAGATGTGTTGCAACACTTTTAAACATTCTTGTTTGTTCTACCTCAGTTACCTAGCAGGATATATCTCTGAATTGCACATACAGTTAACAATGCACTGATTGGCTTGAAACTGATGCAACAATTAAACACACATGAAGTGCTATTGCTAATTGCATGGTTCTGTTCCACATGTAACTATTGTGCTATGCAAAACAATGACTAAGTTGCTTTAATTTAACCTTATTTGCATTTATTTATATAAAAATATTGTAATCCACACAATTTGTTGCCCAACATCATTCTACATAAATTGGAAGTAGTGTGTTACTCTTGTTTGTTTGTTTTAAAAACATGCAAATACCTGAGGATTATTATTATATGTAAATAAATCTTACTTTTAACTGTGTCTCTTGTCTGTTTTTATTTTGTTACCTCCACCTTAGATAAACAGTCATTTAGGCATATTATTGGCTTACAACAGTTGCATGCAGGGTATATTGAGCTCCTGCAGCCATGTCAGTCTAACCACTTGGAGTCTGTCTTCCTGAGCCTCAGTTTTGTTTTCTGCTGCAGTTGTCTAAGGTTCTTGGATAGTGGGATAAAGTGCCTTACACTTGCTTCATTTAACTCTATTGAGTGGATCAATGCTGAGTAGATTGTATGCTTTCAGGTCTTTCTTGATACACTCGAAGTCTTGAACCAGATCTTAGTGTAGTTGTTGTTTAAAATATTCTTTCATTCAATATTGGCAAGTTCTAGTAATAAATGTAATTATTTTTAATACATTTATACATTATGTGGAAATAAGTACAGATTTGATAAGTTACAGTCAAACCGGCCAAAGATAAAAATGGCCATAAAAAGTCAAGCCAGTCACAGGGCCATAAAAAATTGGTCAGGCAACACTTGTATTGCCCATTGTTTTTACTATTATTATGATTTTTACTTTTTATGTTGTTATGTTATAGTACTATTATATTAAGGTTGTTTTTTGTTTTGCTTTCGACAGTTTAAGAATTGTTGATGTAATTTGTAATTTATGTTGTTTTTGTTTATGTTCAAACATAGATTTAAAAACATGAGAAAAATCTGGCAACACTTGTAAGTTTAGTGTTATTATTGTTGTTATGTTATACTACAATTAGCATTAGTTTGTTGTTGTTGTTTATTAGTTTTTGTTGTGTATTTTTTCTTTGTTTATTTTAAAAGTTTGTTGTTTTTGTAATTGTGTTTGATGTTATATTAAGAAGTGATAATTTATGGGATTTATGTTCACACTACTTGCACTGAGATAAAGACACCAAATAAAATAAAGAAAAGTAGCATATTTATTCAATAATTAAATTACATTGATTATTTACTGTAGCTTGCATCAACTGAGGCATTGGCTGGTTTTACTCAGCTGTCTCTGCTGGTGTCTCTTGCAGTAGGATCAGTCTGTACAGGCATGAGATTTTCTTCAAAAATCCTGTGACCATCAGGTCATTTGCCCTGTAACTGGTAATGAAAACATACTTGGATGTTTCTATAATTTATATATTAGACCATATCACTTATGTTAGGTACTTATATATTTGTGTATTTTTAAGATGATATTATTTGTGTCGTAAATACCTGATCACACATAGAAATAAGGCCATTATTGGTTCTGTGTTCTCTTAGAAACGTGATTAAAACATGTTATGTAAACTAAATTTAATCTGCCAAATTATTTGTATAGTACTCTACCAACCTATCCCACACAGCACATCAGTCACTGATTCCTTGGCCTTGTTGTGCAGGAGTGTCAGCAAGGTGTAGAATATTGGCCCGTCCCCGGCATGGATGTGAAGGCAACGATGCCATCCTGAAAGAAGAGATATTATTATATTGATATGTTTTATTATGCTTTACAACAACTACAGCATCAGGAAAGTATTTATTATAATATAATAAAAGTAGTACGAAAACTACCAATAGTAAAAATAATTAAACCTTCAACATTGTTGTTGGTGTAGACCGACGCCCATACGCGGACCATGCCTCCACTGGCCACAGACTGGACTGAATCCTGGTCATGTTCAGATACAGGATCACTGGCTGTAGGTTGTCAGCTGTGTTTAGGTCCTCAAGTGCTTGCACCATGGCTTCTATATGCACTGCAGGCAAGAATAATAGGCAGAACAACATCGGTAGTAGAGACTGTCCCCCTGTCTCATAGGTACAGCTGGGTGGCAAGGCCCTGCATCTGAAAGTCTGTACCTGCAAGTTATTTACGAAATTGAATTCTGTTAATAAAATGTAGTGGCATATGCACATAAAATATTCCAATAAATGTAATAACACTACTGTATACCATCTTTTCAGATATTTCAGGAACATTTTAAATATTTACCTGAACCTATCGCCAGAGCGCCTGTACCCAGTGGGAGGAGCAGCCCTTGATGTTTACAGTTAGCAGAACTTCTTTCATTGCTCTCTAGATTGCTGCCTCGAAGTTGCAAATGACCTCTTCTACTTCACATGTAGGCAGGTGCTTGACCAACGCCGGAAACAAAGCACAAAAAAATATAAATTTATATCTGACTTTTTTTATTATTTTTAACAAAATCTGCAAAATGGACATAATTCTTTAGGACACACATGCACAATTAAATATATATAACCTTTTTATGCCGTGCGTCTTTTTTTAACTATAAGCATGTGACTGGACAGGTGTTTTTGACTGATTATTCTACTGATTTTAATTGACATTGATTTATATTGACTTATACCCAGAACAACTTCATGGTCTACAGCAGACTTAACTGACATGGCAGAAATATCAGCACCTGCTTTGCACATAAATACACATAAAAATGCAAAATAATCGTAAATAATAAGACTGCAGTTACAATAATAACATTTTGAGCCGGATCGACTTATTTTGTGGCCGCATTAGGCTATACTGTGGTCGGATTGACCAGCACCCGATTTGATCAAGTTATTACTGTAATAAATATAGAGATTTCAATATTAAAATAGTTTTTATTATCCTTTTATTTTGATTTGTAGTAACATGTTCTACGATGCTTATTTTTGTTCTCTTTTATATGTAGCCGGGTGATAGGGAGAGAGTGTGTAAGCGGTCCGGTTAGCTCAGTCGGTAGAGCATTCGCCATGTAAGCGAAGGGTCCCGGGTTCGAGTCCCGGACTGGCTGCACATTTTTCTCCCTATGTTACAATGGCGCCCAACGTAAATGACCCGCCGTCGTTACGTACAAGTGCTTGAGAAGTGCTTGTGAGTTGTATGTAGAGCATATAGTCTGTGGAAATTCGTGGACGAATTTCAAGTTGCCCGGGGTGTATGTAGCCGGGTGATAGGGAGAGAATGTGTCAGCGGTCCGGTTAGCTCAGTCGGTAGAGCATTCGCCCTTTAAGCGAAGTGTCCCGGGTTCGAGTCCCGGACTGGCTGCACATTTTTCTCCCTATGTTACATATATTTAAATCAGGTAATGCAAAAATTTAACAATGATAATTTTCGATTAGATCGTAATCCTCCGCGTAGTTCCGTAATTTCTTGACAACCATCCGCAATCATAACTTTTTTTCCGTAAGAACTACACACACGTGGAATAAAGGTGAAATGAGAGAGGGCAATGTCTTTGAAGATTATCCGATTCTTTAGACAGTCTCTGTCAATATACCATCAAGGAATTGACAGGAATCTGACGAGTAGGGTATGCAAATTTACACCACATCTTTATCTTTCGCATTGATTAGAAAGAGCGACATGTCTTCTTGAAACGTGTTCGTCCCAAGTTTGTTCGTAATCAACATTTTCAGAGTCTATTTTTGTATATCTTGTGCTAATTAGTTATGTGATGTTTCTTGCAGTCTCTGCATATTGCCATAATCGTTTGGCTAAGTTTAAAGTTCTATTTAGATGATAAAGTATAAATTCAACACATGTTCCCATATACTGTCTTATTTAGTCAGTAACGGTCACTTCGGCAAATGACCATTTTGGTAAATTGAGCTAGTATAGAGATTAGTCCGGTCATTTCGGTAATTAGGCATTATACAATGTGTTTACCTATTTACCGAAACGACCGCTCTAATTCCTTTCAAGATCAATTTACCGAAATGGTCATTTACCATAGTGATCGGTACCCATTTAGCCTTTGACCATTCATGAGGAATAGAAAATTTCATGGACTACAAGCCAACGTTATCGGGCCTTAATGTCTGGGCTAAATAAATAATGCATGTTGAATTACCCCAAAACTCAACATATTAAAATTTGCTGTAAACTGAAACCCTAAGTACCAATCTTATGTTTTCCCATTATTTCACCCTATAAGAATGGAAAATTTCAGTGTCTAGAAGAAGCTTTTTTTTTTTTTTTTTTTTTTTTTTTTTTTTTTTTTTGTTAACAATTTGGACATTGGTAAATTGTGCCCATCTCATTGCAATATATGAAGAGTGCAATGACAAAAAAAAAGAGAATAGATTAATAAAAAAAATATAATGGTTGAAATTTTTACATTTTTTGGAAATTGTGAAGAATCCAATCCAGACAGTGAATGGATCCTTATTGTTTAGCATGGACATTGCCAGCCAAGTAACTCAGTCATCAGTTGTTTAGTTCCTTTCGCACTTGATACCTCCTTGAGATGGCTGGCAGGTGTAGTGACCAGCCACTATGATGGCTTCCATTCCATGTTACTACAGTTAAGTCGGAGCTACCTGGATGTTCTTTTGGCATTTCTTTCCAACACCCTGGCAGCTGATTTTAGTTCTGCATCTTTAAGACTCATTGCACATTAGCCATGTTATGTGTTTGGAAATTATTAATGTTGCTTCCAGCCTTTCATCCTGCAGGAACTTGATAATCTTCATACATTGCCCCCTTGAGTTCATTAATCACCTCAGCTTTTTCTTTCCATGGGACATTTAATTTGACGATGATGACTTCCCTCTGTATTTTTTTTACCAACACTATACATCTGGTCTATGTGTTGTGTTGACCATCTCTCAAGGGAATTGCAGTTGTTACCCAAGGCCTATAAGCATCTTCCAGTTCAGATCAAGCAGTGCATTTGGCTGCGAGCAACCTTGGGCACAACATTAGGCATATACATTAGCTTAGGTGGGATGTCTCAAACAAACAAACAAGATCAGTGATACAGGCAGAAAGTGGGATCTATCCAAATGGCTGAACAAGGTGCTTGAAACAAGTACAATGTACAAGAGATGGAACAAGTACAAAGTACCAGAGATGGAACAAGTACTAAGGAGCCTCCTCCCTCAATCAGTATGCTGCCAACACTAAACTTTCCCAGGATGAAATTAACCTAAGATCTCTCATGCCAGCTTTGCAGAGAGAAAGGGACGCTCAATCACATACTGTCTTGTTGCAAAGCGGCTCTTATATTAGGTAAGTACCAGTGCCATTAAGACCAATTGTAGAGAGAATAATGGAAAGAGAGAATAACTGCCCACCTTCATCAAGCAAGCCAGCCAGCAACACAGATCTACTTCAAGAAGACAATAGCTAAGAGATGAGGGTAGATCTTGGCTGAAACTGGTATTTCCAGACATAACTCCCACAAACCTTATGCCTGACATAATACTCTGGTCTCAGGAACCACAAACTGTGACAAGGAGTTAATTGTACCATAGATGGAGAGAACAGAAGCCTATAAAATGTAGTTGTTTCAGTACCAAGACCTTGCTTGCAGATGCGAAGGATGGAAAATAACATTCTTCCCTGAAAAAAAGGTTGTAGGGCTTATCCTACTAGACAATGCTGGAGCACAGAGCATCAAGGGATAGTTTAGAAAGGCTGCATTTGAGGCTTGAAGCAAGGCTTCTGAAACAACATCCTGTTGGCTCTGGCTCGGACACATTGAAGTAGAAGCCATCACAGACAAGCAGTTGATCTGGAGAATGTTCTTTGATAAGAGGTAAAACATTTGGGTAAAAATAGAAAAGTTTGGGTAAAAATGAGCACTCGGCTGATGATGTCTGCAATAAGCAGTCCCAGTACAAAATATAGACAAACATATTGTATGCTTCTTATAATAAAACAACATGTGTCCCCGAATAAATCATACATGTGTCCCAGGAGTGATCACACATATGTCCCCAGAGTGATCATACATATGTCCCCTCAAGTAATCAAACCTGTGTCCCCGGAGTAATACATGTGTCCCCAGAGTGATCATACATATGTCCCCTCAAGTAATCAAACCTGTGTCCCCGGAGTAATCATAATGTGTCCCCGGAGTAATCATACATGTGTCCCCAGAGTGATCATACATATGTTCCCTCAAGTAATCAAACCTGTGTCCCCGGAGTAATCATACATGTGTGCCTGAATTAATCATTCATGTGTCCCTGAAGTAATCATACATGTGTCCCCAGAGTAATCATACATTTGTCCCCTGAAGGAATCATACATGTATCCCGAGAGTAATCTTGCTTATGTCCCCAGTGTAATGTCAGTGTCCCCCAGAGTAATCCCCCCCCCCCACTAAATTATACATGTGTCCACGGAGTAAATATGTCCCATTAATAACCGTGCATGTTTTCCCAGAGTAATCATGCATGTTCCTTATCATTGTCTTTATCACTCTGTGTTATAGGTATGCATCCACTGTAGCGCCCTGCACCGTGCAGATGAAAAGCCCCAGGGTAACATGGTGGTGCCAGAGTCCATACCACGATACATCGAAAAGGAAGAAATGATTGGCAGTGCCATGAGGAGCTACCTGCTGAGGAAACAGAAATCAGGTACAACAATTAATCTCATAAATCTGGTACAATGATTGATCTCATAAATCAGGTACAATGATTGATCTCATAAATCTGGTACAATGATTGATCTCATAAATCTGGTATAATGATTGATCTCATAAATCTGGTACAGTGACTGATCTCATAAATCTGGTACAATGATTGATCTCATAAATCAGGTACAATGATTGTTCTCATAAATCAAATACAATGATTGATCTCAATCTGTTTATAAGAATTTTATTTTTTTAATCTGCAAGTATTAAGTAATGGATTAAAAAGCAAATTCATGATGTACTAATATACTGTGTATACATCCCTGCCAATTGCCCAGTAGGACTCTTAGTTTAAACAGTATTTATTCAAGATAATGCCATATGATACATATGTAATGAATATTCAACATCTATAGATAGAATTCTGAGGACTCCAACATTCCATACATCAGCTATATTTATTTTTTAATAATAGATTAACATTTAAATTTCAATGCTTTTATGAAATCTCCTGAAAAGATTTTCCAGTATTGTGAGCCATGAAAGTAAGGTTTTTGCATTACTTTTTTCTTCTGCTAAGAGGGGTTGCCGTTGCCAAGCGGTTAATGCTGACTTGTAACTCCTCAGCCCCTCACTGCATGGGTTGGAGCACCAGTCAGGGCAAGACTTTCCATTTAAGGAGGTTTTCCAGCTAACCTGCGTGTTCCAATGGTTCTACCCAGGCTGATGAATTGCATCTTCCCCCACCAATAATTAGCTGGATGTGGTCAATATGACAATGTGCAATGTAATGGAAAAAAAAAATTCTGCTGAGATTGGAGAATGAAAATATCAATATGAGATTGGTATTGTCTATTTAAACATTTGGACAAAATTATCCTATAAGTTCATATGTAACATTGGGCACAAAGCATGTTTATGACTTTAAAGGTGGTATACAGCAATTTACCGATATCTAGTATATAAAACATGTAGCCCTTGTTCTGGGGAAATTTAGGCATTATTCCTGCATAAACTCATACTTTAGTGTAAGTAAGGTCAATTTTGAATGCTACCTTTATTGTTAGACAGTACAAACTGTGAAAGGATCACTTTATTTGTTCATTATTTCTAAATCTTCAAATAAACCTGATAGTGCTAAAATAGATATCAGAGCAGACTACTCTGATAATGGTAATGTAATGTGAAATCAATAGTAATTTGTCATGTGGCTTTTTATAGTTTAAAAATAGCTATTTCTACAGAGTGGCGCTGGTAGGAAATACCTATTTGCAATGACAAGTACAGACTTGTGCTTCTTTGTTTACACAGATATAGGGCATCACAGAACCTTTTCAGACTGGTTCAGGATATAGACCTTACAGAAAGCTTTATCTTGCTAATTATCCATGAAAGCAAAATATTTCCTGCATAGTATTCAGATGATAACAGATTTTTTTATGTTATGTGATGTTTACAAGTAAGAGTAATAAAAAGCTTCCAAAATATTTAGCAACTCATTGATTAATCAATC
Organism: Sinonovacula constricta; assembly: GCA_007844125.1. Taxonomy (NCBI): domain Eukaryota; kingdom Metazoa; phylum Mollusca; class Bivalvia; order Cardiida; family Solecurtidae; genus Sinonovacula; species Sinonovacula constricta. The sequence continues at coordinate 76,402,028 of CM017556.1, read as the reverse complement.
ATAATCATCAATGGTTTCCATCACTGTTTATAGATGCCCTCATGGAGAAAAGCATTGCTGAATACAACCTGGGCAAGAGGCATCTTGCTAATATAATGGGTATAGATGAAGAAGAGTTGACCAAGGAACGGATACGGGTATGTAGCTTACCTAGATTGCTTTCACTAAGTAGATTATTACAATTTATTTTTTTCAAATACAATTATAATTTATTTTTCAGGTGACTGTATGATTAACCTATCAAAATAATCTTAACAATTTATCTTAACAATTTACTGCACAAAGGGAAGAATTTGCAAAACCCAATAAATGAGGCCCCAGGTTCAAATACTGGCTACCACACACCAAATTGGTCAACACTTTGTAGCTCTTTGTCAACTTTTAACTACTCCATCAGCTGCAGCTTGTTGCAGACCATTAACTACCTCAGCAGCTAAATATAGAGGATATGTTTTTCAACATTGAAATCACAGCTTATACTAGCCTGCAAGGATGGTGTTTCTGTTCAACATTCCTTGAGTATGAATAATTGAAAACCACATAGTAAAAGTATATTCATGTACATCAGAGTTTTATGCTATCACTTTGATAATAAAACAAAGTTATATTCAAGTCAAGTATTAACTGATAACTGATTTCACTAAGCTGGTGGACCTGTGCATGTTTCAGGAAGCTATAGAGTACCTACTACCATCTGGTCTTCACAACAAGAGAGCTAGACCCCTCATGGAGGTGAGATAACACCTTTTTACTTTCCATTTCTGTAAGTCTGTGTTTGTCTGTATATACCTACGTCTGTCACATTCCTTGTCTTTGCCTTAACTTCGCTATTATTTACAGTACTTCAAATATATTTCACCATTTTACAGACAATCACCTGAAGGTGTTTTGTACATTTACAAGTTACAAATGCAACGCCAAGGTCAAAGTCATATATACAGTCATTCCTTGTATTTGGCTACTTAGGACATATATATGAAAATGGTCGTGTTTATGGTTCAACACTGCTTTATAGAACATGAGCAAGGACAGGATAGCCAGTGGTACAAGTAAGGACATAAAACATTAACTTCATGAACAGGTTATAGTAATAAGGTAATTCAGAGTTAACTGAAAACTTGTTGATAAATTCAACATGAGACCGGCCACTATAGCTCAAGTGGTAGAGCGTCGGCTTGCGGATCAGGAGGTTGTGGGTTCAAACCCCGGCTGGTCAAACCAAAGACTTTAAATTTGGTAGTAGTGGCTTCCCTACTAACACTCAGGGCTACGGAGACAGCATTACGCCTGACTCGTCGGTGTCAGTATAATGGTCCCTGGGCACCTCATAAGTGCCCCTGTGCTATAATGATAGAAATGTCGCTGCACAGTAATCGACAAAAATACTGGCAAATCCCAATCCCAATTTGACAGGTACAACCATTTGAACAAACTGCTAAAATGATAAAAAGTGATTAAACAGAGTCTCATTTGTCCTGACATATTCAGCCCTATTCCAAATGTCAGTAAAATAATTAAATGACACCTGGTTTGTTATATAGGTCACATGAATAAATATATAATGAACTGTCTATGTTTACCGTAGAAAAGGCTATTTGTTGAGATGTGTTGGTATGTTATAAATATATAATGCTGTCAGGAAGAATTTTATTGTAGTGATGAATATCATGAATGTAAAATATTGTTGTAGGTTGTGATTAAGGTTTAGATTTTTAAAATCATTACCAGTTGTTCATGTCATTACAAAACCATGGTTTAACTACAGAATGGTGTCGTAAGTGTAAGAGAATAGTTTATTTAGGATAGACATAGATGAAAGAGCATATCACAGACATGCAACTTTTTAAAAAAAAACCTATAAATAAGCATTTTGATACCCCTGTTCATGATGCAGATTGTATGAAATTTAATGTTATTGAAAGAATGACTACTTCTAGTAAAATTTAACTGTCAATGTATAAAGCCAGAGGGATTAATAAGATTGATAAGTTAAGTACCTTTGGTTGCAACATTTAAGGTGGTCTCCTTTCATTGTGAATCTGCTTGAACATAAATGACATCACCTGGTACTGATTATTAGATTTATCCAGACATGTGACTCAGGGTAGTAACAGCTGGATGTCAGTGGTAGTGACTCATAATTGTGTTATTGCATTGTATTTTAAAAGCAAACCAAGATTGTCTTAGCTTGCTTTGTTTCTATTTTTTATAACATTTTGTTGGTAAAACCTAACATTAAATTTTTTTTAAATTTCAGCATCCACTTGATTTAGCACCAGAAATAAGAGGTTTGTTGTGTGTGGGTTTATTTGTTGTTGTTTTTTTACTGTTAATGCAATCAGCTACTAGCTGCTCTCTGCTGTGGCTGTCGACACCATAATAGGTACCAGGGTGTGCCTTCAGTACAGGTTTACAACATTTAAGGATAACATAAGTAGGAAGTTCAATTGAAGGTAATGCAAACACTTGGGAAAATATATTTTAAAGTGTTTTAAAATATAAATTAGTGGACTGATTGCCAATTTTAGGTTTTCTGGAGGATATTTTGGGAATTATTGTTTTTCCAGTATATACCCTGTTATTGCTTATATATTGAAGCTTTATGTCATATTTTATTTAACAAAATGCTAACTAGACATACAGATATTGAAAGAAGATGTATTAAACAATGATTGTGTGAATTTTCCATGTACATTTAAAAGAAAAAAAGAATGTACAAGTACTGCAGTACTGGTCCCATACAGGTCAGAGATACTTTGGCGCACAGCAATGCATTTCACCAGTTACTTGGCACTGAAAGAGTTAAATGCCTTGAAATTCTTTATCACCTGGCGTTTCTCTTTTTAACATGCACAACACCTATCAGTACTCCTGTGGCTTGGTTCTCTGTAATATACAATAGATGTTTCTATTTTATATATTTACCTTGTTTCATACCTTTCTGTATAATTTGTCAAAGCACTTGTCTTACCTTAACATTTTTGTTAAAACTCCCCATAACTGTATTATGAAGCAGTTGGCTTGCCAAGTCTCGAATCCTTTTTGGCCATGGGTACATGTTCAATCAGGCTGAAAACATTTACTTCAGAAAATCTTCCTGCATGCCTAGTTTGTGGGAGAGTCTATCAAGACATTTCTGTAATGTCTCTGTAATGTTATCCTGTATTATGTTGCATACAATCCATGTTTGTTCATTAAAATATAATATTCACTTACACATTGTTTTCTTTACTACCAGGTGCCAACTTTGATATGACAGGAAGACCAAATCATTGTTTCTTCTATACAACAAAACCTAACTATTTTGAACTAATGCATGTAAGTACTGAACAAACATGTACAACCACATAATAATAGCATTCATTGTGTTAATATTAGTTCATTGTGGTAGTATTGCCTATTATCAACAATAATGAATGTACTTGTGTACATATGGAAGCTTCAGATACATTTTCCATGAACCTGATCTGAAAGCTCCAATGGTAGAGCATTGGTTCCAGGTTTGAAACAGGCCGCATGATACCAAAGTCATAAAAGCTGGTAGTGGTATAGCTCCCTTGCTAATGCTCAAGCAAATATAAGTGTAGTTCCACAGCTGGTTGGCCCAGTTTTCAGGATAATGTAACTGGGTGTGGTATCATGCCAGGTGTTCACGACATGTCTTATGCAGTGAAGGCCGCACTATATCTGCTTCAAGTGGGCACTGTCTCCAGATAACTGAAATATAGTTGGTGGGATGATAAACCCAATAAACAAACAAACAAACATTTTCCATGAATTATGAATGCAATAAAAAATGATTTTTTTAACACAATTTCACTGTCACTTAGATATTACTTTTTGCCAGTTACTGATTTTTTAATACTTGTTTGACTTCCAGTTGAGTACTCAGGTACTCATTTAAATTCCTACTTACTTGTATAATTGTCCATCAGAAACTAGCTTGGTCCCTGGAACATGTGCGAAGTGACTACAGTGAAAAGGTTTCAGACAGACAGTTAGCAGTAAAGAGGCACAATACAATGCTTTCCCAGCTGTGAGTAATAATCAGGTGTCATTATTCTTGAATGTAGAACAGTAATCCAATTGACTTACAATTTTTTCAAACCGTTAATGCCATTTCTGATTAACTTTTGTATTTTGGAGATTTAAGTTCTATAAGTTAAGGTAATTTAGCTTATTTGACTAAGTAGAGGAAAGAAGGCGTCTGTAGCCAAGCGGTTACGTATATCTCCACAGCTGTCTAATGTGTATGTCTGTGCCCCCCATTCAGAACAAACATTTCATGTAAGATTTTATTTCAGCTGACGTTCTGTGTTTCAATTCAAGCTCTTTATCAAATAATATCAGTGAAATTCACCCAAATGATCAAAATCAGGAACAAACTTTACATTGAGTCATGCCATGAGTATACATAAACAATACTAATACTGTATGTTTTGTTTCTTTGATTAAAGTTTTCTCTCAACTCCATATTATTATTACTTATGTCTTTTTATACTTACTTTTTTGTTTTTTTCAGGAAAAGCTCAGAATGGATTTCTTTAGCAAAATTTCAGGCCATGTACCTAGGAGAAAAGATCTCGGAACATGAGGTATGCCAATGATTTCAGTATCAATTTACATATATTTATTTTAAGTTACATATATTTATTTTATGTTCATTACACATTTTCAAATTTTGAATTTGTGTCAAGTTTCAGAACATATTTCGAAGCTACAAATACTAGGAACTCTTGATTTGTTCTAAAAAGTGTGATAGTAGAATCATTTTTATTTAAAGGATAAAATTTACATTTCAAAGTACTGATAACATTATGTTGGAGAATTAAATGTTACTTTTTCTTTATTGTTTACTTTCTCTGTATAGTCAACTGACAGCAGGTTGTTGTAGATTATCTGTGTCACTGTTGTAGTGTTTTAAGGCTTGACACAAAAATAAATACAAGAAGACAGGGATAAAGGATTCGGCTGAATAACTTGAGTGCAGGGGTACCCACGTCGTAGTGGTAGAGTTGTGCTTTGAAACTCCTCCGACACTCGTTGTGTAGGTTCGAGTCCCATTTGAGGTTAAGAACTTACTGGGGCTACTTAGCTGACTTGCGGTGTGCAGGTGGTTCTAACCATACATTTGTACAGGGTTTTCCGCCACCAAAATAGCTGGGGGAAAAAACACTTGAGTGCTGTATGTTTATCTGTGACCTTCTGTCAGTACTTGTCACTTAGACCATGTTTTTTTCGACAGGCATCTGATAGTGCTAATAAGAAAAAAGGTATTTGACTTAGGCATTGGTCCAACTCTGGTTAGGCAGCAAAGAGAAATAAAGCTGCCTTATATGCCATCTGTCTTATTTGTAAACTTCTAGGCAAATCTCTCTCATATTTCAATATAAATATGTGATAGATCAGATTTACTCCCCTTTAATGTAGATTTATAGTATGGAGCCCGGATATAAAATCTTGTGTCACAGCTGCAGTCACCATATTTCAGTACAAACGTCTGATAGTGATCCTGGAGAGGATTCTGGAGCAGCCATTCTCCTACAAGGAGAAAGGTTTCATCATGCAGTTCAGGGAGACCATAGAGAAGGCAGGGGTTACCAAGAAAACAGATGAGGTGACTAAAGCTGTTTATTTAGATGAGTATTGTAAAAATGTAATGATATTATAGATGGATTGAGAGGAAACAGACTTTTATTATTACATGTAAGATATCTCTTCATAATATGTTTATAACATTGAACAAATGATGGAATAAAATACTCATATATCTTGTGTACACCCATTTTATAAGAAAAACATATTTATTAACTTCTGCATGAATAGTTTTCTTGTTATAGAAATATTTTTAAATGTAAATACAGTCCTTAAACTGTCAGCTTTAAAAACTGAGATTATATAACTCAGCAAGACCAAGTGAAAGTAATACAGACATGACCAAACCCACTTGGACTCGGGGAAAATCTGGTTGATTAGTGTACAAGGGTTCATCATATTTAACTGCTTATGGTGCACCTGGTTTTCTTTATTAATGACACATACCTTGAAAAATGGTTCTGGATGATCATTTTTAAACTTAATAAAAATCTTTTCATACATTTAGCGTTTACACTGTCTTGTTTTTCTACACTAAAAAAATTGTTCCTGCTTCTTCAGTAAGACTATGAAAATGGCAATATACAAAAATTGATTGGTCGATTTAATATTATTTTGTACAAAAGAGATTTTGTTAGATGTGTTGTATCCATAAGTTTTGTGTATACTTCAGGTATTTGTAGATGAGTCTGGAAGGCAGTACGTCATCACAAAAGGTAAGAACCTTTCTTTGGGTTACACTCTTACCAATAAAAACTGACTTTAATTGTAGTTTAATTTACACTCTTACCAATAAAAACTGACTTTAATTGCAAAGTTATGAAAATGTTTTGAAACACTTCTCTGATAAACAAAATAAGTTTATCAGATATCTGTAAGCATTGTACATTGCTTTTTCTGTCCATGTTTAGCAACATGCATGCTCATATAAACTTATACATATAAGAATATGATAATCTGTAGTTGTTTTTATAACTTGACTTTATTTTTCATTTTCTGAATCAGCGGAAGGATTAGTTGTAATCATTTAAAGAAGGAAACTAAAACTCAAATGACATTTCCATTCAATTAAAAAAAAGTTCAATAGTTTGACACAATTTTGCCATTTCTAATTCGATGAAAGGGTCAATTAGTGATTGAATCACATTTTGCTATGTTCATTCCTATGTCATACATGCAAATCCATGAGGCACACTAGCACTTCATGGTTGGTTTGCCTGCACAGCGTCATGCATTCATAAAGCAAAAACTTCAGCAAAATTAGATTCAATTCTAATATTTTGCATTTATATTGTTGAGTTCGACACAATTTTTGCTTAGGGATTGACACCAGTGTTCCATTGTTTTAAAAATATTTGCAAACATTCAGGGGAAGTTCACATTGATTCAACAGCTGTGGCCCTTTGTTAGACATGCCCACTTGCATCATGCATCTTAAGCCCGACTCAATAGGTGGATAATAACATAAATTCTATGGACTAAATCCTTAACTGAATGATAATATACCTTATCAGGACAAAGACAAATAAAAAGGAATGTTTTAGGTGTGATAAAAATTTGTTCCATCCCTTCAACAACATAAAATGTATGATGCATATGCTTGTTTACTTTTGTGCATGACGTACCTGCATTCATGCCTTTTTGAGTCAAAGTTCAAGGGACCCTTGCAGGTTATAAAAAATGAACGTCAGTTTTTTTCTTATAAATGATAAAGGCAGATGTAAAATTGATAATTTATGAAGAAAGAATTACTTCTTATTAAAATTAAGAATAAGTTTATAAATGTAAAACCCTGCACTAGTGCTCAGTAGGTTCAGCATTTATTTTAGGTGCACACTAGATTACCTGTAGGATCCTAGTGAAGACATGCATAGGTCATGAAAGATACCAGCAGTTCATTTCATTAACATTCATTTGCCATAAAATTATTAGTACCCTGTGCAACAGATTTGTATGAAACAAAGTAAATCTCAAGTTGTACAATCAGTCACATTTCACCTCTCCAACATTTATGTTAGCATAGAAATTGACTATGTGGGTGTTTACATGCAGGTGGCCGTAAGAAGGCTACAGCCACAGTGACCTTGACCTCTCGTGGTACCGGTCAGGTAACCATCAATGGTAGAGACATCACATTCTTCAAAGAGGTACTGCACAGGTAAGCAAGCCAAATAAATATACAATACTATTTATTCTAGTTCAAAATAGATTATCCATGTTTTATCCATTTCATTTGATTTCAAATGTCAAAATATAAGTGATAAGTGCACTGTTTATAGCTGTTATTTATGTTGAACAGAGAGACTGTCCTATCCCCACTGGTGTTGTGTGATGGTCTAGACAAGTTTGACATCCAAGCCACCGTGGATGAGTCAGGCCCCAGTGCCCAAGCTGGTGCTTTACGACTAGGGATCGCTCGAGCACTCGTGTCCTTTGTATCAGAGGAGCAGGCAGAGAAGCTTAGACTTGGTTTGTAATCTTACATGGAAAAAACTTATTTATATAAAATATTTGCTCAATCACCTATTAAGTTTTTTAAGTTCTAACTGTTAGAATACTTTAAGTTATTTTTTGTCAGAGGAAGACCTTCCTTTAAGTTTTTTAAGATGTTTGTATTTTCATGGTTTCTTTACTACTAGTATTGTTAACTTTTTTTTTATAAATGTAGAATTTTAGAGCACTGTGACAGACAGTCTTATTAGCACTTTTATTTTCCTCAAACAAACAAGAACCCTTTACATAGGATACTAATTAACCATGAACAAAATGAGAAGCTGTATGTTGATGGACTGAAGGGTGTCTGTAATATCAATAGTTTTTCTTACAATATGTAAGTACACTTGAAACATAGTGTCATGAACAGCACAAATTGATCATGCATAGGGGAATAAGTGTAGATCAAAAACATCCCAGTTGTTTGTTCCTTACAGCTGGCTACCTGACGCGAGACCCTAGAATGAGGGAGAGGAAGAAGCCAGGCCAGGAGAAGGCCAGGAAGAAGTTTACATGGTTTGTATTATACTTTACAAGAGATGCTTTACCCGAAGTTAGAAAAGAAGGCTTGGGTTCTTACTTAAAATTTATACTTGAGCTCATCCTCAAATGCATCATGCTTTTTCAGTGTTTCTTAATAGAAAATAATTATCCTAAATTGAATGGGACTCTAAATATTGATGGAAAAAAGGTTTGTAATGGTCAATTTGATTTAAATTTTTTAAAAGAAATGATGTTTTTAGGCAAATAGTACATTGTTTTCAATGTTCCATTATGTCCATTATATTTCTGGCACCTAACACTTTAATCATGGCTATTATTGATGTTTTGATACAATGTACAGGTTAAGTCTAAGAAATGGTTAAAGACAAAACCCGCTTTTGTGTTGATTTTTTAATTTCTCCATTCAATTTCTAGAACCTAAATAATTACTGTTTTATTAACTAATATGATATACAACTTGTAGGAAATGATGTTTTTGTGTGTTTTAAAAGACAGGACATTACTGAAGAAAATGAAATGTTTAAAAAAGCCCATTTACGGTTTTCTTATTTCATTAAAGATTCTTTCATTTTTATTCTTCTATGTCATATAAGATATTAGAAAAAATGGGTTGGAATTTATTGTATATACATCTAATACTTTTGCCAGTGATGTAGATTTTACTTATAACTTTCTTTTCAGGAAAAGAAGATGAGAGAATCTGCCACAAACAGCATTTGCTTTCTTCACATATCCATGCTTTGTCACACTGTACTAGATTTACAATAAAAGCATGTCCATTGTATATATGTGTCTTGTTTTTGAAATTTGCCAAAGTTCACGTTGGGGCATGTGTATTAAATCAATATAAAAAGGATGAATCACTGGAGCTGATACAGCATCAGTAATGTGTACCATTTTAAAGAAATTTAATAGTTATGATATCGCATTCACAGGTATGACATACAAACATTGTGGTTATACAAAACAAGGCCAGAAGAGATCACAAGAAATAATTATTCAGAACAAACTACTATTAAGTTTGCTCTAAAGAACTTTCTATTGTTTACAAATATCACAGATGTACAGGCTAAATAGCTGACACCCAAAGTTGGCAAACAACTTTGGTGACTACTGATCAGCCAATGTATTAATTATAACTGAAGTTATAAACTCAAAGAAATTATTTATCCAATTACTCAGTATTTACAAATAACCATTGATTAAATGGACCTAAACCACATAGAATAATTCCAGGAATAAGCTTATACAACTACAAATATAAACCATCTAATTCAGCTATAGTTAGTACTGGTAGACTGAAACAAAACTAAAAATAGATTGTTGGAAAATCCATGAAGGAAGAACATGGTCATGGTTAGATGTATTTAATCATAATCTTTTTAATCCAATATCAATTTTAAATTAAGACAAAAATTAGATATATGTTTTAACTAAATGAATGTATTTCAAAAATTTTAAAAAAATTGTAAAAAAATAACACAAATGTACAAGTAAAATATCATTTTCACCAGCAACCTACCAACACGTGTTGGGTTGAGTTGGAACTGCGATATATTTACAATACCGTGAATCTCTACTTACATGTAGTCTTGATCATAAATAACATATGACTATCAAAAACACAACAGCTCCACTCTGCAGTCTGCACCCCAGAATTTACAAACAGAAGTTGAAATATTTGGAGCTGTTTACAAATCATCAGACAAGCCCGCTGATACAAATAAGTATCTGGGAACCATCATCCCTCAAGCCCGCAGAGACAATACTATTCAGGAGATATTGGGAACCAGCGTCCTACTGAGCTAAGGCTCTTTACAAGTTCATCGTTTACGCTTGAACACCCATTTATACTGGGCCGGAGCATCTTTAGTTTCCTCAGATATCTGAGTTTTCTTCACGTTCTTTTCTTTCTGCAAAAAAAGAACAGAATAACTTACTGATAAAGGCAGATTCATGTAATAAGAATTTCAGAGTGTAGAATTTTCTTGTAAGCATTAGTTGTGAAGTATCAAAGTATTACGTGTAACAAGAATCATTTGACACAACATTTTAAAAGACACCATGCCTAAGGCAATATGTTAACAAATCTTAAGAAAGGTGAATATGTCAAATTACATCAAGGCAACAAATGAAACAGAATCAGAATGTCTTGGAATTGTTCATGAAAGGTAAGTTTACCCAGATATCTCTAAAATGAGAATCACTCACGAATGCAAATCTATTTTAAAAGTATACTAAAATGTTATAGTTGCATGAATTAAAAGAGAAAATCTGACACACACCAACTGGCATACTCACACCTTCTAGATACAGACATATGTATTAATTCCTTATTTTAAAGATCAAAATTCTGTGCAGAAATAAGCTTATCACACAACTATGAATGTAAACCATATAAAAAAGCAATACGAGGGGTGTTTTATAATTGATGCAACTGGCATGTAATCTCGAAAATCCCGTGCGTTATCATTTTGACACTTTGTGTACAAAAAGATCTATCCTATATGTGTGCAAAAATTTTATACAGGTATTCACTTCCATTACTGTAAACGTTCAGTTCAAACAAGGTCGTTTCACTGCATGTAAAAATGGTTGGAAAACGTTCAATGCATAGGTTGCAAATTCAGTCCTATATATTCGCAAGGCATAAAATTGGATATTCAGTGAAAGTTTCATATTCTACCATTACACGCTTGATCTCAAAGTTCAAAGCTGGTAAAGAACAGAAGATTTTAATCGTACTGGACGCCCTAAATCAGCCACCACAAGATCCAGATAATCAAAGGATTAATTGAAAAAGATGTGAGGTTCCTGTTGACTTCATCACAGGTGACTTGGGTACACTTTTTTGAGCCAAAACGAAAGAGTGCCAATCGAGTATGGGCCTTGAAATATGCAAGGCGACCTGTCATAGCAAAACGAACGATCACTGGGAAGGTTTTATACTGTATTTTTCTTCATTAATAATGGTCCAGCAATTTACATTCCCATTCCAAAAGGCAAAAGTGTAACAGCGAAGTTTTACAAAAAAGGCTGCGTTAAAAAAATTACATAAATATTTCTATAAACGTCCAAAGGATGGCTTCTCACAAAGCGCAGATTCTGACGGACTTTCTCAAGCAAAAAAATGCTTCCACATCCAGCCTATTCACCAGATTTGGCACCCTGTGACTATTTTTTGTTTCCCAGACTTAAATCCTTCCTCACTAGAAAGCGTTATGCGTCCAGGAAAGCCTTGGGCTCTGCAGTTGGCCAGTGCCTTAGACATATATCTGCTTCGGATTTTGAAAAGTGCTTTTATAATTTGATTTAAAGACTGAACTTTTGTGTGAAGGCAAAGGGAGAGTACTTCAAGGGAATGCGCTGACTTGTTTTGTGTAATTCTTTTTGAATAAAAAGTTAAACTACCAGTTGCATTACTTATCAAACACCCCAAATACTATTTTATGTAGAACAAGTTTTATAGCTGGCTTAAAATGATGCATATCTCATTAGTCCCACACCTGGCCCTGCTACATAACAGCTTGGTAGATATACAGGACAGCAACAGTCAGTTTGAAGTGATAAGCATCCATATAATTAAAAGGTCTGAGCAATAATATCAGACTTCTTTTGTATGAGTTTAAAGGGTTCAAGTCACAGTCAGGCTGTGAGATCGAAGCTTTTATGCTTGGTCCTCCAGCTGATTTGGGGTACACTAGTGGTTCTTTCTAGCAAGTGTCCGAGTCATTCTCAACATTTATTGTTTCAAAGATGTCATACTAGTGCTGATGTGACATTCAAAACCAACTGTCAAACCCAGACAAATACTTAGGTAGTCTTAATGATTCACTTACCAGCAACTGCTTTTTTCTTTCCATTTTCTGAGCAATGATCGCTAACTGCTTTTCTCTCTCTATTCTCTTTTTCAGCTCTTGATATTTTTCTTTCTTCTTCTTTGAAACTACCTGAAATTTATGTTTATAATGAAAGTATTCAAAATATTCACTAAGACACCAACATACAAATTCAAGGATAAACAAATTACCTTGAAAAATATGTAAATGATGCTATTAACAAAATGGAAAATACATGTATGTATTTTACAACTTACTATGTGCAAATGGTTCTGTTGAAATTAGATGGTTACTTTTTTTTCCCTCTTACTGAATTTTTGTTTACTTTTAATTAGTGTGTAATATGTATCTTCATAATATCTGTGTAATTAACGTCTATTATATGCAAAGAAAAATGAAACAGAACATCTTATGATGGGAAACTTTGGCTTCAACTGCATGTATGTGACCTGTAATAGTCAGGGTTTTTTTTGTCTGAAGTTATTACTTGAAATGGAAAATAAATATGAAGTAACAATGATCGTGACCTCTTAAGGTAATCCAAAACCTCCTCTTATTGTAAGCTATATACCAAGTTGAATTTACAAGAATATCTCAATTCTCCAACTGGAGATATTGGCAGGAAATCTATTTTTAGTAACAGTAACATTGATTGTTGACCTCAAAAGCAAGACCCAACTTCCTCTTCCAATACAAAACTATATTTGGTAATTGTCTTACTTGTAGCAGCAGATATTTGCCAGAAACAACCAGTTAGAGGACACCCTTCTCTCCAACAAAATACCTCATTCTAATACCCAGAATTTAGATACTCCTGATTAACTAAGGAAATTGCAAGCAAAATAATATCAAAGGGTCAAAAGTTGTTATAAGAAATATGTCGTTGCAAATTCTGTTATTAGCACAACCAAATATAAGGTAAAGTATTTAGTGTAAGTTTTATGTTTTCCAATCATCCTAGCAAAAGAATTTAGTTCCACAAACCATTTCACCATGTCATGTCACAGACACATAAACTTTACAACCAGACTACAATCAGTGGCTAGGCCAGCAGCTATCTTACCTGGAGGGCTTCCTCATCTACACCCTTGAAGTCTCCACGCCGCAGACTTTCCAATGTAGGCCGGTTGTATTGCCGTGATAACAGGGACGGATGTGTCTGAAAGTGCTTTGCTGCATCAAACTTTAACACTGCAAAGAGAATACAAGGAACGTCACTGGAATTGACACATGCCTCGAAAAGGCAGACTTAAATATGGCCTTTGCCTTCAAGGATGGACAAGCAAATTGTATGTGCGACACATTTTCAATGGTATGACAGCAAGATGGTGAAGTATAAATGAACATATGGAGAAAATTTAAGGCAAATTGATGGCTGCCACAATTTCCATAGCCCTTTCCAAATTCCAAAACTTTCCAAAGCCCACCAATTCAAATTTTCAAAACTTGTTTCGAGCAAATTCAATTACAACAATTATTTTTGCAGTTATTTTACACATTTATTTTTGAGATTAACATGTCGAAAAAAATTGAGAAAAAAAACTTTGCCATGACCAAAACTGGTGATACATAGTTACAAAAAAAACTTAATATGTCATTATTGTGCTGTTTCAAACTGCAGATTTATAGTTGGACTGTTCTTGTCTAAATGTATATGATGACTTGTAGGGCGTATTGCTAGAAATAAATATTTATTCACCACCAGTTGACTGTTTTCTTTTATTCAGTATAATGAAAACCAACTGGACTGATCAAATGTACAATTGTGACAATTGTTACCTTTGAAATCACACACATTCCTTAGTCTGAAGTCTTTTTTATCTCACTATCTATCACCTAAAGTTCAGTTCTTTGTGCTTTGGCAGTCTTTCTGAAGCTATTCGATTTAGTCAAATGCATGTTTTTTTTATTTACAAAAGGTGCAAAAAAAATCCATAACTTTTCTAAAGCCCAAGTCACAAAATCTGATTTTCCAAGACTTTCAAGGTCCTTGAAAACACCTTGATCAATTTCCAAAACTTTCCAAGACTTTTCAAAACGCGTACAAACCCTGTTATAATAATAATAGGATCCACAAAATATATTTTTAAAACATGTATGAATTGTATAATTATACCTTAACTTAGATCACATCAACATCAGCTCTGAACAATTTAATTTTTAAAAATATCACACATTTTTAGTTAAATTACATCAGAATTATGTCAAAATGACGGCGGTGAAAATGATGTCATAATTTACAATAAAAACACTTAAATGATGCCAACATCATAGGTAAATGCAGTCTATTTATTCAAAAGCAAATGCGATAGGTTAGAACTGCTCCTGTTTACTTGTTACATACATAATTCTTTAGAGGAGTTAATATACTTTCTTGTGCTGCATGAAAGATTTTTTAATACCAAGTTAAAAAGGTGTGTTTAATGTCATGGCACATGTTTTAACTCGAATCAAACATTTTTATTCAGGTGCCAATACAAAGACTGATCTTTTCTCTATATCAAAATATATGTTTCATTAAAATATATCATTGATAAACCCCTGCAAATTGTTTAAAAAACAAATTCCCTGAAGTAATTTTTGTCCAAAAAAGGCAATGTCATCATAGCTAAAAAATAATGTTTATTTCAGACATTTTCTGGAATGGTAATTGAATCAACTTTAAAGCAATCTAGTTGTTGTGGGCATACCATGCCTAAATATCATACAAAAACACGAATAACTACAATGACTATTCCAAATGGTCTGTCTTATCTACTCTTTTAGCATCTTTCTGTGGCTGCTGATTATAACATGACATTGACCTTAGTGGTTACAGCTGTAAATGTTATATGTGACAGACCTTCAAGTGTACGTCTGTAAGATGGTTAAGATTAATTCAGTTGTAAATAACAAGGAAGCTATGGCTGATACACGAAAACTGGATGGACAGACTTACAGATGCATACAATTGTTACATACTTCCCTTTAGGTGCACTACAAAGTAAGTTAGATTTTCACAACAAATACAACCAGTAACAAGACAAGAGATTTATAATTTGTTACTTCTTACAGTTACTTATGTACAAAGTATAACCACAAACAATTTTGTATTCAGTTTCCAATTTTTATATGAAGGGAAAAGACAACTGCTTTATTATGTTCTGTGGTAACAAAGATTTTGGGGTAACATCACTTGTTCTTTTCTTCAAATAACTGCTTATAACAAAAACTTTTAGACTTTTTTTACCTTCTTTCTTGGAATCCACAAAAATAGTGTGTTTGTTCTTTGGCTTATCATTACTATCTATCAAATGTAAAGATGACTTCAGTTTCTCAATTTTCTGAAAAATTAAGAGAAAAAAGACACATGTAAAGCAGTGAAGTTATAAAATATATTATCTAATTATGGCTAGATAATAGTAAACTATTTGTGATACCAAAAAATAAATCATAGCACTGGTAAAACTTTTCAACCTGACTTTTGTAAAAGGTACACCATTTGTACTGGTAATTTATATGAAACTGATAGACTATCTAACATCCCAGTTCTAGATATTTACAAAGATTGTTTACAAAAACCCTTAAAAGAATTTTAAGAAAATTATTTATGACAAGAAATACATTTTGATAGCACATTTAGCTTTTCCCATTACTATAACAAGGTTGTGTCAATGCGGCATTTAAGCAATGGCTGAGCAAACATTTATTTATTGTAAACAAATAATTGCATAATCAGAACTATTCACTGATTTTTACTATTCTCTAAGCTGTATGGAAAATTATCAGCTGGAAGCCACACATCAGGAAGAATCAGAAGTGTATTGGCCCCTTGTAAGCCAGATTTCTATGCAGAATCAGTACAATGAGAAGCTACACAAGTAACTTTTAGTGGGAGACCGTTTATCTTATAAGTGGAAGGTCTGAGTACTAGACTAGCCACATTGTTCTATTCCACTTTGTGTAACATTATATTGATACCAAGTATGAAGTTTCCATTTATAGATAAAGGACAATCTGAGTGATACGAAGCAAGCCTTACTTTCATTTCTGCAGCCCTTTTCATGTTAACATATTTTTGGTCCTGGGAAAACATCAGCTTCAACTGGTCCTCTGTTGTCTCTGGTAAAGCCGTCTCCCGCAGCTGATGAACCCCATCCTGACATACAAACAAGGGACCAAGATGAACTTTGTGGCTCCAAACACCAGAGTAATGAGTTGGTTTGGCAATATATAAGTTCTGATGTACAAAAGTAAATCATAGTGACACAGTTATACATACATATATAGCAATGGTAAGCTTTAATTGGTTATGGAAGACCCCCAGACACATGTCAAGGAATAACCATTAAAATAGCTGTAAGCTAGAAGACCTCTCCACATGAAATGTATTGCCTTAAACTGAACTCAAACACACAAGGAGATGGGTCAAGGAGTCAGAGATGTAAAAAGTCAGCAATTCCAATCATTCAGTCATAATGTAAAATATTTGTTCAAAAATTCTTAACCAAACCCTCTATTATAATATACCCGCTATCTAATAAAACCATCAAAGTGTGACAACTCTGACAAGTACCATCAATATTTACCAGTAGTTTAAAGGTACATGAGAGTTTAAAGGTACAAGAGTTAGTAAAACAATTCCAACTCTTTGTCATATCTAAAAAATAAAGCTCTTCACAAACTTTCCCTTATAAAACTAACGTGAATGTTTCATGGCAGAAAGATATAAAAAAGCAACACCTGTTCTTGAAAGAATACCTTTTTCTCTGTTTTGACCATGTTGAAGTAAAATTCATCTGGATTTCTATTCAAAGCTTTTCTCTCCAGTAGTTTTAAAGTATTCTTCCTCTGGTTGTGGTCTCTACAAAATAATGGAACATAATGCAATAGGTGCAATTTTTCTTAACTAGCGAATGTCTGTAAATAGAATTCTCTACATATACCGGTAGTATTTATGCAAGAGATGTTTATAAAATAGTGATGTAAATCGAATCCCAAAACATTATTCTAATATTCGCTACGTGTTTTCGAATAATATTCTAATATTCGGAACGAATTTATATCATAGTGGCACATAACATGGTAATTTTCCATTACATTCAATGTGTTTATTCTTTGTAAAATGTTTATTTCTGGCCATAATTTACATTGCTAGCCTTACTTAACGCAGAGGCGCGGTAGATTTATGATTTTAGCATAGCATTTAATTTTAAAACGACGATTTCTTCTTTATGAAATACAAACGGCAATATTATCAATCCGCCATTATCCTGTTTATAGTGAAGGACCAGACAGGGTGTGTCTTTACTCGGTCAGCGGTAATTCGCAAGAGAATACTGTCATTGAAGAGTGCCTAAAAAATGCATAAACAATGCCATTGTTACTTAGCAATTATTATTATTGTTGTTGTTATTATTATTATTATTATTATTATAAACATTGAAACTCTAACAAAAAACTATACAGTAACCAATCAATGTGAAGATGACCTGCAAAGTCCCGTATAATATATACATTATTAATAAGTAACCTTAAACTTGGGTGTCTTTTGGTACGTTGTACTTTGTGCAATAACCTTTACAATTTGAAGACATTTTGCGTACTTAATTACTTATTTGTATTAACATATGACATATTAAAAGAGCTATGTAGGCTTCTTTGATTAAGGGAGGCATTTTCAAAAGGATAAAATGCGGGTGATACTGGATCGACTGTTACACAATTAGGCAAAACCACGAAGGTTTTATGAAGGGAAATCGCTCAAGTGTACAGCCAATTAACTGTCTTGATTGGCTGGTGGTCAGATTGATATTTAATTGTGATTGGCTGATATCGCTAAGGGCGTTAATCCGAAGCCATAACATGTCAATTAGGGACATTTAGTTACCAATTCACAAGTGATAATTATGAACCTGCTTGCCATATGCCTATGGGTGAAAGGCGAAGAAAACAAGTTGATGACGACAATTACTGTTATTGGCTAGTGTCAAAATTACCTGACTGTTGATAAACTGATGAAGTACCAACCAATATATATACAAAGAATAATTAAAATTGTAAGCTTGTGAGTTTTAAGTGTGTTAAGTAAACCTATGACGAACAATTAAAAAGTCTGTCGATTAACATTTTTGTTATTCGGAGAGAAAGAAGCAAAAACACAGAACTGAAAATCGCGGTGACAAAAAATAACAGATGTCGCAGTATCGTATAGCAATAGAAATAACAAGTATGAAGTACAGTGACAAAAACAGAAAGTGATTGCAATTAAAGTTTGTTTGACAGTGATCTAGTTGTGCTTTCCAAATATGAAAGAATTTCTGGTAGACTGTTATCAATAAGTATATAATGTATTTATTACACACTATGCCGCCTGAAGCTGGGTAGAGTCAGTGTTAATTAATTGCTGTAGCTAATTGCCACAGCATTGAACTGACAAGTGAGTTTATTGTACTTTGGCAACTGTTTCCACAGTTGTACGGTGATGTGACTGGGTCTAAGTGGGAGAGGAGGCAGAGAAGGGGCAGTGAACGATAAGGTGATTTCATGCTGTAAACCAGATGGCAATTCGTTATAAGGAGACATGACCCACCCCCTCTATCATAGAGCGAGCGCAATCACATATCACCAGCGTCTTAAGTCATTGGGAGACAATAGGATCAACTAAAAAAATGTCTTTTCAATTTTCAATGATACAATATTCGAATCCCAAAATCTCTATTCGAATAGCTGCTTGATATTCGAATATGCGTTAACATCCCTTTTATAAAACATATATTCCCCCTTGCTGCCTGGTTTTGCAGACAGACATCAAAAAAAGGAGAAAAATCATGTTTCAAAGGTGCTGAGACCCTACCCTTTGTGCTGCGGATCCCAAAACCAACAGGGGTTTGACTTACAATGGTCAAAGATACTTACAATGCTTTCCTTACAACGGTTTAAGATTCTTACAATGCTAGACTTAAATTATTACTGAATGAGACTCAAACCCACACAGTGAGAGGCTAAGCAATCAGAGTTACAAGTTGGTGACTCTAGACTGTCATTGAAATTACAGATCTAAAGGTCACTATAGAATTTTAACTATTGTCTAAGATACTTATAATGCTGGAATAGGACTAGTGTCCTTACCATACGTGAAGATGACATCTTAAAATACATATTGATCTCTCACTAAAGGTTCTCCAATTGGTCTGTTACTCTTGTTTATGTTCTCAAGTCAAATCCATGTGTATCATGAAGGTTAGTCTTAGAACGAATACCAAATTACGTTTTCATAGTATTCCTCTCCATTTGGTATCAGTTTTTGTCTTCTTCTGATTCAACCAGATTCATTTCTTAGATTTTGATATGAATAATCTCAGTGGAAACAAAAGTTCTGGACAAAGGTTCATATCTTTTATACGACTTAATACTTTTGTAGTTCGAAAAAATACTTATTTAATTAAATAAATGCAATTTAGGCTTTACAAAGCAACAAAATTGACAAACATATATGCAACATCTGTATTAATGTGCAGCCATTTTGCAAGTTTCTGTCAGGTGACCTACGAGATTTTAGTTTTTGACATGTTCGTTTTTTATGGAAACTAACATATCAGAGTTTTACTGCAAAAAATGTAAACAAGTGAGTTAAAGCTGTTACTTTGTAACAAAAATGAAGTTTCTCAATATTTGGATTTTACAAAAGCTTGCGGTAGTGAAACATTATACAGTTTTCTTTATTGCTGAGTTAAAAAATAATTATGTTTCATTAAGGAAAACAAAAGTAAACAAGGTCTCGTGACAATAGCGAAGACATTTGACGAGTTATTTTTTTTTTAAATCTTGAGAGATTTCAGCCATCTAACTCAAATGACTGAATCAGTTAACTGTTAATAATAAATAAGTGTTAAGGCAAAAAAGTAGCAATTTATTTTCATTTATACAACTCTGATACAATATTGTATCCAGACGATAATGTCATTACTTGAAATAAATTCTGTTTGGGTAACTCAGTATGCTAACTTCCAATCTCATTAAAATCAGCTCCAGTATTACGCGTAATAGGATCTGATGACTTCCCATTACGGTTCACCTCAAATTGACCTTTTCAGTAGCCAATGAAATTCTCGGCAACAAAATCTTGTCGTATACTGCGAGCAACGTTCTACACGCCATAAAATTTTAATGGTAAAGGGTCGCGTTTAACTCGTGATTGCATGCAATCTACACACATTCTTAAACTTAACTTTACATATTTCAAAAGAGACATATATAACCTCTACAAATATGTATAAACCATCCAACAAAAAGAAGTTTTGAACTAGAAATCCTTATTTTAGTAACACTGGTAAATACATTCACAACTCGCTCGCTGCAATTGTCATGGCGGATAACGAAAGCGTTTTCGCAGTGGGTTGCGTTGAAAATCCTTTCGTATTCTACTTAAAAATGGAATTATGAAATGTTATGGTAGATACCGATAGATAAATTGTTGATTGAACAAAATGTGTAAAAATTAATGCATGCCAATAGAAAGGATAACTGATTCAGCGGTTTAAAAAGTGGTATGTGTTGACTGCTGTATCGGGAAGGATTCTATAGTAGTTTTGAAAGGAGCGATTGCATTGGTCGAAATACGGGCACTTGTCTATGCATATTCAATTACACAAAGGTCATTTTGACACGACCTCTTATGCGATGTAGTCAGATCCTAATCACGGACAGTAGATGAGGGAAATTAGGATATGATTTTAATGAGATTGGCTAACTTCATAACTCTAACATAAGGTATAGTGCGGAGTATCTGAAGTACGTAATGTATACTTTTCACAAAGAAGGCACAAAGTATTATGAACATGGCGTAAAGTATTATGAACATGGCGTAAAGTTTTATGAACATGGCGTAAAGTATTATGAACATGGCGTAAAGTATTATGAACATGGCGTAAAGTATTATGAATGGCATAAAGTGTTATGAACATGGCGTAAAGTATTATGAACATGGCATAAAGTATTATGAACATGGCATAAAGTATTATGAACATGGCATAAAGTATTATGAACGTGGCGTAAAGTATTATGAACGTGGCGTAAAGTATTATGAACGTGGCGTAAAGTATTATGAACTCGGCATAAAGTATTATGAACATGGCACAAAGTATTATGAACATGGCGTAAAGTATTATGAACATGGCATAAAGTATTATGAACTGGCGTAAAGTATTATGAACATGGCATAAAGTATTATGAACATGGCATAAAGTATTATGAACATGGCGTAAAGTATTATGATTATGGCGTAAAGTATTATGAACATGGCATAAAGTATTATGAACATGGCGTAAAGTATTATGAACATGGCATAAAGTATTATGAACATGGCGTAAAGTATTATGAACTCGGCGTAAAGTATTATGAACTCGGCGTAAAGTATTATGAACATGGCGTAAAGTATTATGAACATGGCATAAAGTATTATGAACATGGCGTAAAGTATTATGAACATGGCAAAAAGTATTATGAACATGGCGTAAAGTATTATGAACATGGCGTAAAGTATTATGAACATGGCATAAAGTATTATGAACATGGCATAAAGTATTATGAACATGGCGTAAAGTATTATGAACATGGCGTAAAGTATGATGAACATGGCGTAAAGTATTATGAACATGGCGTAAAGTATTATGAACGTGGCGTAAAGTATTATGAACGTGGCGAAAAGTATTATGAACGTGGCGTAAAGTATTATGAACTCGGCGTAAAGTATTATGAACTCGGCGTTAAGTATTATGAACTCAGATTAAAGTTATAATCCACTCAGAACTGATCATTAGTGAACAGGTAAATGTCTTATCCTTACTGCTATAATTATCTTACAAGTAGGCCTATTAATTTATGATCAGTACTGAGTGCATTATAATTTTATACTGAATTTTAACTTGATAGTTATACTTTAAGTAATATAAATATTGAGACTTTACACAGTTTGTAATATTTTATGCTGAGTTCATAATACTTAACGCCTAGTTTAGTATATTTTTGCCGAAGTCATAATAATTTAAGTAGAGTTCATAATATTTTATGCTGAGTTTATAATACTTTATAAGTTCATAATACTTTGGGCTGTGTTCATAATACTTAATGCCTCTTTATGGCAAAATATATTCTTAACGTATTGTAGGCACACCTGGTATAGAGTATGAAAGTCAGAATTACATAAAGGTTTGAACTTCTCACTTTACTTAGTTCATTAAGCAGCAATGTAAATAAATACAGAATATCATTACTGACCTATCTACAAGTTATAGTATAACTGACACTATTTAATCATATATTCTTGCTATATTTCTCATATATATTATGGCAGAAAAAAATTACAATTTGCTCAACACACAATATGATAAAAGAAACACACAATATAGTAAAAGATACTTACAATGCGCGCTCCCTATAATCCTTCTTC
This sequence comes from Sinonovacula constricta, assembly GCA_007844125.1. Classification (NCBI taxonomy): domain Eukaryota; kingdom Metazoa; phylum Mollusca; class Bivalvia; order Cardiida; family Solecurtidae; genus Sinonovacula; species Sinonovacula constricta. The sequence goes on along the minus strand of CM017556.1, from coordinate 76,379,168 downwards.
TTTTCCAACAAACCAAGATGAGCTCTTTCGGCTGGCTGTAAAACCAATACCAAAACCACTGATAACAAAAACATATTTAAACAAAAATGAATTTAATATTCAGCAAAAATACAAAATTGGACTGAAGCAGTTAAATAGCTTCATGAAGCTAAGATCTATATATTCATAGACGTATAACGTATAGAATTGAGACCGGACTCATCCTTACATAACATAAGATGAATTTATCGAAGTGGTAATTTACCGATGTGACCGGTAACCTATGTATTTATCATCATCATCATCTTCAGTAAGTGCCTCACTCCACTGACCACAGGGAGTATACTCGTAATTGTTATGTATGACTATGAGCAATTTCGTGTCTAAAAGCGAAACAGAATGACTTTGAGATCGCCTATATCCACAGGAAGAACGACTCAATTGGAACTTACATATTTCTTAGTTTTCACAAATTTTGACTAAAGTGTTATCGCTTGGACACAATAATCCAATCGCGAAATCTGCTTATTATACACTTTACATGACCTAGAATACGGCAACAGATCGTACCTGACTTCGCTCCTTGTGCGACCTTGCTTTACTTTTCGAGGCATTCTTCCACACAGACATCTTGAATGTTATACTATGAATGGTATTTTCTACTAAAACCTCCAACTAAATGCAAAGTATGGCCAACGTGTTCTCATTCACCCAAATCTAAGAAAGATAACTCATTTATCTAGTATATTTTTAATAAAGAGTTTCTCCCCTTCGACAACTAGTCTGCGGACGTGCTGTGAAATGTCTTTTTGTTTTTCAAATTTTCTTCAATGGTTAATGTGATGCGTGGCGGTCGTAAAAAGTCTCCCCGTGCATGTAATCTATTTTGTCATTTAATTCAACCTATAAGGATTGTTAAGCGAATTTCCTTTGATTGATATTGGACTTTGGTTCCACAATTCCATCTTCACATGAACAGGATGCTACAACCATTTGCTCTTCTCTGGTCCTTTTGTCTTCACTAAAAAAGTTATTTTCATTTACTATCAACAACTTTTTGTAGTTCTTCTATTCGAAGTAATACCTATCTCTCCTAGATACCATGTGGATATTATCTTTCAATTACGTCACTGACGACGTCATAACCTATCAAACAAAATGTCAGCGCTTGGACATTTATTCAAATAGATAGGGGTTTGTTTTTTCCCATTGCTTGCACTTGAGAAACTCACCAGGAAGTGCGAGGTTAGAGCTCTGTAAAACCGGTTTAACTTGACTGTTCCAAGGCGGTAACTGTCAGGTTTGCTCGTTTTGTTAAATGGCTTATTAAAGAGTTGTTCTTAGTTTTACATTAGTCTTGCATGTGAATACCTTCGCCCTGTGCCTTTTCAATTTTTTGGTATCTGTTGCAATGCTCATAGGACTTTGTCATATATATTATATATTCTGATTAGAAAGAGTTTACAATAAAAAGTTAAATTCAGTCGACAGCCCACACAGTCTACTAAAATTTAGTCTAAATCCCACTTAGTCTATTCAAAAGTATACATCCTATTTAGTCCATTCAAATTCATCCAATTTAATCTACAAATGTTTATCATATATCCCACTTAGTCTTCTCAATTTTAGTCTAGATCAAATCTCTTATATTCAAAAGCATGATTTCCATTTAGTATATGAAAATTCAGTATAAACTCTTTTCGTCTACTCAAATGTAGTCTACGTCGCATTTCCGCCATTCCAGCAATAGAGCCATTGGCGATATTATACATTCGTTTTTGTATATTTGCAATAAACATTTTAAGTTTTTGTTTAAGTTAAAGTAACATTTCACAAATCTAATTCTAAAATTTGGCTCATAAACTTTGCCTTTGTCTAGAGGTAGTGTAGATTTAAATATCTGTGGAAATTTTGATAGGTCCTTTTCTTATTTACCTTTTTATACCAGCACTGACAAATCTGAGTTTAAAGTATACTACCCAATTCAGACTTAACCGAGGTTAAGGTTCTGGACCTGTAACTAACTTCGGTAAACATCGGCACTCGGTATGATCCGGTTTTATTTGAATAGCATTCGTCGTAAAGTTTCGTATTTGCTTTTTTTAGTAGTTTTTCACCACGTGATATGGATTTTCCATGACGTCATTGGGTTACCCATTTCTCAAAAATGAGGGAACCGGGAGCTTGACAGCGTGATCGTCGAGGGCGATATTGTAAAAATAGTGGTTTACCGACAACAAAGACATGTAAAGTTGAAGTGGATCATAATTATTGTGTTGGTTTCCTGTGTACAGGCGAAAAATGCACTGTTTCATCTTGTGTTTGCGATTTAAATTTGCCTTCGCATGCTAACCGCGAGAGTTAGCGACATGGTTTGACGCTCGCTCATCTTCGTCTGATATTTTCTTCGTCTGGACTATTAAATGTGTTCAGGGGTCAAAATTTGAGGGACAACCAAGTGTCACTAATAACAAAAGAGTGCTTGACTCAGTTATTCTTAAACCGTCGAATTTTTTTACGAAAAACGTGTAAAGTGGTTAATTTCAAATATTTCCCTCAAAATCAGTAAAGAGAAGGTTTTCATGTAATAATGCAGAGTTTTACATACATATTTCCATCTCTAATACCAACTGTAGGTGATTTTTTGTATAAAGGAGTATAATCTGTAATTGACCATTTTGACGTTATTTTTCGCTATAAATTCTCTTGCAGTTTCATTATAGTAACCTTTACAAATTCTTATTAATTTTATAAGGAACGGCAAAATGCCTTTAAAATCTCATATTATGGGCAGTTCATATTGCAGAAAATTTCAAAACTAGTTGTATGTGTCTAACTAGCTTCAAACTTGAGATATTTGCTTTTATAGATAGAGTAAATTTTTAAACACACCCAAAAAACTCGGATTTTGCTCGGGGGTACATGTATGCAAAGTTCTGTATTTTTATAAGTATTTGTCCAAAGTGTGATCTTATTATTCTGATTTATCATGACATGATTGTGTAACAGGAAAATTGGTTAAAATTTGAATATAGAACAGTAGAATTTGAAAAAATGGTACTTTTTCATTTTTTGTTCCAGCACAATTTACGCTGTTTTTGAAAATCAAGGGTCACTTTATAAAAATGTACATAACTTGAGTTACAAACGGTAAACTTCCTTAAAAATTCACCGTACGATGTGTTTTATAGTATAGATTCAAGAAACAGTATCATTATAAGGATTGTGGAAGGTCACCATTACAGGTCCAGAACCTTAAAATGGTATACTTGGTCAGTTTTAAAGTACAATAATCTATCTATGTGTGGACATTAGAAAACGCGCTCAGATTGTTAAATTGTATAACCTTTTTCACCGCAATGTGAGATGGATTGCGAACCGGACACTTGTCAAGAATTTCAAAAGAGTAAGATAACAATAGTGATGATTTAACAGTCACTATTTTCCCCACAAAACATATTCCTTATGTTTCCCGTAAAATCCAGATAATGAACCAGGGATATATATTTAGGGGTTCAAAGACGCCTACGTTTCTTATGTCTCAGACAAAAAAGAATTTTTATAGATACTGTCTATCTGTTTCTTTATACATCATACATTTTGAAACTGCTACAAAATTACTGAAGTAAAAAGGTTTGCCTCTAAATCTTTAATTATTTTGTACCAATCCATAAGGCACACAGTTTACGAATATGTAATAATAACTGTCATAGAACTTTGTATGCTCATATTTATGATGTCTAAATCTCATATTCAACAGTCTTTATATGTTAATAAACATTTATAATACAGAAGAACAGTGAATTGAGTTATTCTAGACGATTTCGTTGCCAAATCCTCAACAATTAATTTTATTTGTATAAGAAGATACTGAGAAGTCGGAGAATCAGTAAGGCGATGTATGTGCTTCAAACTGGATATTCTGATATAATTATGGGAATTAAATTTGACCACCGAAACAACCATTGCTGCATTGTATATGTTCAGATCTGATATCCCTACGAGACTCGTATGCGTTTTATCATGAGCCTTTGGAAAATACGCAACACTGGAATGCAGAGTCACTTGTCCGCCAGCCCAATAAGCCGACTGATTTTCGTCGAGTGCGGCCCACGTGAAGTTTTTTGCGAAGTCCACCCATAATAAAACATGCCCATCTTCTAGATTTTCACTGCATTTGACTATATTGAATTTTCACTCGGCCAACAAGAGCCCGGAATTCTTTTACGTCTTTGGTTACCATTTCAACAAATGCCGCCTTCGTAACTTTCGTTTGCACCTGCTTCCTTCTAATTTTTCCAGATTCATCGACTCCTTTCCACTCTGTATATAATGCGCGAGAGTCTTTGTTCTAGTTTTTCTTGTATATTTTCATCAGTGTTCTCCAGAATGAACTTGTCTGGGTTCTTTGTTCCAGCTACATTTTGAATTTCCTTTATCTTTAGTGCAATGCTCTGGTGAAGCGAGCAGACACGTATTTCTACTACAAATCAGGGTTCGTAGACCTTTGACTGCCCAAAATTCCATAGCCTTCTTCAAAACTTTCCAACCCCCAACAATTCAAATTTCCAAAACCAGGTTTAAGCAAATTCAATTACAACATTTAGTTTTTGCAGATATTTGACACATATTATTTGAAGATAAACATGTCGAAAAAAATGAGAAAAAACACTTTGCCATGACCACAACGGGTGATACATAGTAATGAAAATTAATATGTCATTATTTTGAAGTTTTACACTGCAGATTTATAGTTGGACTGAACTTGTCTACATGTATATGACGAGTTGTAGTGCGTATTGTTAGAAATAAACATTTATTCACCACTAGTGGACTGTTTTTCTTTTATTCAGTATAATGAAAACTAACTGGACTCTGATCAAATGTACCATTGTGACAATTGTTACCGTCGACATATCACACACAAATCCTTAGTCTGAAGTCTTGATTTGACTTCTCTCGCAGCTTTTTTACCTCACTCTCTATCACCTCAAGTTCAGTTCTTTTTGCTTTGGCAGTCTTATCCCTCCACATGTTTGCATGTAATCATACACAACTCTTTGTGGAGAAATACTGGTTTCACTCATATTGTCCACCATCAGGACTTAATTGACGGAAAAACCCACACGTTCAACAGATGCCTGTCCCTGTGACAATATGAGTAACATCGAGCAGTGCAGGAGTTGTCCTTATCCATGTACTGTCCAAGTAAGTTGTCAAGACGACAGCTTTTCATATCAAAGTCATTGAATTTATGTTTATTGGGTCTCACCACTTCCTACAAGAATGTGTCATACTGTTTGAGCAGCCCATAACAAACACGCTCTTTGATACGTTTGCAGTGCACCAAAGAGGACGATACATGATTGAAAATGGACATACAGTCTTCTGGATCAGTGACCATGTGTTCAGGTGCAAGACACACCACACTGAGTGTTAAGGAATATTTCATGAGATTATTTTCTAGAAGTTTCTCAATCTTTTTCACAAGCATGCCCCTGCACTCCATCCGAAACTCCAGTTCCTGCCTATCATATATTTTCTTAGTTGTTAGTAATTCTTTCAGTTTGTGGGTGGCTGAGAAGCCAACATTGACATGTTTGTGACTTTTCAACACCTCACTTTTAGTGATGTCAACTTTCAGAAGAAGAGATGGAGAATCAGCTTTACTGAGAACGTCACCTTTTATACACCTATTCATCAGATTCCTCAGAAGCTTCTCCAATTCTTTGCTGAAAAAAGGCACCACAGGTCATCAGTCTGGAATTTAGATAGGTAAATAAGGAAAGGTCCTATCAAAATTTTCACAGATATTTAAATTCTATCTACCAGTAGACAAAGGCAAACTTCAAAGATTCCTCAGCTAAAGACACAAAGAACTGGAGCTTTACCAATGTAAAAGGTTCTCACAACCCTCTTTCACCCTTTTAAATGACTCCATTTCGGGAACATTATATTTCTAAGGAAGTTTCTGGAAAATTTCTACATACGTTTGCATCATTGCCAATGCATCTATATCCCTGTTAGCCACTGGAACAACCTCTATCCGTCGTGTTGCACAGTGTTTCGCGGGGTAGGGTGCAGTATTACTATTGATTTCTTCATAATCCTCCCTCCTGGCTGGTGTATCTTTCAACAATGTATGCATTGCTCGTTAAAGTCCGGCAATATCCCAGTCAACAGAATCACAAGCACGTTTAAAAGCCACATGGACAACATACAAACCACAGCTTCCAATATTAATGAGTGATGGATCAGTATCAAACCTTTCAGTTCAGTAAAGAATTTTTCATAAAATGACCAATTTACAGAGGGGCCATCCATACTTAGCTGAATCATGTTCCCGAGTTTAAGCTTTTTTGTCAATTCCATGAAAGGAACCATCATGTCGTTGGCTGTAGCATGACCATTGAAAGCAGAATCAAAATATATCGTGGTCACTTTCCTCGTATTTTGATCAAAATATCTCATAAGATATCCAGCTGCTTATTCTCAGTTTTATGATTCAATGATTCATCAAAAAGCAAGACGTAATTTAAATCTCGGAGCTTATACAGAAGTAGATCTCTGAAATGGTGCCAGGCCAAAACAAATAACATACGCACACTTTTTCTCTCCACACGAAAATGCCTTTGCTATTTCACTATCAGGAAACATTTTCTGGAATAAAACGTCAATCTTTCCACGACTTTTGTACGAGTAGTTGCCAACAAGTGTCTTCAGTGCCCACATAATTTCCAATGATCATCTCGGTGTACCACATTCCTATAAACGCCCTGTAGACACAATAAAATTTTCTACAGGAGGGTCTACATTCATCAGGACAGAAATAAGGCCACTTAATTTCTTATTTTTAAACACTGTCACTGACCGCATATATTTCTGGTAATGACCATTTTTTTTATTTTTCAAAGATCGCCGATATTTCTGCTTCAGCACACACTGTAGAACAACAGTAACGCACACCCGTAACAAATAAAGCATTGGCTGAGCATCTAGACTGTAAATACTATCTTTACTGCAATTTGTGTTATGCATTCAGATACAAATTTCTGATCATTTTCAAGCCAATTTTATCTCATTGATTCCTCAAACAAATATAAATTGCCCTACTGCTAAAAAATTCAAAAGTTCACTGATGAAAAGAAGAAATTTATTTTAAGTGGCCTGAACACTCGAATACAATAGACTGAGTCAAGTCTAGGCCCTAAAGTTAAGGACAGCTAAGGTAGCCTAAATTTACTCTGGGTGATCGAAAAGACAATCTCCACATGACATGGCTTTGTTTAAGAAAAGTTGTGAATTCCAGGCAGCAGGCTCTGCCAATGAGAGATTTCACAACTAATTGGTGGTCGGCATGTCATGTACTAATATGTATTGTATTTGTAGGCCTGGTTACATAGTGCTAAGTGATAGGGCTTACCAAAGCTATAGACCTGGAATCTGCCAAAATACGTGCGATTTTGCCGTGACCCGAACAAAATAGCGTCGTCAGGACGTACAAAATGTACAGCGCTCTTATGCTATTCAGCAAAAATATATCGGCTTCTGCAAATATTTTCGTCTCAGGGTGAATAAAATCAAAAGGGACCAGTATTTAAAGGATATGTTACGCTTTGTGAATTTCTGTTGCTTTTATGGATTTTCCGTTAAATGCCAAAAACTAGACGACAAATTAAGAAACATAGAAAGGTCTACCAGCTGCTGGCGCTGTCCTGTCGCCGGTGGCATGGCCGAAGCTGTTGGTGGCGTCTCACACTCAGCACTGGATTTGCTCTAGCCAGCTTTAGCTTTTTCAGGATTGAAAATGTCCACAATCCTCGTAGTTTATTTCGTCACTGCTATAGACGCCAAATTCCGATGCTTCTTCCCATTCAAGTGACTGACGATGTCAGCCTAACCCATATTTCCGAAATCAAAAGTTTTGAAACACAACGAACATCGTGCTCTATGACGATCTGCTCCATCCCCTTGACCTGCTTTCGCCAGCCAACCTTTGTACGGTTCTTTTGCTAACCACAGAGCATCGAATACACATTTTCCTGGCATGTTAATGGTGTAACGTTCGTCGATTGTTATTCAAATCCTAGCGAAAATCATGTCGTGTACATGCAATCCGCTATCTTACCTATAGTCATTACAAATACACAAAATGTTATGACAACACATCATTGGTGACGTGGCAGCAAATAGTGCTACGGCATTGTTCTTGTTTAGTGCGAAGTTAAGTTTTTGTATTGTGCTATTTGGTACATATTGTTTACTTTATCTGTGGACGATGTACTATGAGAACATGTAGGCATTGTGTGTATTGAAAATTAAACCTTTCAATCGTATACTGCCGTTTATTTGTATTTGACGTAAGTTTCTAGTAAATTCAAAGTAACAATCTGCGCGTGCTCGTGTCTGAGCAGACGAGACCTTGGATAACGAAACTGGCATGAAGGGAAAGTGTGGCACCTGGCCGATGTAAGCGAAAGCCAGGGCCTGGTCATTGGGGCTAAATAGTAAAACCGAACAGTTTTTTCAAGCATGTTTTAATTTATCTGCAAAAGGTACAGACATTTCCATAACTTTTCCGAAGCCCAAGTTACAAAATCTGATTTTCCAATAAGAATATATGACAAATTTTAAAAATTAAATCGCATGGCTTCATGTTTGTTTACCAGCGATTCTTGTTGTATCGTCTTGTTGTATCGTAGTTCCGGTTCTCGAACCTCACCTGATCTCGAACCTCTAATTCACGCGCTGTTTGTGTATTACCGGAAACGCATTTGACGTCATCGATTTGTGTGTTCCGGTGCTTTGTTTACAAACAACGCATTGACAGCTGTCAAACCGAAAGCATGCACCAAAATCAGGTATTTACCCTTTATAATTGTTCTGTCATTGTGAATATATAAAATTTACTATAACCTTTTCAATTTCTTTAAATGTATTCGTTGATTTACTTCAAAAAACAATTTTGATTAAAAATTGTTAGACAGGGACCTCCTTGTCGGCTGCTGCGCGGTCACGTGATAGTTATGTGAGATGCTTTTTATAGTACGCTATTGGCATTTACAGTTCAGTTCATTCTGATTAAATTTTTATTTTATCAGTCTAATCCAGTGAAAAGAGTTATGAACAATCGTGGATACTCGCCTACAGCCCTTTTCAATGCATATATGTTGGTCAGGGATACTGGGATCCCTATCAAGACTGCAGCCAGACAATATGGGGGTACCCCACACTACTCTGCGTGACAGGGTTAAAGTTAGTAGCCCACATTAAACTATGGCTGTGCTAAGTTATGGCTTTACTATAACTGAAGTTTTTGACAAGGCTATGGTAGGGTGACAATGAGGGGTTACGAAATGACCTAAAGGGACATATTTTTGAACAGGCAATGCTATATACCAAAATATTTGTTAGGGTCTGTAGTTTATGAAACCATCGGCATAAATTGGCATAAATGGTGGCGAGCGGGGAAATCCAAGATGGCCGCCAGTTCCTTGAAAGTCTTATTGTGTGACATCAACAGCCCTGAAACCAGTGTTTCTTGTTTAATTTGGTATATTTGAGTTTAAATGACTAATTAAATGACACTGTATAATAATTTATATGTACAAATGTTGTTTTTTATACATTGCTCGCGATTAGATATTCAAAATGGCTGCCAAGATGGCCGCCGTTTTCAACTTTAATATCTGTATTGTAAAACAATTACTTAAAATCAGGTTTTTCTTTCACTTTCTTGAATTAAGTGGCTAATATTCATATATGTGCACTAATTATTTATTACAGCATAGTCTTGTTGTTTTTAAGATTTAAATTTTGCCTCTGTATTCATATGGCGGCACTTGGCAAACTTTAAAATGGGCTATCAACAGAATTAAACTTCCCATATTTTCCTTTCAATAGTAAAGAACATCAGAAAATAAGATTTTATGAAAAATAGTATTTTTGTTGGATTCCTGTGATTTAAATAAATACTAGGAGCTTATTAAAAGCATTATAAGAATGAAGAAAAGAAGAAAACAGAAGTTCTGCAAGAAGATCACGGGTAGACATGTTTTTAATATTACCCTACCATACATATAAGACAATAAAATGTATATATTTGATATAATTTTATTGCTCCCATGTGCAAATATTTTCTTGAATAAAATCTTATTTATTTTTAACAAAATTAACACATGGAACTTTTGCTGAGGCACAATTTACAAGTTTTGAAGGAGGGATAATTCAAAAGATAATTTTTAAAAGATAAGTAATACCAACACTTTTCATGGAAATAATGGTAATGTAAAAATAGTTTTAAACATGTTTGTGTTGCATTTGTTTTCTTATTGAAAAGTAATATAAAATTCACTTTCTTTAAAATATTAAAGAGAAAAAAATCTGACCTTCAGCTTGTGTATTTGTAAAGTTTTATGTGTACAAAAGGTTTAATGACTAACAAGCATACTTTTTTCTTAAAGTAAGGATGGTTGTTTGCTTATGCTATTGTAAACTTTACAAAAGAGAAAAAAATGAACAAATATTTTGTCTTTATGAAAGTATTTTATTGCCAAATAATAACAAACGGTGCTTATATAAAATATCACTCTTCAATTAAGTCACATTAGAATTTATAAATCGTAAGCAGCTAGCCCCAGGATGTCAATATGGGCGCAAAGAGAAGAAAACAAAACCTATGTAGTGAGGACATTTGCTGTTTTTTGATCCATTTTTTGTGGTCTTACCCTCCGTCTAGCCTTGTTAATATAGCCAGTGATGAGGAGTTGCCAGCAGCTGTTAAGACCAGTTTGTTAGGTTGCCATGATTACGGCAAGCATGCACTGGAGCAATTTGTAGCAGAAAGGTTTATAAATAATCCTGACACAACAACCAAGAAAAAATTCTTTGATTCCATTCCGAAGTCAAAAGTTAAACCATTCTCATTAGCAAAACACAAAGAAAAAAAATCTTGTAAAGACAAAATCAACAGTCAAGATATGTATGTAAGATTACTTGCAATAAATTCCTTTAAAAAGTTTCGGCTTGAAAGGTTTCTTGCATTTGAAAAAAAACACACTTCTGTACCTCTGAGTTTATTTTCAGATGACGGCTCAATGTTGGCAGCAAAGAAGTCTGATTTCATGAACTAGCTTAAAGCCCTTTCTGGGTCAGATCCTTGCATAGAAACAGAGTTTAGGAATTTCGAGTGTTTCTTTTTTGGTTCCATGTCAGTTGTTTAAATACTCCAACCTCAATCAGGGAGAAAAAACACATGCAATATGATGGCAGCTTCCTTTTGGCAACACATTCTTTCTCAGTCTGAAGGTTCCAGACAAATTCATGTTGTTTTTGACAGGTACATTGACAGCAGCCTGAAGTCTCAAGCACGAATACGTCGTGGCGAAACGGTCTCTTCTGTCAGACCAATTTCAATTCAAGGCAATATGATAGTTGTTGACTGGAAAAGAGTGGTAAGCAACACAAAAAGCAAACACGAACTGACAAGATTGTTCACGTTGATTCTTACCGAAAACTCTCAAGATATTCTTGAAGACCAGAGTGAAGTCTATGCAGCTGTAGGTATTGGTGTTACTTCTTCATGTATAGAGTATGTCCCTCAGCTCAGATAAATCATGAAGAAGCTGATAGACGTCTTATGCTTCACATTGCATATGCTGGTAGACAAGATACACAGCAGGCATGTGTTTCCAGTCCTGACACTGATGTTATCAAAACTGAACATCAGTCAAATCTTTTTCAAAACAGGAAGAAAGACAACTTACAGAGATATGACCACCAGGTATATCCAGTTTACTCAATTTTCAATCCTTAGTCTCTTCAGCAGGTAAATATCCTCTTGCCTGTCTACTGTCTTACAGGATGTGACACTTGCTCATTTTTCTATGGTGTAGGCAAGAAAAAGACTTTTCTTGTTATGTGCAAGTCTAACCCAGAAATTGCAGGCCTTTCAAAACTTGGAACCCGGTCTTCTCTAACCTCTTCTCTATGCCCAAGTTAGACCCTGTAGACATTGGCTACATTAAAGACCCTGACACTGGCTTTTACACACCACAACTTATGACACAACCTGTTGCCCCTTACAGAACTATTAATTGACCTTATTTGCAAGTGTACTGTTCTTTGTTCTGGATCTTGTGCATGTTCTAACAATGAACAACCACGGTGTGCCGTAAAACCCCCCAAAACAATGAACAACCATGCACAAGGGCTTGCTTATGTGAAGGTTGTACCTTTCAACATCAAACATGTGAAAACATATTTACAATGCTTGCAGAAGTAGAGACCAATGATGACATTGATGATGGCTGTTTAGATTAAAGACATGTCAATCAAAATTTAATATGTTACAAACAGCATATACAGGTACTTGGTTTTTAATCTTAGTAAGATTAAGATTATCTTTGTAATAACGACAAATTCAAATTTATATCACATTATGTAATGTGAATTTAGGAATATATCATTCATGACACAGCCGTTACTGTTAAAGTAAACATCATATGTAAACTAAAATTGGAAAAAAACTGTATGTACTCATGACAAGTAGCAAAAGTGTTTATCTAAACCTAGATATCTATATCTAGCACTAGATATCATTATTTTTGCCATTTCTTGCTGTGAATGTAGATAAAATATAATATTCTGGTATAACGTGCTCTTCATTTATTTCAAAAATGCTTTTATTCTGACATATTTATAATAAGTGATTGCAAGTTATTTCAACTGAGAAGGATAAGTTGATTACAATATCCGTTGCATGATCTTGTTCATAATGCTGTTAATTCAGTTTTGACATTAACCATTTTGCAACATATTTCAACAATTGTTGTTTTAATTAACAAAAAAGTGTTGGCAGTTATAACTTAAAAAGACTTGTTAAAAGATAGAATATATGTTGTAAGAAAAACAACTATCAATTAATTTAGATAGTTCTTCCATAAACTGGGAACTCATAGTCAGAACATTATATGTTGTGATATCTGTGCACTAAAGTTATTTTCGCGGCCATCTCGGTGGCCATTTTTGAGTTGTTAAGTTGCCTTTATTTTTGTCAACTTTCTCAAGATGTTTAGGAAGATACAACCCCTGATGGCCATTTTGGTTTATTACATAATATATGAAAAAGCACATTGTTCACATTGTCCAATATGATATATTAATATTCTTGCACAATTTCAAATCAACTTAAAGAAAACCAACAAGCTATGCTTTGGGAATAAATCATTGCATTTATTATGAACATTAGATAATTCTTTAACGAAACTAAAAAAAAACATGGTTGAAATTAATATTTTGAAATTGGTGGCAATTTTGGCGGCCATTTTGGCAGCCATTTTGGATATCTAATTACATACAAAATATTAAAAAGGTGTTGTACATGTAAATTATTATACAGTGTTATATTATAAGTCATTAAAACTCAAATGTGATTCAAATAAAAGAAGAAAAACAGCTTTCAAGGTTGTCGATTTCCTTTGATAAGACTTTCAAGGAACTGGCGGCCATCTTGGCAGCCATCTTGAATTTCTCAGCTCGCCACCATTTATGCCAATTTATGCCGGTGGTTTCAAAATTTACAGACCCTAACAGACACTTTGGTATATAGCATTGCTTGTTAAAAAATATGTCCCCTTAGCCCATTGTTTTAGTGGACTTTTTCATACATTGTCACCCTACCACTACTACCTATGCTGTGTATCTTGGTAAAAGAACTCATGATCAGCCTCTCCGTGTCAAGTGGTTTAAGGGATTCAGACAAAGATGGCCAGAATTGCGAGTAATCAAGCCTAAAGCATTGTCAAACTACAGGGCTTCATCAACCTCAAAAACAGCTGTTAGTGATTACTTCACCAATCTGGAGGCTGTGCTGGAAGATAAATAATTTGTTGGACAAGCCCGAGTGTATCTATAATGTAGATGAAAAGGGCATACAGACAGAACATGCACCTCACTACTGTTATTGGTTGTGGTAAAACCCTAGGCACACAGATTCCACCTTTTTTGCATTCAGGGGGCAACGCATGAATAACGACCTCTTGATTGGATCGACTCCTAGCTGTAGTGGTACCACATCAAAAAGTGGATGGTCCAACTCTGCTGTATTTCTTGAATACATGGAAAACCATTTCATGAATAAGAATCTATGACAAAGTCCTATGAGCATTGCAATATATACCAAACTCCGAAAAGGCAAATAACAAAGGTATTTCACATGCAAGCCAAGCGTAAAGTAAGAACAAATTTGTGATGAGTCATTTAACGAAAAGAGCAAATCCGACAATTACCGCCTTGGAACGGTCAGTCGGCAATACGGACCGACTGGGGTGCTTAAACCGGTTTTACAGAGCTCTTACCTCGCACTTCCTGACAAGATTCTCAAATGCAAGCAATGAAAAGAAAAACGATCTATTTGAATACAAAATGTCCAAGCGCTGATATTTTCTATAATAAGTTATGACGAAAAAAAGTGACGTCATTGAAAAATAATTTGCACATAGTGTTTAGAAAAGAATGTGGTATTATTTCGATTTGAAAAACTATACAAAAATACATACAGATAAGAAATGAAAACCAGCCAATCCTACTAATTTTTGATGGGCACAAATCACATGTGAATGAACCTTTACTGGACTAGGCAAAGAAAAATAACATTATCTTGTTTGTGTTGCCAACCCGCACAAGCCATCTGCTACAGCCACTGGACGTTGGCTGCTTTGGCCCACGGCAAAAAATCTACAATGCCAGCTGCCATCGATTCTTTAGAGAAAATCCACCGACCAAAATTACAAGATATAACGTTGCTACTCTAGCCTTAACATTCTATATCACTGCCTTGTCAAACAACAATTTAAGATCAGCCTTTAAAAAGACCGGAATATTTCCTTTGAATAAGCAAGCCATCAGTCCTGACCAATTTGTACCATCTGAGCCTTACACCACCCAACCAAAAGAGAAAGTAGCCCCAAGTGAAAATCAAGAAAAACCAGTGGATCTAGATGCATTTTTTTTTTCAATCAGCCGAAGAGGTTATAGAGAAGAAAAAGGAGTTCAACCAAGGTGTGAAAAAGAACTCAAGCAGCCTTGTGTCTGGAAAGGAAATAACCAACCCACTGATACACAAAGAAATTCAAGAGAAATCAAAACCAAAATCAAGTGAACTCCCCACTTAACATCAGAGAAAAGAAAATCATATGATTGCCCCAAATCCTCTGAAAAAAGACCCATTCAGTCCAAGCAACACAGTAGTACTGCTATCATGTCATGAACCCATTTCAGGACCATCACATATCAACTTAGTGAACACCGCCGATTTTAGTTATGAAGAGGAATTAGAAGATAATGAGAAGTGTTGCGTATGCAACCTTTTTCAGCCGAAGGAGTTGCATGGCTGTATGTTACAGGTGTTTACAAAATGTGCCCAGTGTGGTTCTTCAGGCTGCAGTCATTGGACCCATCTCCAATTTTGCTGTAGGCAGACTGTCATTAGACGTCATGATACATTCATATGCCCCTGTCATAAACATCAGAATACTAGAGAATAGACAAAACATTTATTATTTGATACATTGTTTAAGTTTAATACAAGTTTGTGAGTTTCATACAGTTATTGATTAATTTTAGATAAGATATTATGAAGTGGACTGTAAATTCTAGGTGGTTCGAAAATAGGTCATCTATTTTAAGCCGCCATTTCAATTTACATAAGCTAGCTGTGAAAATGAGATGACTGGTTTATTATGTACTACGAGATTAAACTTTACTTCCATTTTGCAGGGTATGCATACAGAGTTTAAATATTTATTCTTTAATATTGTTTTCATTTATAATTGCATAATAATACGCACAAGTTTTGATGAATGTTTACAGGTTCGAGATCTTGTTTCACCACGCTACGCTAATAATTATCAAACAAACTTAGATAAGAATTTCTGACAAAGTCCCATGAGCATTGCAACATATACCAAACTTCGCAAAGGCACAGAACAAAGGTATTTCACATGCAAGCCAAGCGAAAAGTAAGAACAAATTTGTGATGAATAGGTAAATAAGAAAAGGTCATTTAACGAAAAGAGCAAACCCGACAGTTACCGCCTTGGAACGATCAGTCGTAAATATTGACCGACTGGGGTGCTTAAATCGGTTTTACAGAGCTGTTACCTCGCACTCCCTAACGAGTTTCTCAAATGCATGCAATGAAAAAAAGACAAATCCATTTGAATAAAAATGTCCACGCGCTGATATTTCCTATAAGTTAAGACGAACGTAGTGACGTCATTGAAAAATAATGTCCACATAGTGTTTAGAAAAGAATATGGTATTATTTCCATGTGAAAAACTACACAAAAATGGTTGACTGTAAAATAAATTAACTTTCAGAATCATGAACAAATCAAAGTCCAATGTCCATCAAAGGAAATACTATTTAAATATGTTTTATATTTATATTTGTATTTGTATTTTTTTACATTTCACTTTTGACACTTTTTGGCATATGACGTCATGGCATTTATGACTTCATTATATGGTTCTTATAATATATCAGCACTTGTTCTGCTTTACTTTATTTGAACGTTGCGTCAACACACGGTCAAAATGACCTGTGTGATTGCACTCGGTGTATTGTGGGTAAAGTAGTTCTTCAACATGGCTGTTATGAATACGGAAGTGATTGCTAAAAGGAACAAAACAAGTACGTAGAGGTATACAACATATCATTTTGGCATTTTTTATACATTCTTATAGTTAAAATATGTTTCATGCAAACATTTTGAACTAAATTTTGTAAACAGTACAGACTTTAACGTAGTGACGTCACACGCTATGTATAATGGACATATTACTGTTTAATGAAAGCGAAAGTAGCAAAACTTGCTCATCGTATTTTTTTCCACTTATATATAAATATCAAGACTTTAAAAGTTTCTGGACATAGAATAAGGCCTTAGAATATGGTTGTTTAGTCATTTATCTTAATTCAATGAATATTATAATCGAGCGTATTTCCTAAGCGGAACTATTTTTTATGTAGGCACAAATCTCAAATTTTGGGTGAGTTACGTGTCGAGATGACTTTAACGTAGTGACGTCATACGCTATGTAAAGAATGTTATTTGAAACTACTCTCTCATTTGGATTTTTTTGGTTGCCGAGGCTTTTATCTACTGTACATATGTTGTTTTAACTCCCGATGCAGGTGCTTACTGTTAGTTGTTTCACTTTGACGGGATATTTTTATTTACACTGTTTGATAGAAAAACCTTCAGGAAGTGCGAGGTTGGAGCGCTCCACAAACCAGGTTTAAGCACCCCAGTTGGCCCTTTTGCCGACTGACCGTTCCAAGGCGGTAACTAATGGTTTTGTGTGTGTTATGTCTCGTCTCTGTGTTTTTGTCACATTTACATTTACCTTGTTTGCCTTGGTCTGCAGGTAGATAAAACTAAAATATTTGTGAAAATTTTGATTGGACCTTTTCTTATTTACCAATTATTATTAATATAAATAAAATCTTATTTCGTCGCTTTCAGACCAGACTAAAAACCGATAAAATGTCAATTAACTGCTTTGACGGCCTTTAATATGATATCTTACATATATTCCGGTTGCTTACTTGTGTTAAATAGAGGATCTGATATGAGTGGTCATTAGGTACTGAAAAAATTAAACGAGTAGGTTATGTGATAAAAATATAGTAGATCTATGCTTGCCTTACTGGATAAAAATGCAGACATGTTTTTTCTAACAAGGCTAATTTGTAAAAGAAACGCTCCGATATCTGTTTATTTTTTAACTTCCGTGATGATTAACCGCTGTTAAAAAACGATAATTTATGCACTCTGCAGTTAAGCCGATAGCACTAGTAAATATCTCCGGGTACATAAGTTACGTCACAATCAACACATGACGCCATAGCCTACACATCTTATACAACTTGACATTGGGTAGGTCGAAGTCTTTCAGCAACTCAGTCGATTTTGTTAAAGGTTAGTAAAAATTCTCTAATTTATGCTCTATGTTCAGTTTATTTTTTTGTAATATTATTTTGGTTAATTTGGTTAATTCCTGAATTTTCATAATATTTATTTATCTATTTAGTGTGTTAGTTGTGTAGTTTTACGCCAAATAAAAGTTTTATTTCATCTTTACGCAAATATGTTTATCCGTACTATCCTCTTGTTTGGCGACAACTGAAGTTAAAAGCATTTTGGCGAACTTACAAAATCAATTTAAAAGATAACAAGAATGGTGTAAATAATTAGATTTATTGGGATGAAAAATCGAGAGTGATTTCCAACTTAAGTTTTTTTTTTGTTGGGTTTTGTTTTTTGTCTTTTTTACGTTTGACAGCAATTGTATCTGTTATAAACTGCTCTGTCGTGATGTTACTAATCTAAGCGACACGGAAAAATGAAATAATATATGTTCTGTGACTTTCAATTTTGAAATTATCTGATCTTAGAAGTCCAGTAAATTAGTCTTCAATGAAAACTTATGGAACAACATTTGAGAAACACAATTTTTGCATTATTTCTGAATAAGGACGCATGAAGACACGTGAAGACACATGCGCATACAAATGGCGCGTAAATGTCTGGAATGGCTGATTTAGGCCCGTATTCACCAACCATTGTTAAGTAAGAATTGCTCAAATCATGGATTTCAATCCACAATATCTTTATTATGTATTTAGATACATGTCTGTATTGTTGCATGACACTTTAACTTTGCTATTTACTTAAAAACACATTGAAGCTTATTTTTGTTGGTATAAAAATTGTGACTTGGGTTTAAGTCATGACTTAGGCTTAAGAATGGTTGGTCAAGAATACGGGTCTTAGTCTCCTCATATTAAGTCTGCATCCCACATCGTCTACTCCGATTTTGAACATTACACCATTTCGTGTATTATTAATAATTTGTTTTCACATGATGACAATTAAAGGTCTTTTGTGTTTTTGCAATATCACCTGAGTGTGTTGTTGTTTTGTTTGATTTTATTTTTCGCATATATTTTCTTTTCAAACGTTGTTGTGGTTATCATTGATTGTTTTTGGATTTAGTGTGTTGTTGTTTTTGTTTTGTTTTGTGTGTTGTTGAGTGTGTTTGTTTTGTGTTGTTGTTTTATGGGGTGGGTGTTTTTTGTTTGTTTGTTATTTTCTGTTGTTTTGTTTGGTTTTTTTTTTTTTTTTTGGTAATGTTTTTAATCAGGTTTTCTTTAGGAAAATCCTAGTTATTAGTCCCCTACCGGTGTTCACACAGGAGGGGACTATAGGTTTATCCTCCGTCCGTCAGTCAGTCAATCTGTCTGTCTGTCCGCTAAAAATCTGGATCTTTTGATGATAACTTAAAAACTATTAAAGCAAGGCACATGAAACTTGGTATGTTAATAGGTAGCAATTTGTACAATATTGATGCGCAACATTTGGGTCGCTACCTTGAAGGTCACGGTCACAGCATGACCTTGCAGCAAAATCGTGTCCAGCCCTTAACTTTGTTATTTAAGTCAGATTTTACAACTATTTCACAGAAATGATCACCATATTGAGATGACGTGTCACGAACAACATTTGGGTCGATTAAATCAATTATAGAACGGTTTTCCTTTGGGGAATATTGATGGGTCCATTGAAAGCAGGTGTCTGCTGTTCTCAGGTGTCCCTTAGCTCAGGCTGACTTGTATATGTATCTGTAGATTTCCTTGTTTATTACTTCATTTTTAAGCCATAATTATACATATATAGACTTCAACCTCAAATTAATTATAAATGGCAATAAAAAGGAGCGTATGATAATTACAGAACTTTTTGAGGGACCGGTAGGGGACTACTGTATTGCCCGCAATACTATCAAATGCTTGTTAGATTGAGGTAAGTTGTTGGGCCAAAATTATGCCCCTTTTTCATTTAGCATTTTAATTACGTTTTTAGTTTCAGTTGTCATTTTCTCAGTAACCATTTATGAAAGAACTTTGAAACTTAAAATATCTTCACATAAATGATCATTTAATATGAACATTTAATAATGTCTAATAACCATGGCCCTACGACAAAGAACAAGGTTACACCTAGGGTATTAAATATCAGAAATGCCACAATGTAGCTTCCGGAGTTTAGTTCAGTACTTAAAAAAGGTGCGTCAGCTTAGATGCATAAAACATGTTCCCCTCATTGAAACAGAGTTTTGAATCCAAGAACCGTGGCCCTACCTCAACTGTCAAGGTCACACTTAAGAGTTCAGAGGTCAAAATTTGTGTAAATTTATAGTTTCTGGCCCATAACTTTGCAACTAATGAAGTGACCCCATCCACAATACACAGAATTGTTAATCTAAACGTAAAATGATAATCTGGTTTCGTGGCGTGGTGACGTTTCTGTTCTTTTTTTCTTTTTGTTGTTGTTTTTTAATTTAAAACTTATGTTGTTTTAAAACAATTGTTTGTATTTACTGATGGTCTTTTGAAGGTGGTGTCCGAAAGTTTGCCTCTATCTGATAAAAGTAACATTTTACTCCTGTTCTTTGGATATTTAGGCATTATTTCTGCATAAATTCATACTTTAGTCTAAAGAAAGTCGATTTTAAACGCTACCTATATTGTTAGACACTACAAAATGCGACATAATCACACTAAATGTTCTTTATCCCAAATTTATAAATAAGCACGATAGTGATCTCTGCTAAAAATAGATATCGACACCAGAGCGGACTACTGGGTTGACGATAAAACGTGAGCTCAAAAGTAAGTTGTCACGCGGTTTTCTTAGTTTAAAAATCGATGCAGCTGCAGCCTAGCTTGGATAGGAAAAACCTGTTTGCAATGACCATATTCACTGTTCACCTAGATCTATGGCATTAATTAACTGCTTTTTGCAGGACCTTTAAATGTAACAATGATTTATTTGGTTATTTGAGAAAAAAAGATTTAGTCCAAACTGTTGTATACCACCTTTAAGTATTGAAGGTCCTACTATGGTCTAACGAAAAACAACTCCATTTTTAATAGCTAGGACTATTTGGGATGGTAAAAGTTGCATCACCCATTAAAATACAAAATTGCAACGGACACAAGATCAAATACTAGATAATAGGAAGCTCAAAAATCATAGTAATAATGATAATGATAGTTATAATAATAATAATTAATAATGAGTATACTAAAACAAGTATAAGCATAAGATGTTTTAGGTAATGAAGGTTTGGTTACAATTGTAATCACGACAAAAGGGATAACCTTCTTAAACCTATTTTAGTAATTTTACAATTATATGGCTTAGGCAATGTGTATGGTATCACCATTACTCTTGATTGCGTACAGGTATATCAATATACTTTAAATATTTATTTCTGTTAAACACTGTCCTCCAAAACAAAGTGAACCAGAGAGACTGTTACACGTATGCCAAAAAATGTATATTATAAACATTTTGTGGAGTCATTTCATATGTTCATCCTTTCACATTCACACTACACAAACGCACAATGATAGCGATCAGTGTTGGACGGACACACTCCCTCCGAAACATAATCCCTTCCATTTATTTTAGCAGAGTTGGACAAAATCCTTCCCTTAAATTTACCAAAGCGGACTAAATCCTCTGTAAATTTTTCACATTTTGCAACATTTTTGTATGGTTCGCACAATTAAGTCTCGAATATATAATCATAATAACATAGGATATTTTCTGAAATTTCAACTTCGAGAGGTATTTGTAGATTAATTTAGGCTAACTCGTACACTGTGCATGATTTCTTTCATTTATTTGCTTTAAAATTGAACAGAACTGTTTACTTATTCAGAAATTGATTTATTCTGAGAGGTATTTACTTTTTTTTCAGATAATAAAATAAAGGGTGCTTAATAATAGCAAGTAATCATTCCCACACTGGCTGTTTCCAGCATTAAGAGTGTTTAATTTCTTTAAGAAATGGTCAGTAGTACTTCAGGTCAAATTCACGTAAAAACATCGCAATAATTATCCACCAAGTAGTTGTTTAATAACATTTATCGAACATTTTAGTATTGTCAAATATTTGTAAGAAACCAGATAGTCAATGCAAGACATACTTTTAAACGCATTGTTTAAAATCTATTTCATCGATCTTTATTGCTCATCCGAAATTAACAAGTTCAGCTATTTGCTTGCTTTTGTTATTTTTTCAGTTTTTTCGGTTTAAGTTCATCTAATTATGTATTTGGTATAGGCTGGTTGTAACTATCTTAAATGCTTTAAAGCACGACAAAAAAAATAATGCCGTTTTGTGCCAGTACATCAGTAAGTAAAGGATAAATAAAATCGGTCAATCGAACTTATTTTAATCGCACGAATTTTAACAGGCATGGCATAAACGCTGTGATATCACATTTTATTATCTTCTGGACGTGTACATACGAATTTACACAAGAGGACCATCATGGGGACACGAGCTTTTAGGAGGCCCATATCTGGCGTCGTTATAAGAGTTAACTACTTCAGAAATCTTTTGTGCATATTGGACCATAAGTGTGATCACAATATTTCCAGGATTTGACCTGGTGACCTACTTTTGTGCACATGTGACCCGGTTACAAACTCATCCAAGATTTCATGCAGGCTAACATTCTGGCCAAGTTTGTTCAAGATTGGGTCATATATATATATATATATATATATATATATATATATATATATATACTTATGGCCTGTTGTGTGTTCCCAAGGTTTTTCTGAAATTTGACCTGGTGACCTATTTTTTTTCACTCCACGTGCCCCAGTAAGGAACTCGTCCAAGATTTCTTGCAGACAAAAATTCTGACCAAGTTTGTATAAAAGGTGTTGCATCTAGTGTATTCACAAGCACATTGTTTACGCCGCCCGACGGACGACAGGGTCTCAGAAAAGCTCACCTTGAGCACGTTGTTACAATGTTGACAAACTTTTATTAGAACTTAGCAGAAACAAATAAACTACAATAAACACAAATATTGTACAAAATGAACATAAATAAAAAAACACACACACAAAACGCAAATGTATATCAACATTAAAAATCAATAACTACATAATTTAGTTTTAAGTTTTGATGATATTTATATGGCAAAACCAACAACAAATGAGCACGTGTTTAATTAGTGTACCTTTAATTGAAAATATTTACAGAGGCGATGAGCTTTTTTCAAAAGTTCACAGTAGTGCATGTTGTCATTATAATATTATTTTTTCTTAGATTTTTCTATCAAGCTAAATTTTGTCCCCATGTTTTAGGAATGGTTTATGTGGACAATTTATGCTATATCAAATTGTATTCAATTATTTTCTTACATGTGTAATGTACCAATGAATAGGGAAACATATCAATGTAAGTTAGCCACTCTTAATCCAAGTAGAAATTTGAACATAACATTAAAAAGAATGAAATAAAATTAAGAGTAGTATTTGTTATTAAAACTGATGCGTTTTTAAAACACCCTAAAAACAGCTAAACTTAAATTATAGATTCATTTATTCTCATCATTACACTTTATGATTTAATTTTGAACATTCTCATGTCTGTATCTTCTGTTATTTAATAAATATTGAACATAGATTGGGGTGGGGGTATCTTTTGTTTTGTAGCTAAGTAAATAAAATTAAGAAAAGAAACCTACTTTATTTACCTTCACATTTTTAGCTTTTAAAGACTAATATATTCTGCAATAAAAAGACTATACATGACCTAGGATTCAACTGATTATTTTACAGTATTTTATATACATTGAAAGTGCAGAGTCATAGTTGCTTTACTATGATACACACCAGTGTCTCTGCCTTAAACATTTAGTTAACATCATGAATGTCCTTTATACATTAAAAAGAAACAATGTTCTAGTAAGAATCATGTTAAATAGTGGTTACACAAATGTAAAAGTATGCAAGAATCTCTCTCTAGCTTAGCAATAAAAATGTATATATACAAATGTAAAAGTGTGCAAGAGTCACTCTCTAACTTACCAGTGATATATATATATATAAATGTACATATGTATATACATTAACATCGTATAGACAAGATTAAATGTCCAGTTTGAATGACAAAAGTATTATTATTTTTTATCTTTAATTCAAGCAAAATATACACAATTTTCCATAATAGATGTTTGTTGAGTGAAATGTGTGACCAGTCATACATGCTAAATGAGTTTTGTAGGTTTATCCCACTGGAGAATAAAACATTTAGTTGCAACATTGTTGTTTTAAATCAAATACCATGCATTATATAAAATGTGAAAAGTGAGAGATCAAATTGCTTATCATAGCAGAGAACTATTTACACAGGTATTTATTAATACATTAAGGTTTGACTTCTTGGCTAACAAAATGTAACTCAAGTCATAGCAAAATTCAAAGCGTACATTATATTACATTGAACATATTGGTTTAGTTATAAATTAGAACTGTTTAACATGTTTTACAAAAATTATCAACAAATAAACAAGTTATCATAATGAGAATGAATTTGTATAACTAAACTAAAGGATATTAAGACCTTTTAAATGCACAATGAATAACTGTCAAACAGTAAAAACCTCTATGCATGTATTAATATCTTTTACAGGCAAGGCTAACCATATAGAAAATAACAAGCCAATAATATTAATTAAATACTGAAAGAATGTGCAACATAACTACTAAGCTGTTGATACTTAGCAAAATTAATAAACATATAACAATTGCCACGTTCAATAACACGACGGCCTGCTTTAAAACATATTGATATAAATCCTGCATTTAAAGTGATTTAATTTTAACTATTTATGGTTTTGTCCTTACAGCTTACATCTTTAAGTAGCAATAAATGATTTCTGTGCAAATTCTTTTCTTGACCACTAGGTGTTTTAACCACATAAACTGGTATATCTTCTATTGGTTGTCTAACAACCTTATACACATCTTGCTCTACACTCGGTCTACATGCAGACGCCTACAGGTTGCATAAATTTAGGAAACAAAATAGTCTCAGTCTGATGACAGTTGTATTGGCCAAAGGCCGAGGGCCAATACAACTGACCTGAGGACAAATGGCAATGAATACCAAATCACTTATTCATTGACAATTTTATTAAATAACTTCATGTACTTATAACATTTCACATTCAATACTTAGTTAGTTTTTTAATTAATACAAGTCAGAAAATGCTTGTTTGTGTTTTTGGGACATTAACTTGTTGTAAATTAATAACACATTCTGTTACTACCAATCTGTCTGACTACAATACACTAATCCCTACTTATCAGCATGCAGTTGACTGGTCTAACTACAATAATCATCCCGTGTATAACAATATACATGTACAAGACACTGAAAAGGGGAACAAACAATAAGCATATATGATTAAATTGGTGTAGAACAAGTATAGTATTTAGGTAAATTTAAAATAATATGTAAAACATACAAATGTAGATACAAATTAAGTAAACATCTTTTCAATAACATGGTACATGTTCTATATAATAAGTAAATACCGATAAATAGGAATATAAACAGACAAAACAATATCAGTTAAACATGTTGTTAAATGATATTTAAAATGTCCCACACAAGACACCTATAGAAAAAAATGTTGAAAATTAAACAGATATGCAACTATATTAAACACATATTTAACATGATAAAATTAAAAGTACAAGAATATCACACACATACTCATTTCTGCATCAGCATCAGTACAGTTTACAAAATGGTAAAAGGTTTTATACTTTAATTTACTTAAAAAGTAGTCTGTGTTTTCTTGAATATTATTTGTTACTATTTCTTTTCCACCTATGAACATTAAGACAAAGTTAATTGGCAAAGAATACAAATGTAGTACACTTTAACTTGAATTACTGAATAAAAGTGTACTAAAGTTCAACTGATCTCAAGGGCACTCTGTTCTATACAGCTGAACAGTGATCAACTTGATTTATTCAGTAATGTCGTCATAACAAAGTAATTACAATGCTGTAGATTGTTCCATAGGGAACCAAAGCTCAAACTCAATATTAAAGCAAAATGTCCTTAATTTTATGCAAAAGTCCAACATAAACCATTGCTTTCATACATTGTTTTAAACATGTAATGGCACCACCATTTTAGACAGCAACGTAACGATCTCAAAGTCATTTCATAATAGCATCATTTAACCACCATTCACTTAATGGCAACTAGCCATTTTTAGCATACATCTTTTTAAAGAAAATATTAATATAATTACTGTTAATGTATATTGAACAATAACTGCACTATTTATTCATAAATCATAAGCTACATAAGCTACTCTTCTGATTAGCAAAATCATGTTTCAATTTCAAGGAAAACAACATAGAATAGTCAAGTCATGACATTCTCCTGTCCACTACCAATCTTTCATATTTTATTGAACTTGTTTAAGTGCAAAACTTTCCTCTCTCCATGCGCTGTACGTCTGGGTAGCAGGTATTACAGAAGCCTTTTTTGCTGGAGTTTCCGTAATTAGTGCAGCCAGTCTTATCTTGATTTTTGCAAATATTTGTACTTTTCCTGCTGCTTTCTACCTTAGACAGACCAGAAATAAATTTATCAACCACTGGTGATGGGTCATGGTTAGAGG
This sequence comes from Sinonovacula constricta, assembly GCA_007844125.1. Taxonomy (NCBI): domain Eukaryota; kingdom Metazoa; phylum Mollusca; class Bivalvia; order Cardiida; family Solecurtidae; genus Sinonovacula; species Sinonovacula constricta. The sequence continues at coordinate 76,352,605 of CM017556.1, read as the reverse complement.
TTGCTGCATGTGACGCAAGTGAACCAATAGATTGTGAATGTTCCACCATACCATTTGGATGTATCCGATGGTGAATGTTAGTCTTTGGGTTCTGTGGGATCCTCCTCATTGCTTCCTCATAGTGATGGGAACATCTGTCTCCCTGATTTGGGTCTCCAAACCGCTGACAGCCAGGCTCAATGCATGGCTTACCACTTCCTTTCCCACTCAAAGGGGCTGTTGAATGTTTATTTTGGACAATTTCTCGCCTTTGACTTGTCAGTGGAAATGTATGTCGTGTATTTTCCTTAGCTGAAATATTAGAATTTATACCCTATCAATAGAAACATTCCAATTGGCTAAGGCATCTAAAATTTAAATAGTCAATATTATAGTATATTTGCTGTTTTTTCTATTTTCACATATCGAAAAAAAAGACTTAGGAAAATTCAATTAAGTGTTAATTCTACCAGTTTTAAAACTGTGCGTTGAATGGTACTAGCTAATACTGAACATGTCATTTGGGGAGATGTGAAAGCACTTGCACAGAAGCAAGTGCATGCCACAGCACAGTGTTTTTTTTTCGGAACATAAATGAACTTTATGCTGATTTTATAGTAAGTGTATATAGTGACAAAATGTTAACAAATTTATCTAAAAATTAATAACATTTAATAAAAAAAAAAATGTAATTAAAAGCTTCTACAAGGAACAATAATTAAAGATATACTGGTAGTCCAGAAAATGTGACAATTTGTAAAATTGTGGCAAAACTACAAGCTTCTTTATATAAATTAAATGAAATATATTTAAAGCATTGTTCTTAAACCTCTGGAATAATGGCTTAAATAATGTTTTAGAGAGTAGGTCATATGTAAAATGCTCATATATGACTGACTTTCTAAAACATCATTTCTACTGGCTAAGCATAAGATGCATGGTTATTCGCACAAACAGTTGCAGACTTGATATGCACTGAAAAATTACAGACTAAATCAATAATGATATCGTTTGTGCACATTATCTTTATTAGCTGGACTGTCCACAATTGTTTAATGTTGCAACACATCTACTGACTACACATTTTTGACATAGTTATTGTTAGAAAATAGGAACAATTTCCTACCTTCGGGTGTGGAAAAAAAACACTTGGAGCAGTAACCATTGAATTTGGGTGAGCCAAAAAACTTGCAGCCAGCTGTTTGACATCGAACTGAACCTAAAAATAATACTTAGGTCTAAGCAAAATATCAGCTTAAATAAAACAAACAAGAAAATATTTTTATGGAACTGACATATGCCTCCTATGATGCAAAGATCACCAGTAATATTACCTTGACCTTGAATTTGATCTTGACCTTGAATATAACACTGACCTTAACGATTGCACTTGTAGTTATTATGCGTTATAGACTTTAAGTGTATGGTTACGTTTAATTGACATTACATTTGAGGAGTCGTATATAGAGAATTACCTCCAATATGGCCTTGACTTTGAGAGCTGCACTTTTACTTGCAAATGCTATGCTAGAGACACAGCTTTCAAGTGTATGCTTGTAAGATGATGAAGTTTACTTGAGCTACTGTAAACTGTGGGCCATTAAAAGATATGCAGCTATAGTAAGGCTTTCATGAACAACATTGCAGAATTACCAGCAAATACTTCAGTTTAATGCATTTAAAGTGCAGTAAAAAGCAGTTAAACTGCTTTGTTAAATCCACCTCTTAACATGTCTAGACAATTTTGTACAAAAGATCACATATATTAGTAACTTATTAATGTAATAATAATGATCATTCAAGTCATCCAAGTTACCATGAGAAATTAGCTACGAACAGTAATGGGGTACATTGGTGAAATTGAAATTGTCGCCCTTGTTAGTAAATATCCCAAGGTATTCCAAACCGTAGGTAGGTTCTTTTAGATGGTATTCTTGGACTTTATCGCCTGTTCTTTTGTAGATATTGCAATGACAAACAGTGCAATTTATTACTTTTGCATAAATATAAGCTTCAAATTCATTTAAATACTTATAGAGATATGTTATTTGAAAAAGAAAATGGAAGTGTTTGTTGATGATGGTTAACCTGGGTATCACATGACAGGCAGAAAAGTCAACATACACTCCATAGAACACAACCATAAAAACCGAGCAAAGCAAATGAAAGGACCTACTTGCATTTAGGGATTATTGTAACTTGACAAGGTAATTTTGTATAAAGAAATGAAATAAGCCACACTTTCAGGCATACACTGTCTCTTTTATAATTCAGTAGTAAAATGATACTTGTTTTGAAGTGTATATATTATTCTATCAGTCATTTCTACCATTGTGGGTCAAGTATGATTAAATTGTTTATTGCATGGTACAGTTTTGATTAATAGGACAATTATTTCAAAGCACAGTGACTTGTCTTCGCATAGTGACAATTGAATTATGTAACTTATTAAAGCAAGATTTGTGCTATGTGAATCTGCAAGGGCATAGTTTATAGTTAAATTGTTTAAGTGATTATGGTTAAAAAATACAATGACCTAGTGAGACTTGTTCATAAGGGAAAAATCACTACCAAGCTGTAGTTTCAAAGTGTCACCAGGATTTGGTAATTTATGCAAACCAACAACAGATTTGCCTTTTTTTTTAACTTTCAATTTACTCCTTGTAGTTAAACATCTTTCTGATTTGACAATATGAATGATTATTCAAACTGCTAATTATATTACTTTAAAGGAAGAAAATGCTCTTTGGCTTAATTTTCAACAATGGCATTAGGATACTGAAATGCATATGTTAGGATGTGGAAAAAAAAGCCAGAACAGTAATAATCTTAAGCTTGAACAATATAAGGTAATAAAATTACCTGTAGATTCGCTGAGACTTTTTATTGCTTGGATCTGTTCAAGGGCAGCACTGCAGACGTCACACAGCTGTTTAGGTGGATAGATCAATTGGTCACAGCCCTTGTATGCACATTTCACCTTCTGCTTGGAGCTCAAAACTATAGGATTCAACTTCTTCATCTCTGCTTCAGTAAGGTCAACTGGAGTGCATGACATGTCTAAATTTGAATCTGGAGATGATGCAGGGGGGGTCTGAATCTCCTGGGATGGGACAAGGTTTCTGCAGCTGTTACAATATATTTCTTTTTCAGAGGGTCTGTCACCATTACAGCCTGGCATTGCGCAGATGTATTTGTTCTGGTGGTGTGGCGAGGGCATGGCAGCCTTCTCATCATGCTGTTGAGGTTCTGGACGGAAAACTGGCACATTACCCATCACAGTCCCCTCTATCGGAATGTTTGGAGGAAGTTGCTGGTTCCTTAGGGATGTATTCATATTACCAGCTTTGACAAAACAGTCTTTGCATTTGTTGGTTTCCTGAAAAGCTAGCTTTCCACAACCTGTAGTATTGCAAAGCATGGGTAAGACAGGTGATGCTCCTGTCCCAAACATGGTGTCTGCGTAGCATTCATCACATTTCCCATTGTTACCCTTGACAGCAAATTTGGAACAAAGTTCTGTTGAACATTTGTAATTAAGTATGCCAATAAGTGGCTGCTGAAGTTGCAGAGGCTGTAAATCCTGCCTGGCTGTCAAGTTAGGATTTAACGGTCTATTGTTGCCAAATCCTTGCAGGACTTGCGCCACATCTGATTGTCTGTTCTGACCTGTCTCTTTGAGAAAAGAAGGTGGAGGTGCAGTTGGAACAACACTTTCCTGCTGATTGTTCGCGAAGCATGGATGGCAATATGGGTATGTAGCTGTGGAGCAGTAGTTCTCACAGGCTTGTTTGCAGCATTTCTCTGGCAGAAGGGAGTTAAGAGGGAGCTCTTGTCCAACTTGCAAGTTTTCAGCTTCAAACTTTGGCAGACACTCATGACAGAATGGGTAGGTCTGCGTTGAGCATTTAAATCCACAGCCAGCTTTACAATCCTCACCCATCATGGACAGGTCATGGAAATTAGCTTCTGTTCGGTTTCTATGTGCTTCCAGTTCCTGCTTGTGATACTGCACTGTGAACTCCTTGAAGCAACGATAGCACATGTTGGAGTACTCCACATTGCCATGATTCTCACAGCCCACAACTAAACATTTTTTCCTGTTCTGAAGTTGCTGATACTGTTCTGTTTCTGCCAGCTGGTCATTTCTCAACTGCACTCTTTGTGGTTCTTGCTGGTGAACAGCTCCCAGGCTTTTTGGTCCAACACCTTGATTGTGGGGATGAAGCAGGGGTGACTGATTAATTGAGACTTGAAATTTAACCTCACAGTCTTCAACAAAATGCTCCATAATATTGAACTGTTTCTGAAGAGGCTGATGTTCAATTTCTGCAGCAGGTACTGGAATCATGTTATCATTCTGGCTGTAAACCAACTCTGTCATTTTCAAGTACTTCTTAATCAGATTAGAAGCATGTTTTTCTTCATCTGGCAGCAAATACCGAATAGGCAGCATCTCAAAATTCTTTGTTATGAGTGGAACAGCAAGTTGTCTCTGTGTATGACGGTTATTTTCTGGTCCATTCTCCTCAGACAGAAGTGGAGCAAAGTGATTTAGGTTGTAGCCAAGAATAATTGGGGTTTTACTGCACTGGCTGTCAGGGATGTCTAAAGGCAGATACACTCCTGCCAAATCACTCTCCTGGAGACTTTGTCCAAACACACTTCTGGCTTGGCTGTCTGCAAGCAGCAAGATTGGTCGCTTCAGCATGTTGGCCAGTATGTACAGGTGTATGGATTCAAGGCATGTGAACTGCATGCAATTGTTTTCCCTGGTCATATCTTCTGTGCCTTTTATAACAGATTCCCATTCTGTGGTAAAGTCCTAGAAAATAGTTGATAAACATAGTTGTCAAATCATGATTATTCAGATTGCAATCCAACAAATGTAAGGGCCATCACTAATGCTGGTCCCTAGAAATTCTTTCTTTATATTCTTTGTGGAATGTGTCACAATAGTTTGATTGTGATTCATCAGAAAGTAATGCCTGAGTGGATGACAATCATTGTTCCTTTAAACACAAATGTTCTTAGTTAGGTTGATGATAGGCCCATCAAGTGGCTGGGGAAATGGTTTAATTATCTCCACCAGAATCTAACAACACACACCATGTCCACCACCAGATAGCTGATGACTTGAAGAAGATTGACAAAACAAGTCTGCCAGGGAAGTTTAAGGCTTGGATTTTTCAGCATGGCCTCTTACCATGTCTCCTATTGCCATTATTGCTGTACGAAATATCATACTCAATCGTGGGGACTTTGGAAAGAAGGATAAACAGGAGCCTCAGATGCTGGTTTAGCCTCCCACCCTCATTTTGCAGTGTTGGTCTCTACATGAAGACAGGGATGTTGCAGCTGCAACTCTCATCAATCATGGAAGAGTACAAAGTAAGCAAGGACAGGTTAGTCCTGACACTTAGAAACACAGCAGATGAGAGCATTAGAATAGCTGGGATAGAAGTCCAAACTGGCAGACGCTGGTCTGCAAGCCAAGAGATACAACAAGCAGAGGCTTGCCTGAAACACTAAGACATTGTAGAAACCCAATGTTTGGGCAGACAAGGATTTGAAATGTCAACTAAACAAGCATGGAGTTCAGCTAATACAAGCCAGCAATGAGGCCTTGTACAGTCAGAGCAGAGATCCGTCAACAGGAAGTGGAGTCTTCAAAAGTGAAAGCTGTACATATGGGAGCTCAAGCTAGCTGGACAAGATGGCAGGCAACAGATAGAAATCTGACATGGTCAGACATCTGAACAAATCAATTCTTTCTATTCTTGTTGCTCATCAACTCTACAGATATGGAGATAAGCCGAGACTGCATCTTGTGCTTTATGACAAGGCAGCGCTACACTGGACCACATACTGTCATCTTGTTCTACAGCTCTCTATCACAGGCAGCTACAGGTGGAGGCATGAGCAGGTTTTGCGAAAATTGCTGACAATATGGAAAAGACAAGGAAGAAACCTCATCAAAGGAAGGGCATTATAGCATGAAGTTTGTGAAAGAAGGCACAGCAACCAAGCATGAGACAAAGTCAGCAACATTAAGTTTCTTTGAGGGTGCCGATGACTGTGAACTAAGGGTTGACCTGAAGAAGAAACTATAGTTCCCAAGTATTGTCCAGACCACCCTTTGACCAAATAAAGATATTTCATCAGACCAGCTTAGGACGTTTCTCATTATAGAACTAACAGTGCCCTGGGAAGAAAAGTGTCTTGAAGCAAATGAAAGGAAAACACTTGAAAGAAACGGAAGTATGCTGAACTGATACAGCAATGGAGAGAAGCTAGATTGAGAAGCTCATAACTACCCAGTAAAGATTGGTTGTCGAGGTTTTGTAGCACCATCTATGTAGAAGATGTTGAAAGACTGTGGGATTGAAGGAAAATAATGCAGGCTGGCTGTGTAGAAAATGTCAAAAACAGCAGAGAGAAGCTCCAGCTGGCTGGCTGTGGTTTAGGAGGAACAACAGCGACTGGAAGCCTGTCACTTGTAGCAAGTAGTGTTTGGACAACACTGCTGCTCCACCCATTTGAGCTTGTCCTGGGTTAAAAGGAGCAAAACAAGTTATGACAGGTAGCACCCAGCCGATGATGTTAGTGGTTTTCAGAATACAATTGTATTACTTATTATGTTTATCCAGTACTGATGTGTGTCATCTGTTTTCTCACAGCTGTGAGTGATAATATCTACTCTGGTGTAAAGTATTCGCAAAAAGACACTTCAACCAAAACTGGGACAAACATGTGCATAGTGTTCACTGCTTACTCAAAATTAAATAAATTTGGTAATGATCTAAAACTAGTAAATTTGTAACATTATCATCTGTAGTTTAACATGTGTACTTCAACAGAATTTCTTCTGATGTAACATCTTAAAAGATATGTCTAAATAATAACTTTAAAATATATTATTGTCATTAAATTGAAATGTGATTTTTTTCGTTTTCTATGCAATCGGCTTAGCCAATGTTTAAATAGCCATAGATGTTGTCTTTCATGTAATTATTCATTTCTGAAAAAGTATCTCTGCCAAAATCTATTATATATTCCATTTTCCAATATACAGTGTCTAATTCCATCAGTGTTTCCTAACATAGAGATTAGTAGTTTTCGACAGATGCCATTTTCAATGCTAATTAGCTTTTTACCCAGAGCACTTTATTTTACTTTCTTATAAAGAAAAGAATTGCAGAGGGAATATAAAAATGCTGCTCTGAATGATCAACTTCTTAAACATATCTTAGTCAATAGTACAGACAAATATAACCAAATCATATATGTATTCCCAGCTTTCAGCTATAGTTAAATGAATGTAGAACTGAATCAATTTATCTCAACCTGAATATTGCAACCATCTTTCAAATTCTAGCATTCTAAAAATATTTTTTAGAAGAAGATAATCATTGTCTTTCTTCTTCATACACTTTTTTCATAATAGATTGTTTTGTCCAATACAGAAACATTTGATCCCATAAATCTATTGAACCAAAAAATAATAGTATTCAATATATATCGCACAATATTACAGACCCCTAATTTGCAGTGTTGTGCAGTAATTCTTTGCCCATTGCAACGAAGGTGCATTTAAAAAAAACATATTTTACACACTTGAACATCCTTATGCCTTTAAGTCCTATATATGCAACTAGCTTACCTCTGTGTTCTGTCGATCCAGAATGTGCATGTTTGCTTCGTTTAGTCGCTGTTTTACAAGCCATCGCTTTTTGAAAATCCCATTTGGGTCTTCTGTTATATTCACATACATGATTCGTCGGAGCACCATGTTTTGGTCCTCAACACCCCAGAGGTATTGAGAGACGGCATGAAGAAGACAGTTGCCATCCCCTGAAGGAAAAGTCTTAACTTTTAGCCTGCTACATTTGATAATAAGCCATACTAAATCCAGTGTTATTCACTATGTTGCAATAAAAAATGTTTTGTTTTATTTCAGAAATTACCTGTTGTTTTCAGTGGGTATAGCTTCCTAGCTGTGCGACACCAGTTGATGACCCCTGCCCCTTCCAGGTCTGATTTCATGTCCCGATCTACTATTGCATCTTTGAACCTTGCCACAAAGTCAACCACATACTTCTTAAAGTATGGCAAGGCAGCAGTAAAGACAGAAAACAACCTGTGCACAAAAACAAAAGATAAAGTTTTATAGTAAAGGGCTATAGAATGTGCGTGCCCATGTAATGTGCGCACCCCCGCTTCAAATCTTTGGTATAAATCAGTAGCTCATTGTTTGTATGCGCCCCCTGTTCAGAAAATTCATCAGCTGTTAAGGTGTAATGAGCGTGAGTCAAAGCACAATTGTACTTGTACTGTTCTGACCACTCAATCATTCTACCTCCCAAATGACTGACTTTATTATTCAACCTTTTTTTTCATAAGTTGGTTGCTACGAAATATACTCGTTCTGTATCTATAGTGTTGTATGAAGTTATTGTGTACCTTCAGGTGATCGACAATTTCAGAAAGAAATATCTGTCACCTTTAGCAAACAAAAGGTTACTGGAGGTTACTAGCTTTAACATGCACCTAAATCTCAATGAGAACAAAGCACTGTATTTGTGTACATGCAGCCAATCAGCAATTTCATAGAGAAATGTAATAAGTACTGCTTATAAAAATGCAGCATTCAACCTTCACAGTCACACGGCTCCAATCGATATAACCTTGACAACAGCACTGAGAATTAAAAATGCATGAACAAATTTCTAGTAGTTACATTGGCTATACAAACCATCAATTCTATAGAAATTGAACTTGTAGGTTCATATGGTCAATGAATTATACCATTTTATGCAATACACTGTTCACTTCCTGTTCATTGCATTCCAAGGGTGAGCACAGTAAACTCACAATAAAAATCAAACATTTGTAGTCTTTCTTTTTAACTTTTATCAAAATAAAAACTTATAGGACATTCTATTTATGAGCATGTAAGTAGTGTAATAAAAAAAAAACTGCCTGAATACAATCATAAATGGCAGACAGCGGTCAACAATATACTGTACTTTCTCATGGTCGAGTAAGCTTAGAGGTAAATTTGAGTTTTTTAATATCTCACAGAATGTGTGCACCATGGCTTTAAGTAAAATAATCTGTCAAAACAAAATGTGCATATTCTATAGCTCTTTACAGTATGAGTCTATGCCAACTCTAAATGAATAAACATAAATTACTTATCACTAGTCTGGTAACTATATATGCCATGGATGACAAAATAGGGATTCAGCATTAAAAATTCTACTCTTTATCTTGAAGTATAAAGTTTGCTTACCTTAGTATGAGGACTGCGCCATCTCTACTACTGGATGCAGAATCTTCAGTGACCTGGTCCCACAGTCTTGACGCTTTCTCAGGACAGGCATGTTCTGGTCTGGAGTGAAAAATTCCCCTTCTTCTACTCATATCTCATCAATGGTTATAATCTTTTGCAGTTGTCTGAAAAAACAATATGCATAGAAAAAACAAAATCTTAGTATAAGTTGTTTAATTATAACATTTTAGTATAAATAGTTTATGTATATAGTAATACATGTAATATGCTTATATAATAACTCTGAAAGAAAAGGTGAAATTTAAATATGGTGTAATCTTTCGAAACTCATTTAATCATTTTATTTTCCTGTTAATAATTTGTGTTAGTTTGCAAGCTTTTATATATTAAATTCTTTTTTTTTCTCATCTATTCAGTATTGTCTTATATTTTAAATATCATATGATGTGATGAGTCATTAGTTTAAAACTAGGACAGGTCACCAAGGAGGATAACATGTATTAACTGCCCAACTAATGTCAGGCATTTGTTTTCCTTCCAAAATTACACACTTGAATTTAGAATCAAAAAATGGAAATTTATTTAAGAAGGTTAGATTTTCGTTTTGAATCTGCCGTCTCTATATGTGAATACTGACTAATAAGTTTTAGTTGGAATTTCTGGACTTTTATCTCCTGTTCTTTTGAAGATGGTGCCATTAGAAACGGTGAATTTCTTACTTTTTAAATCTGAAAATCCTTCCAAATACTTCTTGAGTTACGTTATTTAAACAAGAAAATTAAAGTGTTTGTTGATGATGGTTAATCTGGGGAATCACATGTAAGGTAGAAAAGTCAGCATACACTCCAAAGAGCACAATCATAAAAACTGAGTAAACCAAATGAATATTTCCATCAAAAAGGACTATGTGCACACCAAAGATATTATTACTACTATCACTTTCCATAAAATAATAATGTAAACACAGTGCCAAAATTAACTTTTCCAGTTGTTGATATACATATATTTATGAAATGTTTCTGGTCCAAAGTATTCTATGGACAAAGACAGCTGATATTGTTTTAAATTTAAGAAAATAAGAGGGACTAGACATTGCTTAATATAAGTGAAATAGTTAACGTTTGAAAACCTGGGACATCGGCTAGATGCAAGTAATCTTTTTTAAAAAGCTTCCTTGTAGAATAATGACTAACTATCGACGCGCCTATTTACATTTTTTTAAATGTGTCACCTGTAAGAGATAGATAAGTGGTTCATAAATGATATATAATACGCATGTAACTTAACTTACTTGTGTCTTAAACCATACGAATAGTCAATTTAAGAACAAATCTATCCTTTTCTATACATCACAAAATGGAAATTCCTATATCGGGGGAATACCCATGACGTCATTTCCGTTAATAGCCGGATACTTCGGGGGGTTTGGTGAATAAAATTTCCATTGGCTTTATCGATAATGACAGCAACATTTTTAGGAAGAAGGTATATAATTGAATTGAAATATACGAAAAACTGTATAAAAATATTATCATCGTGTTATTGTTGTTTATGCAAAACCTATTTTACTTACGCCCATTAAAAAAAACGGTAGTATTAACTTAAAGTCGTCTCTTCACCATGAAGTTTTGCTTGGGAGTTGATCATTTCGAAACCATGCAGTTTCGTAACCGGCCAATTGGCCGTTTCTTAACCAATCAGCTGGCCATATCGTAGCGTTAGCAAAGGGTTCCAGGTTCAAGTCCCAGTCAGGCTGCACATTTTTCTCCCTCAGTTACAATGACGCCCAGCATAAACGACCCTCGGTCATTACGGTACAAGTGCTTGAGAATGGCTTGTGAATTGTATGTAGAGCATTTAGTCTGTGGAAATTCGAGGACGAATTTCAAGTTGTGTATGTAGCCGGGCGGTAGGGCGATTAGTATTTTGTGATGGGGTTGCATTTGCCGGCATTTTTACTGATACTGTGCAGCGACATTTCTATCATTATAGCACAGGGGCACTTATGAGGGGCCAGGGACTGAACCAGTCCATTATACTGACACCGACGAGTCTGGTGTAATGCTGTCCCCTTAGCCTTGAGCATTAGGAGGGACGCCACTACTACCAACTTTAAAGTCTTTGGTTTGACGCGGCCGGGATTTGAACCAGCGACCTCCCGATTCTCAAGTATTTTGGTTGATGCTGCATAATTAAAAAGTAATTTCATCACAGTTTTTATTTGTTTAGGCTTTGAATGTACCAGGTAACAAATTTGTAATCAAGTTTAGCACAAATCATGTAATTAAAATTCATCATAAAAGTAAAATTAAAAACTGCACATGCTTCCTTCTTAACCTAGTAAAGTGATGCAGAAATAATTGTCAAAGTGAAAAAGTAGACAGAAAAAAAGTTGACCATTCCTGCCCATACTGGGATTTAAACCCTTATCCCCCAGTTTTGGAGCATTTTAACTTGAGACTCTTCATCTGGAGGTGCAACATTACATTTGCCCAACATGAAGTGTCCATGAACATATACATGAATGTCTCCTATAAATGATCTTATACATGTATTTGTTACATCAACAAACTAGCATGATGCTTAATCTTATGGTATTAGATCATGGAATGAAATTCTTAATCAGCTTAAAGCTCCCATATATTTTGAACACAAAGCAAGCATTGAATCACAAAATGCAACAATCATTGACACTTCTTTATTGTTTTCACACTATATTTACTTATGACACATTTTGATATGAATAGATAAACAATGAAAGACATTAGTCTCCTCTGAATAATCCCCTATGCAAGTAGGTTCTTTCATTTGGGTTGTTTGATTTTTATGCTCATACTCTTTGGAGTGTATGGTGACCTGTTTGTCTTTCTTGTGATACCAAGGTTAACCATCATCAACAAACACTTCCATTTTCTTTTTTAAGTAAATTATCTATATAAGTATTTAAATGGATTTAAAGCTTATATTGATGCAAAAGAAAGATATTTCACTGTTAATAGTTGCACCATCTGCAAAAGAACAGGCAATAATGTCTGAGTTCCAACTAAAAGGATGTACCTTCTATTTGGACTATCTAGGATATTATTTAACAAGGGCAACATTTTCCATTTCACCAGTTTACCCCATGGACAGCAAATTGATAAAGTTGTAAAATGTTTATTAGGCATGAAAGTGTCACTTAAAAAAGAAAATAGTAAATTGGGTGTGAAAAAAAGATGGTGGTGTCAATGATTTTCATCATCTTGATTGATTTGGTCTTATAATAAATAAATAACATCACACTCATCATAAACAATAAGTCTATTTACTCACACGAACAATTCTTACAGTATTTATTCTTGAAATGTTTCTCAAATCAAATTAAGATCTGTTATCAGTTGAAAGATTAAGAAACAAGTAATTTGGCTGGTTAGAAAACTGCATGGTTATGTAATGATTTGCATCCTTTTGCTTTCATTTAAGGTTTCGGCAGTGACCTATATTACGGGCATCACTCAACCATTTATGTTCATAGATTGACTTGACTTGACAAATGGTTTATTTAAGCATCAGCACATTGATACCGATTTTAACATGATCCAACACTGATACCCTATTGCAATGAGGCCTATTTGTTGCTGTCAAAATGTGCCCTCCATAAGGCACCTACTTTCAGGGATCCATGTTTTTGTTGTTCTAGGAGTATCTACTTCACATATTTTTCTTTGCAAAACTCAGTCTCTTATGTTAATTTACATGTAACACTGTATTTTGTTAGAAACTAGCATAGTGTTGAAACATCACACAGATATTCAACCCCAAAGCTTTAAAAACATTGAGGCAGTTGAGGATAGGTCAGTATAACTTACTGCCCCCACAAAATGTCAATGACAAATCATTCACTGAGCCACCTTTGCATAATATAGCACTTGATGTCAATAAGGTTAAGGCAAAATATACACATAAGTAAAGAAAGGTTCTGTATGTGGTGAACTTAGCTAGCTTTGTTTTATAAGTGTGCATATCTTTGTTTTATAGGCATGCATGCCTTTGTTTTAGTTGTGTCCTTTTTTAATTTCTAGGTTTTATTTGACTATTGCCACCTAATTTTGTTGTTTCCTATTCCCAGGTAGCAGGCTGTTACAAATCTGATTGAGTTGCTAGCAGCAATCGCAATTTAAGGTAAATGTTAAATTTATTCATTAGCGAGTTGTCATCAGTCTGTTTTTTAAGTCTACACCAGTTAATATTAAAATACCATTACATCATGTAGCAATTTGTTGTGGTAAAAAGGAAAACTTGTGTGATTTCCAAATAAATAAAATGTTAAGAATAATGTATCTTCGACAGTTTCCTGTAATAACTCATTGTGGTGATTCCATCATATTTTAACATCCATTTGCCTTTTTCAGCACCATGGGCTTGGCAAAATTCTGTCAGATTTTAGTTAAAACCTTAATTACGTTGTTGAGCTGGATTGTTACTCCAATTGCTAACAAACTGTTCAGCATTATCTACGATGGGAGTGCTAAAACCATACCACTGTGTGAAGACCCACTTCTACTGCAGAGTGCTAGGACAATTGCAGAAAAGATCAGAAAAAGAGAGGTAGTAGTATAGAACAATCTATATGTTGCTGTTTGTGTCTGTTTTTTAAGAGATTTACCTGTAAGTCACACCAACACAACCATGGTCGCTGGTCTTTATGACAAACTTTACATGTTCTTAGTCAAGGGAATCCCCCAGACAAATGTCTTAGCAGGACAACAGAAATACTCCAGATCAGTCCCTTTTATACTAGCAATTTTGCTCAAGTTCAAATTTTGATCTCTAGTATTCTTCTAAATAGGATATATTATTATACAAATCTTATTTTATATATACCACTAGCTAACATGTCAAGGTTTAGGTGTCAAGAAGTGGGAAATGACACCAAAATACTTGATAAAAAGCAAACTGTTTTTAAAGGCTACAGAATCAATTGCCAACATTGTATGCCTTGTTTATGTTTTGCATTCAGTTAAAGGCAGAGACAGTGATGACTGCATTCATTGGTCGGGTGACACAGCTACACAAAGACCTCAATTGTGTCTGTGCACGTCGGTTTGATGAGGCACTGCAGGAGGCCAGGGCATTAGATGTAGCACTGGACACTTACAAATCTGGAGACAAATACTCAGCACACAATATGCCATTCCTTGGCGTACCCCTCTCTGTTAAGGAACAATTCAAAGTGAAAGGTAGAAATAGGAATTTTATGCTGAATAAAAGTATTTTGTTCTTGTTGATTTTAATTGAGAAAATTCAAATTTAAGGTAAATATATGGCTTTTATGCTGAATAAAAGGATTAGGTTCTTATTTTATTTTTTTTGAAAAGGCAAAGATTGTAGGAATATCACTGCATTGTGTTGCTTTTAAAGTACTGTAAGTAAGTGAAATATTGACATATGTTTGTTTAACCTGTTAAAAATGACCTGGCACTGACAAATAGTGTAAGTATGGAGCTGCCAGATCATCCTGTTGCTTTAGTCTCTGCTTTTGTTACCTTGTATGTAAGTTGTTAGTAGTTACCTAAATATTTAGTTTTGTTACCTTGTATGTAAGTTGTTAGTAGTTACCTAAATATTTAGTTTTTTACATTGTATGTAAGTTGTTAGTAATTAACTAAATATTTAGTATAGGTTATTACCAAACATTGCAGATTATAGTTTATTTGTCTAGTTATGAATGTGTAAATCATTTACATATCCAAAAGTTTATATATCAGTTGTATGAGCAGGATCTGATGGACTCAACATACTAGTTATTAACATTTTATTTTATAAGAGTAATGATTGCTTGATGTGGCTTATTTGTTTGCTTTTGTCTGTCTCTCTAGGTATGCCAAACTCAGCAGGCCTAGTCTGTAGAAGGTCATACAGATCAGATGAAGATTGTATTGTTGTAAGGAGGATTAGAGAGGCTGGAGCCATCCCATTCTGTATGACCAATACCAGTGAACTATGTATGTGGTATGAATCCTCCAATAGACTGTATGGCCGCTCGTGTAATCCGTACAACACTACAAGGATTGTAGGTGGCAGCTCAGGTAATTTTTTTCATCAAATATGGGTGTCATTCTTTCACTTTAAAATGTTTGATTGTTAAACATTCTGTCACTGTTCACTTCCCCATGTTCCTGTGTCATTTAAAATTATATGAACAATACTATTTGTCAGATGGAGGATAATTGCTTGACCGAGAAGTAACTCTTCCATGTCAACACATTTCGGATAGATGTGCCATGTAAAGAGTTTATCCATAGCTCTGCCATGTAAAGAGTTTATCCAAAGCTCTGCCATGTAAAAAGTTTATCCAAAGCTCTGCCATGTAAAGAGTTTATCAAAGCTCTGCCATGTAAAGAGTTTATTAAAGCTCTGCCATGTAAAGAGTTTATCAAAGCTCTGCCATGTAAAGAGTTTATCCAAAGCTCTGCCATGTAAAGAGTTTATCAAAGCTCTGCCATGTAAAGAGTATCCAAAGCTCTGCCATGTAAAGAGTACCCAAAGCTCTGCCATGTAAAGAGTATCCAAAGCTCTGCCATGTAAAGAGTTTATCCAAAGCTCTGCCATGTAAAGAGTTTATCAAAGCTCTGCCATGTAAAGAGTATCCAAAGCTCTGCCATGTAAAGAGTACCCAAAGCTCTGCCATGTAAAGAGTATCCAAAGCTCTGCC
Organism: Sinonovacula constricta; assembly: GCA_007844125.1. Lineage (NCBI taxonomy): Eukaryota > Metazoa > Mollusca > Bivalvia > Cardiida > Solecurtidae > Sinonovacula > Sinonovacula constricta. The sequence goes on along the minus strand of CM017556.1, from coordinate 76,336,637 downwards.
ATGTAAAGTGTATCCAAAGCTTTGCCATGTAAAGGGCTAATCAAATAACGTTGCTTCGTCCAGAGTACCGGTACATCAAGTAACTGTGTCTGGCAAGAGCTTATAACTGTCACATGTAAAGGTAGTAATTTTCCTGATGGGGTTTGTATTTTTGTAGAGAAAATCACCTACATGATGAATAGTTTCCTCCATAGATTGAAAACAAAACATTGATCATTTTTTTCATAATTTTTGCGTAGGGGGTGAGGCCGCCAACATAGCATCCGGAGGAGCTGTTATTGGTATAGGCTCTGATATTGGGGGCAGTATCAGAATGCCAGCTTTCTTTAATGGCATCTTCGGCCACAAACCATCGAGAGGTAAGACCCCTACCGAGGGGAAGTGGAGTGTGTTTGTTTCTTCAAATGTTTCAGGAACAACTTTTGTAAATGAACTCCATGGTGGGTAACAAATTTTACTTAATTGACAAATATGCTTGTAAAATGCTAGTAAATGCTTTATCCCTTATGGGTTTCGAGGAGCAAATCTTCAGAATCTAAGTGGAATATAAATTTATGTGTAGCTTTGTCTTGTTTGCTACATTTAAAAAGTAACTACATGCAGTTAGTTATAATTATTTTGTTGTTTATTAGACTAAATATATTATGGGGAAATTAAAACTATAAAAAAAAAAAACAACGCTGGTGTCAGACATTACCAGCATCAAACAGATGCAAATGGCGACCAGGTCTGGAACAAGAAGTATGCCAGACGCATCATCATTACAGTTTTTATTTATCAATATAGTTTTGTCTTAATCCAGAAAGCTTGTTGTATTAAAGAAGATTTGAGTGTTATTAATATGACTAAAATATATGTCTACTATTAAGAAATTTTACAGACAAGATCTTTTCTTCATACAATTATTTGTCTTCAAAATTTATGACAGCAAGATACAGTGGAAGGTGTTACGCCCTTTTTTAGGACTGGTGCCTAATGAAGGGCAGTTTCCAATAGCAACAGGGTCAGATGTTGACCTGCTGAGTACAGGCCCTCTGTGCAGGTACATGGAAGATATCCTCCCTATGTTGAAAGTCATGACAGCCTCCAACAATCAGGCCGATCTTGACCAAAAGGTGGAATTTTATTACAAAACTATACATTTTGTACATGTGTTTTGACCCCTTTTAAGCAAACCTAATATTGTTTAATTGTTGCAAGCTCATACTAGTTTAGGATACTTTGTGCATTTGAGGATGCTTTGTTTGTCATAAACATAGCAGAGTAACACAGTTTTGATATTCATGTAAAAAATAAATGAAGAATGAGCTAATGTCATATCTTGTGCAAGGGTAGGACAAGGAAGACTTTTTAAGAAACTTGAGCAGGTAACAAGGGTAGGACAAGGAAGACTTTTTAAGAAACTTGAGCAGGTAAGATAGATTGTCAGCCATCTTTTACAAGAGCTTAGCAAACAGACATTAACATATATTACATAAAAACTGCTGACTGCATTGAATCTTTACAATGTTGTTTTCATGATTTCAGATTGACATGTCCAAAGTGAAAGTGTACAATGTTGTGGATGATGGTGGCAGTATACTCCTGTCCTCAGTAGATCCAGAGCTGAAAGCAGCTCAAGCAAAGGTGTCTGTCAGATGTTTTGCTTGCATGATCCTATTGAGATTATTCTATGTCTGGCTGAGAATACTGGTGTTTATTTGTTAGTACAACCCAGTAGGATGGGGCTATTGTGTAAAAAATATCTACTGGTCTGGTATCAATACGGAATTTGCATTTTGATGTGACAACTGAAGAAATCCATAACCTAACAAGAGAAAGATTTGTTGTAACTCTTGGAGATGGAGATATCTTGAAGACTGTGGTAGAATTTCTTAAGTATTCATTTAAATTCCTTTACAAGAAAATGATTGATTATGTATAGTGCCAAACAAGTCATAAAAAATGCATACCCGCAGTTATAATCAGATGTTGGATTTAATGTCCCACTAAAAATCTCATTTATCTAGACATTTGTTAGAATGGTATCTTATAAGATGACCTTGATTCACTTAAAATATGTATTTACATATTACTAGGTCATGGAGTATCTGCAGACAACAGTGGGTGTGGCAAGTGTTGAGACTGTAAGTATTCCCAAGCTGCGGTACAGCCTGGAGATGTGGGCCGCCAAGATGACCACATCAGGGGGGACGTCCTTCTGTGAGTACATGGCAGACTGTGCTGGGGCTGTGAACCCCGTGCTGGAAATGTTCAAGTGGATAGTGGGTCTGTCAAGCCACACCCTGCCTGCGATCCTGCTTGGTCTCACAGAAAAACTGGACCATCTGCTGGAGGGACAAAATGTGTATGCTCTAAAGAGTCTGGAGAAGTTCCAGACTGAGATGGCTGAACTGCTGGATGAGAACTCAGTGATGCTGTACCCATCCCATCCTAAACTTGCACCGTACCACAACCAACCCCTGTTGTATCCATTCAACTGGGCATACACAGGTGTGTTCAACACCCTTGGACTGCCTGTCACCCAGGTACCCCTGGGGCTCAGCAAGGAGGGCCTCCCACTAGGAGTACAGATAGTGGCTGGGATGAACAGGGACAGACTGAGTATAGCTGTGGCTGAAGAATTGGCAATCAGAGGTCTAGCAGCCTGGACAAATCCTGGTTCAAACTAAACCTTGTACACTACTATTGGTAACTTGACAACATGACATGATTTTTAATTGTTCATTGTTCCACTCAATTTAAGCTGTATGAAATTAGATGTAAGAACCGTGGTATAATGCATATGGACATGAATACGCTAAGTAGTATGAGCACATCCCAGAAACATAAAATTGTTTATGCTTCCTTATTATGTCAGGGACATTCTAATAGGTCCAGGGAACATACAATTAGTCAAGTAAATATGTATTAAGTATTATGTTGTATCATATATTACTTATTTATAAATCCATACTCTGCTTTGAGTGTTTTATTGTATGATCCACAATAATATTATCTGTGTTACTGCTTTTTCTATGTTTTTCTCTAAGTACATGCTTGATATTTGTATGGTGATATCTGCATAAAAATTCTCTTTTAACAATTTCAAGTTTTTTCATTGTAAAAAATGTAGTTTATGTTGTATTTGCCATGTTTGTAAGTAATATATATCGCTAGATCCATGTGTGTCTGTAGATAGTTTGTATGGCTAGGCCAATCATGTGTAAAAATGTTTGTATGGATCTATATTATATGTTAAAAGTTGATGTCTTTTTATTGCATATATAGGACTAATGTCAAATTGTCCATATTCCATGCAGCAGTAAGTATTAGATAGATGTATCAGCTAATCCTTAGTCGAAGAGTTCAACAATGCCACTAATCAAGACTCCTTGAAAGACTCCCTGAAAGAATTCCCAACTACATTGATATGGCTAAAATACTGCTAGGTTCAAGTCCTGTTCTATTTGGCATTATTGCAACTTTTAGTTTCTTTTTGTCATTGGCCTGAACAAATGTCTCTGTTTTCTTACCGTTCTGCAGTATGTCAACAGCTGTGTTAAAATATTAAATGATAGGACTGAGTCACTGGAGTTACTATATTACAAGTTCAACAGGTAAACACATAGATATCAAGCATATCTTTAAGATAAGGCAAACACATCTGCAATGGTCGCTATCCAGATAACATGGATTTTCTGATGACAATCAAACATGACCATACCTGCCGTACATTTACATGTGCAACAGCTAGTATCTTCAGATGTCATGAGTACACATCTGCTACATGCATCACATTGCTTAGCAGGCAGGATCAGTAGGACATTGATTCTGTTATTAAATGTATTGGAGTTGCGGATTCGGGTCTCACAAAGCATATTTGCCCATTAATAGGAAATAGTGAGACCCTTTTGTCAAACACCAAAAATCCTTTTCTTGTTTAACTTTTTTTATTTGCTGGAGTGTTTAGTTCTTTTTAGGCCGTGTCATCAGAATTGTGCAAATTGAGAAGCTGTGAAAAGGTTCCCACTATCTCTACTTTAAGACTGCAAAATTAAATGAAGTAATAAAAAATACTGTATAAACTGATTAACAATTAACAGAAATGTACATTTCTTTCTCAGAGGGGGGTGGTGGGACAGCAGTAAATGAGATCGAGTTCCTATGTTAAAAAAATATTATACAGACGAGGATAAGTAGTCATTTTTCTTTTCTGTCTGTCGGAGATTGTAGGCCTTTATTATCATCTACAAAGAAACTGCTCGTAGTAAATATATGGCTTTGTGCATGTATATGATATGCTTTGCAAAATCAGTTATAAGTTTGATGAAAGAATAGAAAATTTCGCTTGAAATTGTGTTGCTTGAACTTCTTCGAGGGACTGCGATTCGACTGAATTATGAATCGCACTATGCACTATGCGTCTGCTTGTATGTCCATTGATTACTACAAACATAAGTTTCCAAATCAACTGTTGAGAAGTGTTTTCATGACCGATTTCACATCTATATGCAATAGTGAATGGTACAAGGATGTTTACAGTCCCTGTCGGCAGAATGTGTAAAACACATAACCGGTATACATGACACTTTATAAAGGATTAAGTGTTACATTATAAAGGATACAACTGTCACCATAAGTCCCATATGATAATTTTGAGCTGGAATATGAGGCCCTTATTTTTGGACCAAGCTGATTTTGGAGGTAGACCTCACTCCAGTTCAGTTTTATACCAATGTTTATTTGTGCAATGTTTATGGTCCTATGTTAATTGTATAGTGGTTTTGCTGGTTGCATCTTTATGTCTTAACTCTTAAATCAAAGTTTTTGTATATGTTATTATTTTGATGTATTCTTGTACCTTTTATTTACAAATATACTGTCTTCTACGTGATATTTGCCATAAGGGAACACTTTTATGATTAATTATGATAACTAAATTTTAACTATTATTTATATATGTGATATTTTTCTTTATTTTTTCTCATAGGAGCATAGATGTGTTTTAAATAAAAACTAGATATGGCACTTGTGACTCATGTATTTCTATCCACTACATTAGGAAGTAGCATACTAACACATGCCCACTTAACATTAATGAAATACGATTATAGTAGATACCACTATCATGGAATGAGTCCTGGTACATCCACGTCCATTATAAACCTGCATGATTCATTACAAGTGTCACTTAACCTTTCACCAAACGTATGTTTGGATGGGCAGTTAAAGTATATTTCGCCTATTGTTGAACATACATAAAACGAATGCAAAGTGTGTCTAAATCATGTGATATGTGACCCTTAACCCATCAATTCTATTCTTGCCATTCAATGAATCAAGAAATGTAAGTGTAACCAACGAACGTCAATGAGAAAATTGTAAAGGGAAACTTTCCGGAAAGATGGTGTAGGCCTACATCCAGCTATCGTTTTGGAGAAGTACACCAGAGAAATGCATTGGAATACCTCTGTCCTGTCGCAGGTCAGCTGGAAAGTTTACATCTTGATCGGACCAGAATAAATGGGTTTGTTTACCCTCTTTTTCACCTTACAGTATATGGCGAGCAATCGGCAATCGGGCCCACTCTGTGACAGGCTAAAGAAGCTACAAGCTGGCGATTCAACACGTTTAGTCATGGCTCCCCTTAAAAAGTTGAGGAGGCATGACAGTTTTGTTTCCAGAACACTAGGTCAGTGGATATTTAAATGATGGGGGACCTTTACTATCATTTAATGTGGTGAATCAACAGCATCAGTAATCAAGCAGCACCGTCCCTTGTGCTTGGATGAGGGATGTCAATAGTTATACTTTATATTTTATCATGCATTTACTAGATGGCCGTAAGTTCCGATTTGGTAAAAAATAACACATTAATCTGCACATAATGTAACACATACATTGTACCTAAGAATACTCAGTCGTTATATACAGAGCTACGAGAGACCTTGGCAGTACTAAAGCAATATACGTGTCCATATTCACAAAATGGGTAATTATCTTTAAAACTGACAAAAAACGGAATCTCAATCCACTGAATATAATTTCTGCTAAATATTTCCTTTGTGACTGTTAACAGTTATTAACTTATTAAGTTGATATGGGATATTAAGTTGATATGGGATATTAAGTTACTATGGGAAAGTATAATGTGCATTCTATATAAAATCTTGTATCGGAAGGTTCATTTCGGTGACTAATTTTCATACTTCTACTGTTATATATATAAGCTGTCAGTGTACCGAAAGTGCATAAATTTACAATAATCAATAAGCCTGCGTAGTTATAAACAGACATGTTCAGCGTGACACTGGCCGACTTTAAGTGCAAAACGTATATCAGGTTTGAAAAGAGACGTTGACAATATTTTTTCTAAGTTAGTAAGAATAACTATTTGATTTTAAGTAAACCGATTTAAACGTCGGTTGTTATACTAAATCATGTTTTAAATCTACATATTCACGTCGATCAGTTGAAATTAAAGAAACATGTAACCTACGACAACGGTAAGATCAAAATCTAGTCTAGATTATATCAAAAATAATTTACATTCTATTTCGTTTCACATAAACTTTATTTAGATCTACTTGGAATAAAAATGACATAAAGCACCATAATTATTATGTTAGCCGTTACAAACTGTTTGAATGTTAACTTTGATTCACGCATGTTTAGATCTTTGTATTCAATGTGATTCTTCTCATATGCGTAATAAAGATTATGTAATCACAATTTTAGCTCTTGTTCCTTCTCCAGTCTTGTTATCGCTTCTGATAAGACAACAACATTCAGTATGAAATACGATAGTCCAAGCCATGCTGTCAATGTCGTAGTAAAAATACTCGGTAAAAGTGACGTCATTTTAATTGTGGATTTCCCAATGTAACGTCAAAATGCCATAAGCCCGGATTTGTCGCGTCGTGCGTCATACTAAAGGAACTGTTGGAAGGTGAGTAGTCGAAGAGTAAAAAGAATATAAATCGGTTACGAGAAAGCAATGAAAGTGACAATGTAAAAAGCATATATATTTAAACCCATCAGTAAGAAGCAGTAGATAATTATGGAGACAGTCGGTCTCTGCAAAATGCTTTCCAAAACGTTGCTGGAGCTATCCGAAATCGTGTATGAAGTCTGGGTTAAAATCTTGTATGATTACATTTACCAACAACATTGATTGAAATATATATGCCAATTATTTTATCTTCAATTATTTTATCAAAACACTAATATCGATGTTTTAAATTTAAACCTGGTTAGTTTATTGTCTTCTGGAAAGCAATTTTAATCAGCTTATATTAATTCCACTCGACAGCCCACTTCTTGGGTATAATATCCGCAGCAATGTGCAGTAAATAGCCTAGTCTTACTCAATGACTAACATCGCATGGTCGGTTTAGGAGTTCGAACCAGGGACCCTCCGACCAGGAGTCCAACGTCTTAACCTCTTGACCAAAAACGCCTAATATTGAATAATGAATTTAAAAAATAACTTCATTGATTTTATAACATAACACGTGGTTAGGTTAGAACCACTAATAACGTCATGAAAATGAACAGATACAGTAATAATTTCACATTGTTTTTCATTAAGGTATAAGTTTATGGTCAACATTGCGACTTAACACCGAACCATTTGACCTTATGCTAAAACACTTTTCTCGCGACTACATGTTCAAACATGCTAGCGGACATAAGCACTCGTTTCACTCGGAACTCGAGGTTATTCGTCAGACCACACAATATGCACAGTCAGTCTAATCGGAACTCCTCGGTAAATTCCTTCCGCAGGACAGTCATCCCTCGGAGGTATCCAATCGAAACTCCTCGGGTAATTCCGTCCTCCAATCGGAACTCCTCCGGTAATTCCGTCCTCAGGACACCCATCTCTAGGATGATTCTGGGTCAATGATACTTACATAATCACAAGGTTTTATTTGCCGGAGGAAGAATAGGCCATACAAAATTTCTTAAAAACGATAGGTGCAGTGTATAGGATTATTTTTAATCCTATAAAAATTCCTTTTTCAATTTAACTGATTACATCTCATTAGATATACAACTGCGTAGATTTCTGATCGTAGGATCGTCAAAAAATCATGAAAAGGACTGGTCGAGGTTAAAAAATCTGAGTTAAACCTTTGAAATTGTCACTCAAATTAGTTTTCAGTTGCATCTTTGAGTGGTTTTAAAACGTAAACAACTGTAAAAAAATTTCTTAATTGTTGAAATGCTAAGACAGTCACAATAACGCCTTGAGAAAAGAGTGAACGTTTAAAAAGATCTCCATCATGCTCTTTTGGTAGGTGTTGTTACTAAATAAATATTCAAATCACAATTGTTGAACCGTGCTGATGTGAGCAGAATTTTGAAGCATTTTTAAATTTTTGTTAACTAGCTAACAATTAACTGGTAGTGTTTAACAAACGTATTTAACTATAAATAATAAGAAAGAGGCATAGCTGTACTTACCTGAACGTCAGAACTAGTTTCAAGTACTATATATTTCAACGAAAGCACTCCAATTTAAATTATACATATGTAGTGGGAAATTTACTTGGTTTTCCCCAAATGTCGGAAAGTAACGAGTAGCTTCGGGCGCAATCGTGTCTATTCGGCTCAGGAGTAGATCGTTTGTGCAACAGTTTTTACCATGAGCTTTTGTTACATACAGCACATGTATAATCAGACTTACTGAAGGTGGTACTACTGGGTGAAAAGTGTTTAGGTATATGTCTATATTTATGTAGTAGTCTCATTTTAACTAGTTATTGAAACCTACTCTAAAACTAGCGCATTAGTTCAGCTCAAACCAAGAAATCCTGCAAATATCGTACAAATATTTCCTCGTTTTTATAAGGCAACAACAACAAACAGTTATTTGTTTCATTTAAATATTATCTTTTTACTACTTTCTAGCCTATGCTTGAAATTGTATTGATACCAATAAAAAGGTACATTGTTCTTCAAAAAAGCTGCTACTTGTCACGAATTATTTAAAACGTTCAACTGATTGTGCATTTAGTTTAATCAATCACCATTTTAAACGACAACACAATTATACATAATGTTTTAAAATGAAAGACATGTACGTTATGAATTAAAGACACTTGCTTTACTATTTAAAATACTTTTTGTATTTACACCATTACGCGTATCATATGTAAATACACCTGTCTGTATTCAATAAGTATTATATTTACGAAAAAGGTGTTTTTTAAACCCGCGCATACATTTTTCTTTAACGTGTTTTAATTTACAACATGAACAGTGTTTGTGTTGCCAGTTTATATAATGCCTGTTAATAGCTGACCAAATTTTGACAGCTGACTTACTATGTAGAACATTATAAAGTTATTTATGTTCACTTCAATAATGAAGCGTATATAACATGTTGATACTCTGGTATCAGCAGTGTCCGTACAGTAGGCCTATGTATGACAGCCGTTTTACTGTTGTTGGACTTGTTGTGTTTGACTAAAATTGGGACAGGCGACAGGACGTACTTTGCAAAATAATTATTATAAATATTTACAACTCAATATTCAAACACTCTTGTATTGTGCATCAACATTATTCTAACTAGGATTTGATATAAATGTTTTATACAAATATATTCATATCTACACTATTTTATTATGTTTCAAAGTTTACCACGATCCTTACATTATTTTGATTCTATTGTCAGAAAAAAACGGTCACTAACAATCGGTATGATCCTATTGAAATCCATTAGTTCCTTCTTGTACCGAAAACATGTACATTCATAGTCAAGATCGAGCTGATTTTATTTCATAATTATTATAGTCAGTTCAACCGACGTTACTATAGGTGATTGTATGTTCTATACCCCCCCCCCCCCCCAACAACAACCATAACAACCAGGTAGTACAAACAAATACATGCCTGTTCAATATTCGTTGTATTCGTTGTACTGGTTAAACATGCCACGTACTTGTAAATGACAGATCCATATACAAGTCTCAGGTGTTTTCATAGTTTCTACTTGCATATACAGCACAGCAAAATATCTCTTATCATAATGGGGAGGGAACTTGCATGTAAATATCTGGGAGGGCAGATCCACTGGACAGATGAATGAAACTAACATGTGTTAACGTTTCATTCCGATTGTGGGATTCAAATCCACACGACTGTCTAGTGCCCTAAAGCCGTAGGCAGCACCATATCAGACATATCAGACAGATCATAGTTCATGTCACTGCCTTTTTTATTTCTTACTTTTCAATAGATCTGTTTTGTCGAGCTGGTGATATTATGGTAACTAATCGATATATTAACGTACCATGTGTTTGTTGACGTATTTCTAAAAATAAGCATAGCGTGTTCAGTGTTTACATCTGATTTCCTCATACGTGTGTGTGAATACCTTTGTCCTGTGCCTTTTCAGATTGTGGTATATGTTGCAATGCTCATGGGACTCATTTTTCCTTATTGATGTATTGTCCATTTACTCATCGGTCGAAAGAAATACGTTAAACGTTTTCTTGGACCAGGAAGCATGTCGCATGTTTCTATTTCCTGCATTTCCTGAGTCAGATACATCATTTTATTTTTGAAGTATCATACGTAAATAACATTTGAATCATTACTTACATCTGCTATAATAAAGTGCACAAAACTAACAACATTTAAGTATCATACATAATAATATAAAGTAATGCACATATAGGGTTTTAGATGGTCAGCGTGAACCTAATTTGCACCTTCCTACATCTCTGAATGACAGCGCTCCTGTATCCTGGACTTCCATATACCCGTCTCCATCTCTGGACTTCCGTTCCGTATACCCGTCTCCATCTCTGGACTTCCGTATACCCGTCTCCATCTCTGGACTTCCGTGTACCCGTCTCCATCTCTGGACTTCCGTATGACCGTCTCCATCTTTGGACTTCGCAACTCCTCACAACCTGCCTCGAAAACAAGATCCGTACCAATGGCAAACTGGCAGATACGCTACATTCAGTAATGATACCACTCTCAACACTGCTCCACGTGGTGGTAAAATCTATGGCGCCGAACCACAGATGCAGGTTGCAGTAACAGCTTGACGCCAATTTCGTTAGTTCTATGGTAGGTGGTAGTGAACCTGTGCATACTGTATCAGGTCATGGAAGATGAATTCGAAAGCATTAGCTAAATCTAGTCTGACTAAGGCAAGGTACATGCTGTTGAACTTTGCGTCCTTGAAAGTCTGAGACAATGCTTCAGACCATACAACCATGGGCTTTTTCTGGGCATAAATGATGATGTACATGTAGTTGTTAGAGGTGTCATAACTTCCCAGTCTGTTGGCCAGTACAAAGAGGAATACCTCGTCATCACCATTTAGGAGGGATATTGTCCGAAATGGTTTCTTGGTACTTCTCTTTCGGTATTAACTTAGTACCTTCAATCCTTATACACCCTTTGCCAAATGGTTTAGCAAATGTTAAATTGTTTGTTTCATATGACTCGTAAGCCGAAGTCCTATGCAAAATGTGTGTGTGTGTATATATTATATGTATACGTCGTGGTTCAATGTCTATTTAAGATCTTGCGATCTCTAGTAATTTGATTCACCAAGCAGAATTCCCCTAATCAGTTAAGGAAGTGATCGGATTAGGATAACAGGCTCACGTGTAATAATACATGCATTGTATATGGAAATGATATCAAAGTATTGATATTGATATTGATAAAATCATACACTAACTACAAATGTAACAAACACGACATTGTATGTCCATTGTATAGCATGTGTATTCGTATTGATCTACGCATTTACTTACTTTATACATATATAATAGTGGATATATATAAAGCTTAGTATTTGTACTGTGGCTTCTTGTGCGATTTAGCTAGTTGTACTAGTAGTAGGCTTAGTACTTTTATCACCTTTTCGCTGCAAATAGATCTAAAAGTGTATACAAAAATAACAGTCACATTTACACTTAACATTTTAGTTAACTAGAGCACTAAAACAGCTATAATGACTTTGGCTTCCTAATAAGTACATTTATTATAAAAGTACATGTACGTGAACTAAACACTTAAAACTCAACTTAAATTCATTTCCTTTGATTCCTCTTGTTACAGTCACTGAGAAAACCAACATTAGTTGTACATTGCAAAAACCGTAATAAACAATGCCATCAAGCATTGAAAGCATTTTATGGCTTAGGATTTTTTACATCGCCGTCCGGTACGAATGGTGCACATGAACAGATAACGACAAATTTGTCTTTACTTATGACGATGAATCGATCCAAAGAACTACTCGGGTAATTCGAGCAATAAATACCTCTTTTCTTGAATTTGCGCATTAATGATTTATCAAAGTTAAAGAATTAATGCATAACTTTGATAATGCCGTTTGGGGGAAAATCAAGAAAAAGTTTGCATAGTGTTTCGTCATAGGCACCGACGATTTATTTTCGTGGGGATTTCCATTCAAACATCCGAGAGTTAATCCAATGTGGTGCGATTTTATCCGAAGCGCCTCGACTGGCCCGAAGTTGTTTACCGTCGATTTCCGAAAATACAGAACAGCTTTTAGTATAATCTGAACGGTAATTCCGTCCTTATGTTCAGGTACTGATATGCCTAGCTCTCTCTCCCTCTCTCCCTCTCTCCCACATCCTCCTCCTCTCTCTCTCTCTCTCTCCCTCTCTCCCTCCTCTCTCTCTCTCTCTCTCTCTCTCTCTCTCTCTCTCTCTCTCTCTCTCTCTCTCTCTAACCGATTCATTCATTCATATTGTCATTGATTCATTACTGAACTAAACACTGGATTAAATTTATATATTAATTCATTGCATTATTTGTTACTGCATTAATCAGAACATTCATCTACTTCTTTATAAAACTTATGCAATCTGTTTATGTCTTCATTTAATTAATTCCTCTTTATTATCAATTGTCAAGTTTATCGAATCTTAACTAAATAAATGTAATAGCTCATGCACTGAGGGTGTAAGGTATTTCCTTATGTCTATTACTGATAGACTTATTGTGGATTTGTTAAAATTGCTGTAAGTTTTCCTATTCTTGTTATGTCGTACAATAGCTCTTAGTAAGTGTTTTAAATGTTGCCTAAAACCGACGATAAATACAGATTAACCTATCCCTCGGATCTGGTGCAATGATGTACAGAATTGCGACTTTCTGACCGCAGGATGAAGAGTGCGAGTATTAAAGCGAATCGTGAAGTGAATAGAATTGTTTTGTCCATTTCATTGATCCATTCCACTTAATATCTCGTTAAGGTATATTACTGTTAATGCATTTTATTGAGATAACGAATATATATATGTTTTATTAACGTCATATGCAATGACATGTTAATTTTCGCAATTGATATGATTCGTAAGTTAAACGAGGCATCCCGATTCAGAAAAGGTGCATACATCAGAACTACTCGACTTTTGCAGAAATAACTGACGTGTTTCAAGTAAGTTTTCTGAAAAAAAGTATGATTTGCGAACATAATTAATTAAAGTAAATGATTAATAAAAAGTTTATGAAAGGTTGAAAGGTTGAAAGTTTATTAATGAAATTTTAAAATGAAATCGGTAAGTCTTGTTTAGAAGAATCTCAGACGCGATCATATAGTCATGAACGGTGCACAATGTACTTTCATTTGTTGAACAAGGTATGATCAAATCTTTATGCACAACTGTATATGTATATCAGTTCATCTTACAAAAGGTAAGCGGGTCTGTGAATATAGAATGTTACAGTTACATTATCTTAAATGTATGTACACTAATTATCAATAAAATGCAATATTTACAGGGCTGTTTTTCGCCTGAGCCAACCAATGAGCCAAATTAGAAAAGGCGACATTTTAACGCAATTTTAGGACTACATGTATGTATGTTTATTATATAATTGTTTATAATATAATATAGTTGTTTATTATACTAGACCTTTTGGTAGTGTTATTGAATTTAGGATGAGAAAAACAAAACACCAAGAACTTTATGTTTAAATAAAAACAAATAGCTATACTGAGTCTCTTACAAAAACGGGGTATGTAGTAATTTCTTTTACACCTCGCAAAACCTCGCAAAACCCGCCCCAAATGTTGCTTAAATAAGTCTTTAAAATGCATTGTCACAAAACATATCAAATGTTGTTGAAAATGCTACTGAACTGCATTGCTCTATCTTTAAACGTTACTACTGGGCACGTTTCCTGGCTTTAATTGTATGTGACTGTGAACAATGACCATTAAAAACACAGGAAGGAAAATATTACGAGAATAAATATACCACAGTGCTATTTATATAGGACAATGACCATTAAAAACACAAGAAGGAAAATATTACGAGAATAAATATACCACAGTGCTATTTATATAGGACAATGTGAAAAGGGTCGTATTTGAATGATTACATATATTAAAATATAAATGATCACTAGACACATTCACATGCGTAACGTAACATAGGGGCGTAGCATGTTTTGGGAACTGTCAGTCAGCACAGAAGACTGACAGGGGTGCTTGAACATGGCATAAGACACGCTCAAACCTCGCATATCTTTTCAGTGTGTTGCCTTGGATCTGACATTGAGGAAAAAAAATATCGTGTTGTTGCTAAACTTCACGTAGTATTTAAAAAACAACAACTGCATCGTAGTAATCGTACAGTGGCCTGACCCAAATGCTTAATGCAGGGATGGATCCGGGGTGGGGTTGGGATGGGGGATGCATCCCCCACCAACCAGGTAAAAGAGTAGAGTTGTGAAAACACAAACATATTAGCTTAAAATTACTACGCTTTTAAAGTTAATTTTGTTTGTGACAGCTTAAGTTGAAGTTAAGTCCCTAACTGTGTACGTATATCAAGTATTTACTATGATAAGTTTGAATGGATCTTGATTCACAACCCCGCACAAAAAGGTTCTGGATCTGCCCCTGCTTACACGTATACATTTACTATGTTTTCTATTAAAAGCCAGTGACAGTAGTCTAACAGACGTTAAAGTATAAACGTGGAATTCGATTTTAGAATACAAATAACAGTAGGACTAATTACATTTCATTTAACATTGTACACTTGTGCTGCTTGTGCAAGAAAATGTCTCATTTTCCTTTGTATTGTTGTTTCCTTACTAGGTGGAAATAAATAAACTTAATCATATTTGCCAGTGTGTGAACTGAGTAGTACATTCGTTTTCAGACTTATTCACTAGACATTATAATTTCAACATATAAATTCGCATCGACATATAAAATATCCGAGGCCACGTATGAAGTTTCACTATGTTCTCTTTTTTTTTATTTCACTTGTCTCAAAATGTATAACTGTTACTAGACAAGACTTATGACTGTCCAAAGATGAATCAAAAACACGTTATAGCCAACTCATCTTATTAATAAAAAAACAACAACATAACAACATTCATAGTTCAGGTCGTGATATTGCATAAATTCCGTGTTGTTTAACAATATATAGTCTAATAAAGTATCATGAATATCTTATTTTCTTTCTATCAATATTATTGTAACAGCTAACAATAATAATACTTGTATTATTAATATTTTTGTTGCGTGTGCCACCGCTTTTTGACAAACAGCAATAACATACAGTATCCGACAGTATTGCGACAGGTGATTTGACATTTATTTTCGTGGTAGGACTTTTTGAGTTTCAGTTATAGACGTAAAGTTCATTTATAACTTTTCGAATCAGGACCGTGAATAGATTTATTGAAAATCGCTAAAGCCACATGTCCGGGAAACGCTTTGTCAGCAAACAGATTACGGGTTTTTCACAGGTAGGAAAATGAAAGTAAAAGTAGAGATCACATTCGAACCTGTCTAAGTTCGTACGTATTCGGTGGAATCCGGAACTATATGAGAGATATTAAGAAAAGGAAAGTCGCCAAGATCTGACTATTTGCTGTGAGATTGATTAGATTTAAGCGGCGACGTTTAAAAGCTGTTTTAGACGACTCGCCGATATTTAATACACTAGTTTTATATGAAATGATTATAAACCATTGTCTCTTGGTATAATAATGGGAATGAGAACTAACCAAGGTTGGTCTTGCTATTATTAGTTTAACAGATGCTTTTTTACAACTTAAATGTGAAGAAAGTATTAAACGGTAATACAATATTAAATGTAACTTTTCATTATTTTCCCATTTATTTCTGGACACATTTGACCCCCCCCCCCCCCACACACACACACACCCAAAAGAATAAAATAAAAAATAAAAAATAAAATAAAATAAAATAAAAAATAAAATAAAATAGACATTGACTATGACTGAAAGGCTATTTTGTCAATGACAGAATTTTGCCACCGTCTTATTATTACTAAACAATATGATACTGTGGTCTTTTATACTTGTGTTTGTAGCCATGCGGTTCAAAGCTTCTGGTTCTAACAAAAACTATCTGTGTTGCCTATACAGAGATAGCATGCGTCCGTATGAAACCATGTCTCTGGTGTTACAAAGCAACACTCATACAAAACTAGAACATAAACAATCAGATTTAGCGATACCTTTCCATATCATAACTGAATCTTGTTGCATCTTTTGTGGTGTTATTTCTGACTTGAAGTTTCGGATATCACCTTTATAGGTCTTGTTTAACAGTTCTCAAAAATTCATAACTTGGTAAGATTATTATTATTTGGGTTAAATAAATATGATCAAAAATAATTTACAACATCAATATCTAACCTAAAAAATCGAAACATTAAAAAATAATAAAACCAGGAAGCGGGATTTGAACCTGGAGCCTTAGTATATAATAAGAACCTATATAAATTTTGGAATCAAACATACTTGCTTTTATGTTTATACGTTGTATTAGCTAAAATGTTTGTTTAAATGCTTCTTGTTTATGCCCTTAGCTTTTTTCATTATACTTGTTGCTCGCTTCAATGCTAGTTCGTTTATACATTTTGATTTGTCTAATTGGCAGTTCGTTGATACATTTACTTAGTCTAAATGCTAGCACGTTTCTACGTATTGCTTAGCATGGAAAGAAGTCTGTTTAAAGATGTGCTTAGGCTTTTTTGTAGTTCACTAACATTCTGTTGCCAAGTCAAAATGGTAGCTCGTTATTTGCCTAATCTGATGTTAAGTACAATTATTTTATTTTCTTCTCCGTTCTTCTTCCCGGTGTTGCTCTGTGTTTTCTCCTCCTTTTAATTACTTTCTGATGTCGACAGTATAATAATGATTATATTCGTATCTTAAACAGAATAAAATTTTAACTTACATTTTACGTAAAAAAAAATAATGAGTTGAAGTTTACATGTAATTGTTTGTGCATTTTATGAGAGATAACACTGATAGTAGGTATACCTTTTTCACAGACAACAAGCGACATCTGTTTGGGTCACTTTGTCGTGCACTAACTTGTGTCGGGCATGTTGTTTCTACATAAATAAAAATCGCTAATCATTTAAGATTTCTGAAAAGGTTGACATTTTTAATTTTGTTCCCATCAGAAATGTTAATGCTGAGAGCAGTGATGGGTGTTTCACATCTTTATTCACCAAGTCGCAAGCATGAACTGTTTGGCGCATCATGTAGCGGTGTACTCAACACGGGTAGGATACGAATCACGTAGGGCGGTCTTTGTTGTTTAGTTGACCCTAGAGAGTATGTTTACACTTTTATTAAGACGTAATGATAAATACAAAGATAAAAACTTTCCAGAACGCCACATGTTCGTTTAGCCATTTCCCCTGGAATTAATTGTTTGAAGGTTGTGTACATGCTATCATCAGAAACATCAGTGATAAAGTAGACAACCGGAATCACCCGAGAAGCTGACCGATTGCAAAAACTCATCGTATGGACTCGTATGCATCATTGTCCATGATTCTTATGTTGCAAGCTGGGTTATGTCAGCAGTTATGCTTTCACTTTGTTATAAAGTCTTACAATCCAATGTTATTATCTGGTATAATGCGAGTGTTTTCCACACTAAGGCCTCAACCCATAGCAAATAGTTACAAAGCAAGAACGAAAATAACATTTTATTCCACTTTAAAGCTTCATGTCTTTTGTCATAACGATGTTTTATGCATTCTGTGTAAATCATCAAAATATTGTTTACTTTCTGAAAATTGTAATTTTCATTTCACGAATGTTCAATGATTTAAGCGTAATATATGCTAGTATAATTGGTCGTTTGAAACCGAAACAGTCGTTCAGTTTTATTCTGCGTTTGCTTAGCCTTAAAAGTTCGTACATCATCTCGAGGGTGTCCCGATTTATATATGGAGTCCTCAGCTAATATACTCTTTTATTCCACTTTTCAGTGATACATATATAAACATGGGTAAATGTGAACATATAACAGTAACATTATTTAGTAGTTCATATAGGTGAACTTGTTTTATTCGTTTGATTTGTGAAGAAAAGTCTCATTGTCTTGAATATCACAACAAAAGTGTATTATGTGATTTCTAATTTAGGTCGTGCATATATTAGTTTTACTTTATTGTGATTCGTAAATATTTAAAGTTAACTGTTGTAGTTTAAATTAGAAAACCACAAAGATTACACAACTTTTTGTTTGATTAAAATGTGTACGACCATATCTATAGAGAGAGAGATAGATAGATTTACATATAGAGAGTTCTAAAGCAAAATCTTGATTAAACAGTTTTCGTTAAACCAAATTATATTTTTTAAGTAAAACATGAAAGCACAATTTTATACAGAAAGAATTATTTATACAACAATGGCAACTGTCGAGAACAGAATTTCTTCGCCTATCAATTTTTCCGCGAATAAGTGCATGTGCTTACCATATACATCGGAGTGATAATGTAGAATGCGTTCCATCATGTACTATATATATTGGCAGTGTTAATGTTCCATGATTTTGTTGTGTATATAATGACAAAGTTTAGGATATATTTTTAGGAAATTCCGACACCATTATCGGCTTTTCGCATAGGCAGTCATTAAACAATTGTGGAAACTTTTCTACCGCATTAAGATATTGTGGATTTTCTTTTTGGAAACCTGATTTAAATCGTATTTTATGAGCCATTAAAACAATTTTTTCCCTCGAAAACTGCTTTTTCAGGAAAGTAATGCTTTGGGTTGCAAATATACTTTGTCTTACGTTATCGTTTTAAATCAAAACACCCTCTCATCTTTATAAAGTCAGCTCATACTTTTTTGGTTGGCCTTATGGCTCTGCTCTTGGATTTTCCCCAAAACTATAGATTTTCCTTCCTTTTCTTTCGTTGTGGATATTCCTATCTGTAAATCGAGTATATCTCGACGCGTCTGCGTGAACTATATAACTTAAACATTTCTACGTTTTTTTAAACATTCGGTGAGCTATTTGACTAAAGCAGAATATTAAGCGTGTATGGTACAATAATTTGGGGTTTCGTATTACGTGTTCGTGTGTTTTGTAGAAGCTTCCTGAATTATCTTGCATTGAAATAAATAATTAACATGCATTCCGCATTTTCTAACTTAGGTCGCGGATCATTTTGCATCATAAAATTGAATCACCAATCACTTACGTCGACTTTGTATGTCAAATAAATAAATAATCATATCTCACCTTCTGTCGTAATCCAGTCTTTTTAATGGTCGATACCGATCACTTAAACGCGGGATATCTTTTCATACACCCGGTATTTTTCATACTTACCATTTAACTTGCAAGTAATTAAATGATTTTATTGTTGTTGTTTTTTATGGATTTTACTTGGGTTGTTTATATTTAAGTTTGTTTTTAGTGGAAAACATGTTATAATTTTAGCTTTTGTTTATTTTATTATTTATAGCATCATATATTTTATGATTTTTCATAACTAAAATGCACCGACCAATTTATGGTTCTCGGTTTGTGTGATTTCAATAATGACCAAGGACTGCAGTAAGGCAGTAAGATAAACGTTATAGTGTTTACAGCATTAGGGGATGGAGTCATATGATAGTAACAAGAGGCTTTATCTTTTTGCTTAACGGAGAATGTCTTAATTGGAATTCCTGTTAGGTTATGTTATTGTGAAATGTTATAAAATGTTCAAAAATCACATTAAAACAGTCGGTGAGAAAGAAACGTTACAATCCGTGTAGCTGAAAAGGTGGTTTCCGACATTTTGGACCAGATGGTTTTCTCTCAAATAAACATAGAAATTATTGTTACCTGAAAAGATTCCGCAAAATGCTGTTTATTGATGTCCTATGTGAACAGTGAAGCATACTACCACACTCGTTATTACAAACTTGTATTTTCTATCACGGAAAGTTGCTGTGAGGTCGGTGTCTGTTTTTTAGCATAAATCCTAAACGTGCTTATTTGTAGATTTAGAAAGATTACAAATTTAGAGCAGAATGTTCACGATTTGTACTGTCTAGCGATTAATACTTTGTTCAAACCCGTCTTTATTTAGACTAAAACGTGAAGTGGTTTTGTTTTGTGTTTTCTATATTTTCTGGAAACATTTAAGTATTTTATGAAAATTTAAAAAAAAAACCCTGAAATTACTAGCACACACCTTATTCTAAAAATTCTAAATGCACAATGTATTTTGTTTAGATTAAGCTAATGTAAAGAACATGTATGATATAAGACAATCCAAACTACACGTATATTACTTCCGCTGGACGAAAGAAGAGCACCGTTAAGCATCGGAAGAGTATTGGAGAGTAGTGCCTCTTATGGAATGCATTTTATGTGGACGATCATGACAGGAAATCGTAGCTTTTATGAGACCTTTTTTTCATATAGATACACCAAATATTCATCTTTTGACAGTGTAACTTGCAACAATAAAGTGTTGCTTGCAATTATATATAAACAAAGGTAGCAGGAGTTAATAGGATTCGCTGCTGTTTGGCGAGGTCTTGTTAAACACATAAACTGAGTATGCCGATGTTAACAATGCAGCTTGTAATTACAGATGTAGCAGACAACAAGAAATAAAGCAAATTATGAGATAGTCTATATCCCATCAGAGGTGTAGTATGTTACTCTCACATATTTATGTACTGATTTGAGAGTTTAGGAGATTGTTTAGTTCCCAGGATAGTCATCTTCTTGTCAAAAGTGCATGCTCTCTGCGGCGACTTGGATTTCACACATCCGTGCCGTTTCTTGTCACTAATGGGGTACATTGGTGAAATGGAAATTGTGCCCCTTGTTAGATAATAACCGATGTAGTCCACATAGTAGCTAGGATATTTTAGTTTGACTCTATCGCCTGTTCTTTTACATATACGGATCAATTACTAACGGTGAGATTCCTTTCTGTTGCATAAATACAAGCTTTGAAATACTTATAGAGATATTTTGTTTAAACAATAAAATGGAAATGTCTGTTGATAATGATTAACCTAGATATCACAAGAAGCGAAAATACAATGTGCTTCTTAAAAGGAAAGTAACAACTGGGATACAGTGTACGTGCATGTGTTCGCAAGTGTGGTGCGTTCGTGTTTTATTTTCTAGCGATCTGTCCTTTATATGAACCGATACTGAAGAACATACCAAGATAGACTTCATTTGCCACTGAACTATACAGACCTCTTTTAGGCTAAGTATTAAATATAACGATAAAGATTCTGTAAATTTAGTCAATGTTTTGTTAGTTGTACACTACATAAGGGTAACCCTTTTACCGGACAGTAATTTTTAGTCACTCAATTTTAGTGACAAGTATTCGTTGGTAAACGCTATTTTCGATCTTAGTTATTAAGCCCTAGCACTTATCTGATCCTGGAATTTCGACATATATATTAAAGCGCAACTAAGATATGATCCAGCTCATTTGCGTCCTGTATATAAAATAAGCAATCAATACATGGCTTCGAGAATTTGTTTCTGCGAACGGCCAGGATCAGTATATGTTGTGGAATATATCATACTTTTGTGCAAACGTCTTTCTAAAACATTTGATTGAAAATCGTGTTGTGGATCTGCACGTTGATAGTTCTGATTTAACTTGTTTTCGTCAGTGTATTTTATCTGATTAATGGAGTTTATCTTGATCAGATAGGAATCCAGTGTAAGCTTGCTGATTAAGATCTACTGTATTTGGCCTGTCCTAATAAATTCCTGCTTGGCAAGTTAAGGACTGGAATTCTTGATTGTATCAATGAATCTTTCAAGTAAACATTGGGGAATATGGACTAAACAGTTATTTCGAAGATGCTTTGTTTACTGATAAATACGCACAATAGAATAAAAGAACAAGAAGGACAATAACCACGATGATATAATAAATAATCTTTGCTTTATCTTAATCAAATATTGCGTTCACATGTTATTAATGTGCTTAATATACGCGAATAATGAAAACATAAAACGCATTGCTTGTGACAATTTTACTTCATCAAGAAGAAACATAAATGTATAGAAACAAACATAAAAATAAAGTAGAAATGTGTAATAAATAGAAATAGAAAATACGTCATTGTAAATAAAACTGTCAATTTGGAGTGAACTGAGACATGAATGGCAAAGCTAAGAACACACAGGGTAGGAAATCTCACGACTCAACGTTCACCACTTCTTCGTCAAACCCTTCATCAATGAAATCATCTTCACTTTCATCAACATACTCGTCGTCCGAATATTCAGTGTCATTTTGTAATAATGAAAATATCTCCTCTGCCAGATGCGCTGCGAGACTCTCTTTATCGCTTTGGCTCATTCCACCGTTTAGATCTTCTGCAACTATGTCACCACGATTGTTTTCACTCGGGTTGTGACTAAATGCATGTTCGTTATGATCTTCTTGTCTCTCCACAGGTTCTTCCACAGCTGCTACAGAGGAGTTCTTTGGCGTGTGAAAACCACCTTGTAACTGTAACGTAGTGCGCATGACAAACTGAATATAAGCTATTCTCTGTTGTTCTTGCAGATATTGCCGTAGCCCTATAACCATTGGATGGTCGTGGTGGAGGCCTTCTACCTCGATTAAATATCTGATTGCTTCTTCTGCACAGTCTATATAACCCTGTATAAACGGGTCTTCATTTATTAGGGGAGATAACTCTGTCTTGAAGTCATTGACTGAATACTGCGAATCTTGCACTGAATAATACTGATGGTTGTGATAGTGTTGCTGAATCTGATTTTGTTGTTGAAGGAACTGCTGAGACATGATATGTTGTTGATGATGATGTTGCTTTTGCTGATAATGCAGATGTTGAGGCTGCTGATACAGTTGATGATGCTGTAGGTGCGAATGATGATACTGCTGTTGATTAGGTTGCGGCGGATGTTGCTGCTGCTGGTGGTGATTCTGCTGTTGTGGTTGCTGATTATTCGAAGTGGAACCCTGTGGAATGGTATGGCTGTGAGTGACAACTGTCGGTTGATCCATCTTCAATCGTTTGGTGGCCTGCAATAAATTAGAAACGGGTTTTTAAAACTTATTATCTGGCCAATAAAATCACTGAAAAAGGACCTGGGTCCCCAGCTTATTTAAAAGAATAAAACTGTTATTCTCTTGCTGTCGGGTAAATTCACGAAACCATCAGTCATTGCATCGTGCTAAGAAATAAAACATTCAAAAGTTGCAGCAAATTTTAAATGCAAAATATATATTTTATTACACGTGCACAAAATAGTATTGCACTTTTTGGTTTCGGCATTTTTGGTGTTACAGACAACTGAGGTTTCTTCCATTGTAAGTAGGTTTACTCCGTGTAACAGGGGGGCTTCATGTAACGGGAGCTCTATATGGAAATGTGATCAGAACCAGACACGAGATCTTGCAAGTTATCTGTGAGTCATGGCTTGTCCAAGAGTTCTGATGGCTCACACCGGATTCCATTACACACTGTTCAGAACATAGTGAGGCCACGCGTGACAGCGGAGCTGCGTGATAGACTGACGTCACTGCACGTGCCGTCATTGTGATAATGGGCCTACCGACAGGCCAGTAGAGAAACAAGGCTACCGTTTATTGATTCCCCCCTTTCATGCTACATTCTTAATTACTGTTTCATCGCTATTAAGTACATGCACAAATAATATCAAGGATTATTTATCTACACATTACCGCAAATATTACAGACTCTAATAATACAGCTTCTATCGGGAGCTGTACGATCAGCATCAAGACTATTTGCATAAGCTTGTTCACTGCAGTATTTGCAGGCTACAGTCATGTTTCTGTATATTGATTTAAGATCAGATGTGGGAGTATTTGCCAGTCAATACCTAGAAATATGCCATGTATATAGAAGGAGCAACAGAAGTAGAACAGAATATGTGACAAGAACGATGTGATCAGTTCAATACAAAGCAGCAAGGCTTGGACCACGATCAATATTATAATACAATAGCAACCAACATACATGTACTCATGTACATCGCACGTACTGCAGCAATGCCGCGCCTTGCCGCAACAATATACAACAATATCAGCACTAGCAGTTGGGTCGGTAGAAAAATCTTAAAATCTACAGATATTGGTGTAGTAAAAGTGGTGTTCGTGGTAATGGTGATGGTGTTGATGACGCGGCGACTGCTGCTGTTTCTGCTGTTGTTAGTAGTTGTTGTTGATACTGCTGCTGTCGATGATGATGATGATGATGATGATGATGATGATGGTGATGGTGGTGGTGGTGGTGGTGGTGGTGGTGGTGGTTAAGTGGTGTTGGTGTTGGTGGAGTGGTAGTGATGGCGATGATGATAATCATCATAACGAAGAAGATGGAGATAATATTAATGATAATGTTTACGATGCTTATGCCGTTGATAATTTTAATAGGAAGTCTAGCCATGATGATGATGGTTATGGCGATTGTGATGAAGATGATGTATATGTTGCTGCTGTGCACGATAGTGATTATGCTATGTTGCTGATTTTTCTACTGTTGATGATTATGATGACAATACTGGTAATGATGATAATAATGATGCTCTATTTATGATGCTGTTGGTGTTGATGATGGGGAGGAGAAGAAAGGGGTGGAAAAGGGGGTTGATGGTGGTCGTTATGAGGAGATGGACAGATGGTGGTGATAGTGGTAGTTTTAGTTCCTTGCGTAATAAGCATCCTCTAACACTGGTTCTACTCTGTAGCAATACTGGTGTCATCTCATTTTAGTGGAAGAAGTGGTAGTGGAAATAGTAGTAGTGGTATTAGTAGTGGTGGTGGTAGTAGTAGTACTAGTGGAAGTAGAAGTGGTAGTGGTAGAAGAAGTATTAGTAGTGGTAGTAGAAGTAGCAGTTGTAGTAATAGTGGTGGTGTGGTAGAAGTAGTGGTGGTGGTTATAGTAGTAATAGTGGTTGTGGTGGACGTAGTGGTAGCAGTAGTAGTGGTAGTTGTAGTGGTGGTGGTAGTAGTAGTACTAGTAGTAGTGGTAGTATTAGTGGTGGTAGTAGTAGTTGTGGTGGTAGTTGTAGTACTAGTAGTAATGGTAGTAGAAGTAGTGGTAGCAATAATATTAATATTAGTACTATTCGTGGTGGTGGTGGTAATGGTAGTAGTAGTAGTAGTAGTAGTAGTGATATTAGTAGTAGTGGAAGTAGTAGTGGTAGAAGGAGTAGTAGTAATATTAATAGTAGAAGTAGCAGTTGTACTAGTACTAGTAGTAGAAGTAGTAGTAGAAGTAGTAGTAGTAGTAGTAGTAGTAGTAGTAGTAGTAGTAGAAGAAGAAGAAGAAGAAGAAGTAGTAGTAGTAGTAGTAGTAGTAGTAGTAGTAGTAGTAGTAGTACTAGTAGTAGTGGTAGAAGTGGAAGTGGCCGTAGTGGTGGTGGTAGTAGTAGTGGCAGAAGTAGTAGTATTAGTAATAGTTGTGTTGTGTTGGTAGTATTAGTAGTAGTAGTACTAGAAGTAGTACTAGTAGTAGTGATAGTAGTGGTGGTAGTAGTAGTAGTAGTGGCCATAGTAGTAGTAGTAGTCGTAGTAGTAGTAGTAGTAGTGGTAGTAGTAGTAGTAGTAGTAGTAGTAGTAATAGTAGTAGTAGTAGTAGTAGTGTTAATAGTAGTTGTGGTGGTAGTATTAGTAGTAGTGGTAGTGGTAGTAGTAGTAGTAGTAGTAGTAGTAGTAGTAGTAGTAGTAGTAGTAGTAGTAGTAGTAGTAGTAGTAGTAGTAGTAGTAGTAGTAGTGGCAGCAGTAGACTAAAAGTACAATAATAATAATAAAATGATGATGATAATAATAATAATAATAATAATAATAATAATAATAATAATAATAATAATAATAATAATAATAATAACCATAAAATTATAATTAAATTATTAAATAATAAAATTATTATTATTATTATTATTATTATTATTATTATTATTATTATTATTATTATTAAAGCAGTTTAATAGGAACAATTGTAGCAGCATTGGTAGTAGAAGTATCATCAGAAGTAGAAGTTGCAGTAGAATAACTGACTGACCTGCAGACGCAAGAACAAAAGGAACCAGAAAGAAAAATCAGTAATCATTAGATGCATATTACTATCCAAATTATAATTTACCTTTCTTTAGCAGTGGTTTGCCATCCAAGAGTACTGGTACTCAATGTAGTGCGAAATACTTTCTCCCTTGTTTAATGTATCACTTTCTGCACTAACAAATAACAAAAATTAAATAATATTTCCAGTTTCAGTTGCCTTCGCTGCACTGACTGAAGAGACCCTCCTCCCTGCACGGTTATCGTTGTTATGACGGGGACTACTGGCTATACTGCCTTATTTAGTGTACACGAACGCGACAGATGTTTTCACGCGACAGCTGCTACGACCCCGTATCTCGCTACCTTAGGGGGCACACAAAGGATTTCGCCCCTTTATAACAACCAACCGACGCTGATGGGAACCGGCATATGTGACGGAATGTTCAATATCGTTCCCGTGCGTTCGACCCCGCGATTGAAAGGGTTGTATAAGGGGCTGTTTAGTGTACGCTGGGAATATTCACAGGCTTAACAATACAGGTCATTTCGGGTGTGGGAGAATCACTGGACCCGATGTGGGTTACACACCACACTCGGCCATCTTACAACTTCATGTTTTGGTAACAAAACTTATTGATACAGACTTAGAAGCAGATAGTGTAAATCCTGATAAGTCGTGGGAGCTGGCTGAAATGAAGCTACATTATTTGCTTATGCCTTCCTTATCAATTAGGGCTTAGCAGGTAAAGAGGTAAGGATCACACCAGGGCCACTCATGCACAACGGTGGCGTGCTGGCACGCGAACCGACGGTTTGTAATATACACATGTTTCATTTAAAGCGAGAATTAAATAACGGAGTACGCTGGGGTTATAGTCCTGCAGTATTGACTTTTCTCACGTTAATACTGTTAATCACACTCCATGTTATTAACAAAGAAGTTCAAAATTATATGTTTAATGCACTGAAATATTCTTATTTAAATCTTTGGCAA
This sequence comes from Sinonovacula constricta, assembly GCA_007844125.1. Lineage (NCBI taxonomy): Eukaryota > Metazoa > Mollusca > Bivalvia > Cardiida > Solecurtidae > Sinonovacula > Sinonovacula constricta. The sequence goes on along the minus strand of CM017556.1, from coordinate 76,309,301 downwards.
AAGTAACAGCAGCAGTTCAAATCTATACATGGCTTTTTATGTTCACACTTATCGTATGTTACATTGATATGCGATTACGCACAATCCGCCATGTTTACATTGCACATTAAGTACGCTCGTGACCATCCGATGGAAACGATTAGTTTGTGAGATGGAAAACAATAATATGCTCGATATAAACGTTAAAAAACAACAACAAAACAACAACAACAAACCAAAAACAATAACAAAAACAATAGCAACAAATAACACACAAATAAACAAACAAAAAAACAAAATAAAAATAAAAAACTGCAGAGGCATAATTTGCCATATAAGTTTATTATTCTTGATTTTGTTTAGACTTGGGTATTCTTTTTACCAGTTTAATAATTTATCCATAAACGTAATCGCAACTGTCATGCTTGATTAATACTGAACAGAGCCGCGTTAAATGGTCGTTTTGTTCTACAGTTCAATATCGAGAGTTATTTTCTTCTAGAAAAGGTGAACTGTTTAACTATTTCCTGATTATTACAGTACAGTTTGCTGCAACCTATTTGCACAAAGTTTCGTTATTTCCAGATACATATTCTGTAGTGAAAAATCTTCGTTAATAACTTAATTCGGTGCTGTTGCTATATAATGCAGAGGTAAGATATATTGAAGGTTCTTACAGGATTAGCTATGACGCAACGCCATCAGAGTCGGTATTGGAATGTTGCTGTGGTACATCGGTCACTTTGCACCTGTATGTTGACATCTCGCGTCCGGAGTGTCGACTGTTGACCAAGAAGTAACACATCCATACTACGTGCCAACAATATTCATAGCTAATGACTGATTATGTGCTAGATCGGAACAGATAATAGAAAGGATGCGGAATAACAGTGAGGATCATAATGTTACCTAATCCCAAATAACAGTCTGCTGATGATTGTTCGATTAATCTTTATCTTAGTAAACAAACAGCCCCCATCTGCGTCCTATAGACCACCCATGTCGTGATAGGTGGCTTGCGATCGTTTGGCGCGGCAGAATGATCATGAAATGTGTTTGGTTTATCTGTCTGCAAGAAGTTGGACAGTCTGCTACGGAACTTATTCAAGCCCTCTTGCCTATCGTAGTCTCAGTTCGAGTCAAAGGAGGAGGATGGGGAGGTAGAGGGGAGGGGTTGCGTGCGAAAACATTCAATGAAGGTGGTAGCCGACAGTTTGGACCCATTTTTCTCATATAACCAGATAAGTCATTGTTACCTGAAAAGGTCCAGCAAAATGCTGTTCATTGATGACCTAAGTCTGTGTGAACAGTGAAGCATAAACCCACGATCATCATTGCAAACAGATATTTCCTATGAATGCCGGACAATTCTCAGTCCGGACATTTCTCAGTTAGTGAAATTTGCAGGGTCGGACAATTCTCAGTTGGTTGATTTGCAGGGCCGGACATTTCTCAGTTACTTGGAATGCCGGACAATTCTCAGTCCGGACATTTCTCCGTTAATATATTTCAAAGTATAGCAATATTTGTGATAAAATTGTTGTATAAATCCATTTTGACGTTACAGTGAAATAATTAAAAAATGATGCAGATATTGTATTTGATATGAACGCATCAATCGCTCTTTGCGTTATTGAAGAACAAAATTCAAGACTGGTACCAATTAAATGTTTAAACAATCTATATAAAGGTATTTAAAGGTTTAAGAAAGTTTGTAAGGATTGTGATCATAAACGATATGAAAATGATTGATTATTAAGATTAACAGCTTTTTATATTTTGGTGTTTTGGTGGGTATATTTGCAATTGGCTTTTATTTTTTTAATTAAAACGTACATCTATATCGGTGACAAGGGCGCCGTTGGAGGATTTTGTCGCTCTTTTAGAGCACATCCATCTGATGGTTGTTTTGTTCGTCCGGTTCTTCACGTAGACGTACCCCTCATGGAGTATTTTCTTGGAGCCTGTCTTACTTGTTAGAATTTCCATTTTTGGAATAATGATCGAAGGCTGCGCTGAGACTTATATTCTAACAAGCATCTCAGTTTGAAATTAGAGTAAAGCATGCCATTATTAAAGAAAAGTGGGTTGGCCAATTAAAGGATCTTCGCGGCTTTGGTCCAAGCGTTTGTTATGAAAATCAAGGGGTATAGAAATAATTATTGATTGAAAGGATAAATAGTTTGTTTGGTTCACAGGCAAAGAAAATTATCTGGTTTTTGATGATTATCTTTCAGTATTTAATTACAGTGTTGTTTTTATAACACTTAAGTGGGTTGGTCAATTAAAGAATTTTCGGGGCTTTGGTCAAAGCGTTTGTTATAAAGATCAAGGGGTATAGAAATAATTATTGATGCAATTTGTAAGGATAAATATTTGTTTGGTTCACAGGTTTATTGATGATTGACAGCAAAGAAAATTATCTGGTTTTTGATGATTGTCTTTCAGTATTTAATTAGTGAGCCACGCTGCAGAGTCAGCCATATTTTTAAAGTAAGAAAACGACATCTTACTTTTGAGATACGAAGTATAGTCATCCGGGCAATCGATATGTATTTTTTAGCAGATCATTGTCGTGCTTATATATAGATTTGGTAGGAATGAACAATAAGAGTGAATTTTTTTCGCAATTAGAACTTTCTAAGAATATAGTGTGTTCAAAATCGTCTTTACTTAGGCAAAAGTATCACCTTTGACTGAATTGCCTTTAGCCATTGCCGAATTGTGTCGAATATTACGTTTGAGATCTTTTCTCTACATAACAACTGAGATTCGCCATACTTTGTAATTACCGGTATAATACGAGTATTACTTTTCTTACATTCCTAGGGGATTTTGACTAAATGTCGGCACGCTTCTCGTCTCCGTATATTAAAGCGCGTAAACCTTTTTGACATAAATTATGTATTCATTGTTTGAAATCGCACGCAATACCACAAGTTTACCTCATGTGTTTTATCACCAGTTTAAGCTTCATTACATATACCGGTATAAATGCTGTTTTATACATAAAACTTGCAACAAGTAAGTGTAAATATGTTCGCATCATCAATGCTTAAGTTTAAACGGAAATGTACTCTTTATCAAATAAAAAATATTCAGAGAATAAGTGAATACTCGTTTGAAACTTTCAAGTTACCGAAGCTTTTATCTCCTACACATTGTGTACATATGTTGATAGTTGATAATAATAAGTGCTATTTTGTTTGTATATAATATCTTTTAATCAGTTTTCACTCGCGATGCATGTGCTTGCTGTTAGTTGTCTCACTTTGATGAATATTTTTTTAAACGGGTTGTTTTGTGACAAAAAACTTTAGATAGTGCGAGATTGGAGCGCCCCACAAACCAGGTTTAAGCACCCCAGCCGGTCGTATCCACGCGTAGATTCACTTCCATAGATTTACCATTGACACGCTTCACTAAACGAATGTCATGCATTAGCAAGACCCATATTGTGTGAAAATGGAAATATGTTACTTTATCACTAAAGATACGTTTATATCTGTTGTGGACATTATAACAAAGCTGACACATCCAAACAACATTAAAAGGTGGTAATTACATTTTTACCAAAAATAAACAACAAGTCTAATAAGTGTACATATGTCGGAGTAATTTTATGCTATTTCAGAATTTAAAAGAAATTGTCAACACACTTAGGAATCATATACTCTCTTACACATTAGTTATGGTTTTAAATTTGTTCAAATTATAAACATAACGAACACATGTGTAGGAATTTGTGCCGTTGTGCCACATGTTCAGTAAGTGTGTAAAATCTTGTGCAAATGGGGATAAGTTCTTCATACAAAGTGTATGCTCTATTAATTGAACATTGAATAAGTACTGTTAGTGTCACTATCTTCTTATTTTCGTTAATTTTCTTGAAATATTCTTGGTGTCCCCTTTACATCAGACGTCGTTAATAACTTTGCTTTTTCTATGACCATGCCGATATATGGCATGGTTTGTGATTCTCACGATGCCAAAACGCTGTTGTTGACCCTAATTGACCGTGCTGTTAAAGAAACAGAAAGGCTGTGGTGTTGAAAGCTTTTGAACCAGTTGTTCTTCATCCCCAAAGCTGCAGATTCGGGTGTGACACGTTTATCAAGTTCTATTAAAGTTTGCAACACAAATGGTCCATAATTAGCTCAGGGAGCGCATACTTGTCATTCGTTATGCGCCTTGAGATACAACGAATAGGTCCCTCTTCGAAGGATGCATGAAACTTGGATAGTTGAAATTATTACAATAAAGCTAATTCAACTGATTACAATTATTAAGATCAACTTTTCTTCACGGTTGTGACACTTGAAATGTCGTCGTTAGACGCGACAACGGAATTTTGCGCCATTTTGGTAAATGAGGGACTATTGAAAAGCGGAAGGGCGTTGGCCATTGTACACAAATAGGGTAACTCGGATATAAATATGCATCCCATGGTCGGCAGGTGGTTGGGGTGGGGATGTGGTGGGTGTGGGTAGCGATTACTTCCAGCAAATTGTGCATTTCAGACATCGCCGTACAAGTCGCCATGGTAGAGTAAGCACATGATAAATTGTCTCGAAATCAACATAAACGACAAATTATGTCATAAATCCATAGATTCATTAAATGAAAAGCTGTTATATGTAATGGACAATTGGTATAAAAAGAAAGGTAAAGTACATGTATCTGAAATTAATCAAATGCATTCTTTGATAAATAGGTTAGGATCAGAGATGGGGAAAAGACTGGTAAAATAGGAACATCTCTGCTACAAACATTTAATTCGATTTATCCTGCCATTTTAAATTTAAAAAAAAAAAGATTTTATATTGTACTTTCATTTTATATAAATTTTTAAAAGATATGTGCTCTTGAAGAGATAACCTCAACTCGGCGCATTACACACCCCTACCTATACAGTAGTTATTAAACAAGTACATTGAAATAAGTTACCAATAAATTAATATTCGACAAAACAGTGAGATTGGAAAAGTAAAATGATAACATTTGATATTTAAATTGTTTGTATTTATGTTAATATCAGGGGAAGGTTTTACGCAAAATCGCTGTTAACAGAAGCTTACAACATTTTGAATTGTCGATAGTTTTCGTAGCGTTCTTTACCGAACGTTTTGGTGCCAATCAGCTATTTAAAATAGAGAAGTATAGTTTTATTTCATTCCATACACACAGTGTCTAAAAGTAATACTCGCTCTAATGATCAAGGACTATACATTATGCAGTGACCATGACTTACCATAAGTTTTCAGAATGACAATCCGAAAGGAGAAGTGACACATAGGTCTACAGGGTGAACAAAGACAATGAGAGACCGTAACCTTAATGTATTATGCCTTTGACATTTTATGCTGTTTAATGAAACGTGTCAGTATCGTTTACTGTAAATACATTTATAAATGGTTAAGTTACATATCTCAGAAAATAATTCAAAGTTTATATCTTTTCAATACTGTGTAGCACTAGATATAAGCGTTCGGTCGGTTAAGGCGTCGTATTTTAAATACCATCATATATGCTTATAGCCTAAGATGTTTTATATCATAAGTATTTTTATAATTTCTGTTTTTAGCTGTTTTTCTTCAAGTTATTCTGGCATTGTTCGTATTTATATGCCTGCATAGTAACATGATAAAGTGTTTACATCCAGACTTCATTCATTTTGATTTATTAGATCGCTCCTAAAAGGTTGACGATTAGATGTCGTTCTAGATATTTAACCTGCATGATTAGGTGAAAGAAGCTTCCGCGAATATATGCAAACGTTATCAGAGAAAAGTTCAAAGACAAACACTGACATCAACATAAATCGTTTTTCTTTAAAATGCATCTAAGTTGTACACGTCACAGTAAATGCCCCATTCTCGCAATAAAGTATATATTATTTTTAATACATTTCGCAACTATATTGTCGTGGATTAGTGATATTTTCAACAACAGATGTTGCCTTCGTATTATGGATTTTATCCATTGTTGGGCCGAAGGATACACGGTTTGGGCACAGATTGCGGTCCGATAATGCAAGCAAACACACGGAAACTGAGTGTGGAAAACGCAAACAGACTTTGACAGATATTTTTTTTATATAAAGCAGTAAATCAACCAACTTTGAACAATGCGAGCAATTAGGAAAAATATAGGAAACAACATGTGACTGTGTTAGAAACAAAGCGAGTGCACGTGGCACGGATGCTGGCCCACATCTACGTCAAGTGCAAGAGCACGATGCCACGTTAATTACTGTGTGCCTGGTCATACCCATAATCAGTTTTATCTTCCAAAGAGAGACGGGCTGTGGATGACACAACAGTAGATACGATCATCAGGTCAAGTACCCACGCTCCGATAGACCCCAGACCCCGGCAGAACCACCGTCGGCTAGTTAAACAACCCGCGGAACATGGACACGTTGACAAAAACTTCACAATTGACTCTTTGTTGTCTCCTCCTTATAAAGCGATATAAGGGTAGCACAGACGGTCGAAACTTGCTTAATTAAGAGGCCCTCATACACAAATCTGATTTATGTCAAACCCGTTTTCGGAGATATTAAGATTAATTATATCTTCAGGCGAAGGCTCGTCGGTCCGGATACATGATAGTGCGGATACGAAAGCCATTTCGTAATGTCTTGTCATAGACATACATGTAAATAATTTTAAACATTCTCAAATATAACATATTTGAAAAAGGTTCAAATATACAACTGTTTACTTGTTATTTTCAAATTGCAGACAAGCTATCACTGCATTACAATCACTTAAAATAAAATCAGACAGGATGACTTGGGATCATTTAAATTGTTTCAGCTTATGTGTTCTCATGTTTATTTCCGCGATATTTGTTGATGTATTATACATGGCCAAGATACATAAATATTGTGTCGTTTTGTTGACAGAAATACTGATGTGGATTGCGAATATTTGTGACAAGATAAATGTAAACTCACACTTCCTGGGTAGAACCAGTCCTCAGGTCCTTAGTACCGGAGCAATGTGAGGTAAACGCACACTTCCTGGGTAGAACCAGTCCTCAGGTCCTGAGAACCGGAGCAATGTGAGGTAAACTCACACGTCTTGGGTAGAACCAGTTCTCAGGTCCTGAGTACCAGAGCAATGTGAGGTAAACGCACACTTCCTGGGTAGAACCAGTCCTCATGTCCTGAGTACCGGAGCAATGTAAGGTAAACGCACACTTCCTGGGTAGAACCAGTCCTCAGGTCCTGAGAACCGGAGCAATGTGAGGTAAACGCACACTTCCTGGGTAGAACCAGTCCTCAGGTCCTGAGTACCGGAGCAATGTGAGGTAAACTCCCACGTCTTGGGTAGAACCAGTTCTCAGGTCCTGAGTACCAGAGCAATGTGAGGTAAACGCACACTTCCTGGGCAGAACCAGTCCTCAGGTCCTGAGTACCGGAGCAATGTGAGGTAAACTCACACTTCCTGGGTAGAACCAGTCCTCAGGTCCTGAGTACCGGAGCAATGTGAGGTAAACGCACACTTCTTGGGCAGAACCAGTCCTCAGGTCCTGAGTACCGGAGCAATGTGAGGTAAATAGTTTCGCTCAATGACCAACACCGCGTGGTCGGTTTCGGGGTTCTGACCCGGGATCTCCCTATAAGGAGTTCTCTGTAACAGTATCGTGTACACGTTGTTTTGTTTTCTGTACATTTTACGTTATGCTCTCCATAATCTTGAGGTAATAAAAGATATCTCTCTATCTAATAGCTACATACTTAAATATTCTTTTAAATAGTTTCAGTGTTATTGTGTGTATATGTTTAATGATCTTATAAATACTGATATTAATGTTTTAGAGAACGTACAATACTCGGATTTTCAACTGTTTTTCCAGGTTTGTGTGACTATAAAAATAAGAGCTTGGCTTAGTTAATTCGTTTATTAAAATAAACTTAAATTAGCATACATGTAAAATAATGGCCAGTCGTTTTCGATGATTATAAGAATACATTTTCTGCTAAGTACAAGATGATAGATATCTTGCTTACTTGCCCACACGAAATGTAAGACAACAAAGAAGACTTTTTCATATTTATACTAACCTGTAATCGAATCGTGGAAATGTTTTCTCTATCTTCCATATAATTTTAACACAAATTTATGAGCACACAAGTATAACTTGAAGAATTATACTTTATATAAGCAACATAAATTTCATGTCTAGTGTTTATACAAAGATGTTCTCTTGATATCTTTATATATATGTTATCTGCTTTAAATATATATATTTAAAAGTTACTTTATTTGTATGGGCCTGAGAGTGCCATCATTTAGAGACCGTTTGATTATTTACAGTGAGAAGTGCTAATGTGTCACGCTATGTTAGGTTACGTTATCCTACGACGCGTTAAGCCGTTGTTTGTCCGCGTTACGTGTCATCACCTTGGCCAAACTCCAGTTCAAGTGACACACGCAACATCTCTGCGATCGGAAATTTAATTAGCATGATACCCAAAATGATCAAATTGACGTTAACTAATTGAAGAAATGTCAATTATATATCCGCTTAATAAAAGATATTAGCTGACAAATAAATAAGTATAAGCTACACGATCAATAAGAGACATACACTAAAAAGTAAAATAAATACCACCCGTCGTTTGTGATGATAATAATACAATCATTAAACCTGGTGTATGCACGCGCGCCTTTAATTTCAGTTTGTTGAAGTCCTTCCAGACGACTTAAGTTTACACTTCAAACTTTTGTTCGTTTCATTATACTTGCAAGCAGTACTCGCCCATACCGACTCAGTACATGCAATAATGTATGTAATTTACGATTAAAAGTTGGTTAAAAATTTGAAAGTGTGCGCACAAATGAACCACAACAAAGATTTAATGCGATCGGGGGGAAGATTTGGCCTAATTGAAGTCTGGGTAATGGGGTATCGATCGATATTACAATAACAAGTAAACAAAGAATACATTTGCTGGCGGCCAGACTCCCAGCTTGGTAACAGTTGGTGAGGATTTGGCGCAAAAAAAATGTGTGGCTTTAACTTTTAAGGGAGAAAAATCGATACATAGAACAAAAACTGAAAGTGTCAGAAAGGTATATAATAAATTATATTTCTGCCACGTACGTTAAGAAAACAACATAAAATAATAGAAATAATCAAAATCAAAAATAACTAAGAGAAAAATTAAAGAAAGTCGACGAAATAAAGTTGAGTTTGGTCTTTACTACAGCCATTTGCTGTTCATATTGTTCTATATACAGTGATACAGATAGTGTGGCCATGTTTGGTTTTATGTTCAATGAAGAAAGAGTGAATACAAGTTCCCGTATTTCAATACACTTTGTAACATAAAACATCAGCAATTATTATCAGTGTGACTTTTTCAATTGGCTCTTTCTAACATTGATATCATCTCGCCGATTAATCATGAAGCTAGTCCACATAAAACTGGGCACGCGAACGCTTTTACAAGAGCGTTCTGATAGGATGATTTTATTGTCACCTGCACACGTCGATTCAGTTGAGTGATTTTATGCAGGTGGTCGACCGATTCGGGCGCGTATGCTTACCGTAATCGTCGCGTGCATTCAGTGATGTTTCCACTTATAACTACTATAAGGGAACGGATCAAAGGTGAGCCGCTTGAAGAGTTCTTTGCAGGCCCGCTAAAAGCACCTGTGCTGAAAATGGCGATGCGGCGTTGTCTCCAAACTCTTTGATGTTGATGTTCAAATAGGCTAGGTTAGCGTGGGGAGCAGATGGAAGTGCGTCCCCAGGCAGTCTCTGTGTGACCACGCGACAACAGCCCGCCCTTCCATTATTATCCTACCCAAGTTTACCGCTATATCAACTGTAATCTTCTGAATAGTAAACAGGGAAGCGGATTGGATTACCTGCAATTGAAAAGTCACTTTTTTCATTTAAGCATAACGCTGAAAATTCCGACGCATTGGTATTATTGTGTATTTCTTCTCGGTGAACTTGTCCTTCAACAGAGAAGAGAAACGCAGTCTCTTGTTGGGATATTGTGAAAAGGACGATAATCTGTTAGTTAACTAATTTTTTTCCCCACATAAACACAGTTTTATTATAAATAACTATATAACCTTAAAATAGTAAGTATGGCACCAGGTGTCTTCCTTCCAAAGCAATGGATAGAACTCCGATTGATTGGATATTTCAAGAGAAGAAAAATTAGGAGAAATATAGGCTATCCAAACATTATATTGTAGGTACATTATTACATTAGCGTTTTCGATGATTCAGTCTTTATCGAGGATGATTCAAAATGTACAAAATATAAAATATATTTATAATTTGCATGAACGCATTTAATATATCCTCAGTGCTGTGTTTGATTTAAGGTTTTGATCTGTTTCCTTGGTTTTATCATTACTATGTTTAATTGAACTTAATGATACATCAAATAATATAATGGTAATAAAGCTTACTTGCTTTTCAGTGTCAGCACCTTCATCCGGATTGTATCGTGACCCCGCCACATTTCCTAATCCTAATACGACTTATGTAGTCGAAAGTGGGCTCCCTGTCGCCTACTTACAGTCCGGCACCTATTGAAATTGTAATTATTAAAAAAGATCTATTTTGTTCTTAGATAAGGTGTAGATCATTGCTTGTGAAATGTACATCCTAACATTACAGATATGATATTCACATACTATTTTTATGTCAAATTTTGTAACGCATATACAATTAATAATGGGCGACGTTAATTACACAAGTGTTACTGGACGATAAGCAAATATGATGTTGCCGAATAAAGATTTGAATTTATTAGCCTTGTTTGACATTGTCACTTATCTTTTATTTTTATATGTGAAAGAGTTTTCTGTTAAGAAATATATTTATTACAAATAAATGGTATATAAACAGCAATATTTATCTGTATACTAAATAGCTGAAATGAATGCGCTAACATCCAAACTGTCAAATACAATATGCATTCCGATCACTGTACGATGACGTCATCATTTGCTGCCTGCACATTTAACTGAGAGCTGTGTAAGGACATAAAAGAAAGTTGCAACATGTGCGATAGCGAAAGTTGTCATTTGGTTTCAATTATTGTATTGTCAAACAAAGCATAAATGAAAGCTATTTTGCGTCATATTGAGATAACTAATATCTGGAACTGTCATCCGACACATTAGATTGTCGTAAAACTAGGTCTTTTTCCTTCTTTGTGCGCTAGAAACTGCAGATTTTTAAAGGGGCCTTACTGGGGATTTGCATCGAGGTCACGGTTTATTTTCCCCCCGGAACATTGTAAAAATACAATATGGAAAGTTTTCTGGATGAAACTGTGAAGTTACAGTATAAGTAAAGGGGGACTGGATGCTTGTTAAAGTAATTTACGACTGATGATGCTAGAATTTGCGATCTTTAGAGGTGTATACATGATAAGTTCTGGGGTTTAACACTGATGATGCTAGAATTAGCGATCTTTAGAGGTGTATACATGATAAGTTCTGGGGTTTAACACTGATGATGCTAGAATTTGCGATCTTTAGAGGTGTATACATGATAAGTTCTGGGGTTTAACACTGATGATGCTAGACTTTGCGATCTTTAGAAGTGTATACATGATAAGTTCTATGCCAGACATACACAATTTCAAGACATATTTTACATTTTTAATAATTTACAACTCTATTAGAATATTTACCAGTGACAAAATCTGAACTGATTGCAGCGGTTGACAGAATTAATTTTACTATGTTTTATGGAATAGGGATTGAAATAAAGAATAAATTAATGGGAGCACATTTTAAATTTGTAAATATTATGTGAATATTGACATGCGATATTAACAATCGTTTGGCTGATCCTTAGTATTAAATCTCAGTGTACATGTTATAAAGATGAGACGTTTGCCCAATGAATCCTCCCAGAAAATAGAAAAATAGAAGTTTAATCCAGATATTTTTCAAGCACTGATTTGACTTAGCATATTTCTCAATGAATACATTTCGTTTACAAGCTGGATACTTGTCTTCCTGTCTGAAGGTTCATAATGACAGTTTGAACTAAGGTCGTGATGTAATAATGAAATACTGTTGGACATGGGACATCTTCTGTGGATTTGCTGTACTATTTAATACAACCATTATAACGAAAATTGACAACATAACTGAGACTAAAAGAAAGTAAAACAACAATAACATCTAGATCTAAATGGTGCTGTTAAAACCATAAAAATGATAATAAATGATATGTGTACAGTATAATGGTATTGTCAACCTTAATACTAAAATATTTTTTATTCTCTAATTCATTTTTAAAAACTTTTTTTATCTAGCTTTTCATGAACATAGAAGTTCAATACTACTACTACTACTACTACTACTACTACTACTACTACTACTACTACTACTACTACTACTACTACTACTACTACTACTACTACTACTACTACTACTTAAAATATATAATAATAATATATACACTAAAATTATATGTATTAGACAACTACATAGAACAAAGCTGAAAAACTATAAACGAATATAGTTTTAGTATATAATTTATCTATATATTGTTATTATCATATTTATTATTATATTTAATATAATATATATTTAAATTGGCTTAAATAATATTTTGGCGTTTGAATGTACAATAAATTACATTTAATGAAGCAAGATGCACATAAAATAGCAGGTATATATTTGAAGGTTTATTCTGTGCTGAAGAATAATGGTGATAGGGGTCAATCGTATAATGATATTAATTGGTCATATCATTTTAAAATGGAACCAAATGGAACATGTGGGTTAAAGGTAGTATCCAACAGTGTGGACCAAAAACAATCTTTCCAGTAACTAAAAGAGTACTTCTTACCTGTAAAGGTTCTGCAAAATGTTGTTCATAAATATCATAGATCTGTGTGAAAAGTGAAGCATAAATTCACACTCGTCAATTCAAACAGATATCTGAGCCACGCTGCAGAGATAGCTACTTTTAAACTAAGAAAACCACGTGACAACTTACTTTTTGAGATCAAGTTATATCGTCATCCGGGTAGTTCGAACTGGCTTCAATATCTATTTTAGCAGAGTTCACTAAATTGTTTATTTTTAGATTTGGGACAGAATGAACATTTAGAGTGATTCTTTTCGCAATTTGCACTGTCAAACAATATCGTAGTGTTCAAATCGCTTTTACATAGTAAGTTTATGCATAAATCGTTGCCCATAATCCCTCAAAGCAGTGGTAAGATATTGCTACACGTATATGATATAGGCAAACTGTCGGATACCACCTATAAGCATATCTAAAGGAAAACAATTCAAAACACAATTGCAGAAGTAATAAAACAAAGAAATAGCGATATCTAATAAATAACCCAAACAGACTTAATCCGTTTAGTGCGTTTTAACATTCACATACTTGTGAAAAATATGTATATTTTATCTCCGATTCGAAATATAGAATACATCTAACAAAACTAAATTTTCTTCCCACGGATTTGGCATGTAGAAAGGGTGTGTGTCGAAAATGTAGCAAGATATGCCAGAATATGTTATAATTTAGGCCTAGTAGAAACAGAATAGCATTTTTTGCCTATTTGCCTCAAATGTACAGAAGTACATATATTTATATAAAGCAACATTAATGTACTAAACAAAAACTATTTTTCTGATGACGAGTCAATCTGTTTGTGACTTCGATACAATTATGTAAATGCTATTTTTAGAAGCCAAACGGACCTTACAGCATCGATTCATGTGTGGTAATCTGATTTGAGCTGAACATTTACGTTTTACTGCAGTCTGATGTGGATATTAAAACATTGTTCAAAATAAGACATTTTTGATTGTTGGAATGCGTTATTTTCAATTGGCAACCTGACTTCCTTCAAATTTGCAAGAGCTACTTAACGATGTAGAAAGACCGAAGCACGTAAATTGTCGCGACTACGTTTATACCTGGTTGTTTTGTGCAGTTTTACTTTAGTAGCAGGCACTTTCGTTCAAAGGGGGTTAACTCTTTGTATTTTATCCGATTGTCCTCACAGAGTCACCGATCTTGTATCATCCTTGTTTAATTGACGTAAAAGAGGAAATTAAAGCGGCTTTGACTTGTTTTATAACAATAAAATAAAGTGAAATGAGAAATAATGAAAAAAATGAACGGTACTATAAACGGAACAGTAGATAGAATTTTAAACATGTTCAAAGCAGCAGAAGATGCTAGTAATATGCGTATTCAATATAACACTGTCACTGCTAAAAGAAATGAAACGAGTAACTCTAGTACACCATGGTGATCGTATTATAATATGAAAGAAAATAAAACCAAAATACAGACTGTAGAATTTAATCACACATTAAAACCATGACGACGGTGTCATCATTCAGGGAAAGTAAGCATTTATGCAGAATTATTATTTTATTTTCTGAATATTGAAATTTAAAAAAGTCCTGACGTTTCGCCTTGTCACTTTTATGGTAGTGTATTGCGCACGACACCGACAAAATATAAACAAAAATATTGCAGAAATACATAAGGTAGATTTTGATTTTTTTTTCTGACAGACGTTTTAGAAATATAAACATAGAATGCAGGTTTTTATTTTTTATATATTTCTTCTCAAATTCCCCCAACATTTATCTGGTGACATTCACAGAACAGCGTGCTTTCTTGATAAATCTCCAGATCGTGCAATGTTGGGGTAGTAAAAAGAGAGAGTTTTTTTTAATTTGTTTTGTTTCTTTGTTGATGTTTTTTTTGTCCGGTATTTTAGTCCCCGATCTATAGCCCATCTAGTTAAAGTATACTGTTTGTTGATTCTGTAAACGCTTTTAAAATGTTAGCAAAACCATTGTATCCTACCATCACTCTGACATTAGATATAAAGTAAATCTCAGAGGAGACAATAATCCTGGCCCTAACGGGGATTCGATCACGGTCCGCCAGATCAGTAGTACAGGCACTCAACTACGTTGCTAAAGGGTTAACCCAAAACAAGGCTGTTGGAAGTTCCTATATGCACTACAGATATATAAAGTCCGGTGTGATAACGTTTGTTGTATCAAACATTAGTTAGATAAGTCTGACACTTACATCCTGATGGACTACATTTTTCATTCATAAATTGTATGCCACACTTCATGGTACACATATCACCAAGTCATTAACAAAGAGATAGACCATAACTCTATTCAAATCTCTACACTGCACATAAAATAGCATTAGGGAGATAATTTACGGAACCACAAAAATTGTGATCATAATCGGAAGCTAGATGAGGCCACATTCCAAGTTTCAATGACTTGACTTATAGTTTCCAGTATTTTTGTTAAGGTTAGTCACAGCTAACACAATACTATCAACCACTGATAAAAATGGAGCACACTTACAGACAACCTTTGTTTATATGTTTTATATATTTGATGTACATCTATTTACCAAGTTAACATGTCTTGCATTATTTACAGTGATGGTGTGCCAACGGCCACAGACAGTTCTTGTTTTCCTGGTGGCTGAAGTATGCCTTAGAATTATTGCTGTGTCCCATGATTTCCCCTTCTACAACACATCATTGCCATGGGAGAGTCGAGTTCAGGACCTGGTAGACAGACTTACCCTTGCATGAGGTAGTCGAGCAGATGTCTCATGGAGGTTCTGGACCTAAAGCAGGTCCCACACCAGGCTATACCCCGGCTAGGGATTGGCCCATACCAGTTTGACGAGGAATGTTTACATGGAGTGGCAGAGGCAGGGGAGGCAACAGCTTTCCCACAAGCCATTGGGTTAGCAGCTGCATTCAGGTGGGCTAGGAGGAACCTTGGAATAGAATTGTTCATTGTCTAGTAGTTAAGGATTGACAGTACAGGATTAGAGAGTTCTCTTTTCAGACTGAAACCAACATTAGCAAATTCATTTACCTCTTCAAGCCCCTAGGTGGGGGGAAGGTGGGGGTGGCTGGAGTTGTGTTTCAAGGTCCTGATGCATTGTATCTTGTGTGGTATTTGCTGGTAACCATTCACAATAACAAGGTTTAAATTAATTACATTTTATACAACAATGATCAAAATACAGGTACATGTATCATGTATTACCAAGAATTGAACCCAAAATTACTTCCATGAAACTATTACGATCAATGCAAAAAATGCTTAACAACTATAGGACACAGAAAAATAACCACAGCAATAATGATTGACTCCCCTTTAAGATAAACTTTAGTCCAACTCAACTGATAAGCACCAATTAGAGCCCATTTAAATCATACTAAAATGTTGAAGGTTGTTTTATTATTGGTCTAGTTGCAGTATATGATTAATCTACATCCAATATAATATTAAGGAAATATTTATCTCCGACTTAGTAACTTTTGATGTAATGCTTATTATGTATTAAACTATGATATAAATAATTCATTTTTAGATGAAGTAAAAAGTAAACCGTATATATTTTATAAACTAAGGATTAACCTGTTAAAACAAACATTTTTACATGACCTAGTTTAGTAATTTTCATTAAATCCATTACCAGTTTCACTGTTGACATTCCAGCCAGAAGCTGATGTTTAATGTTGCTGCTGCAACAAGTGCTGAGGTTCGGGCAAAGCACAATGACTTTGTGAAGCAGGGAGTGTACCATGATCACACTGGTCTCAGCTGTTTCAGTCCAGTCATTAACATTATGAGACATCCCTTCTGGGGCAGGAACCAGGTACTGTAAGATTATAGGTCACTGATGTGAAGGTTCGATTGAAATTTTAAAGATATATTTATAACTACTTAAAGGTTCTTAGTCATAAGAATAAAATAAGCCAGTTACTACCATAAGGACTACCACTTAGATTAAAAGGGTAATTTCCACAACTTGGATCAGAAATTTGTACTTACCTATAAAAATTATCAAAACTGTTACAGGTAGCCAGAGTTTACTTTGTATGAAATCTAATATAATATTTGTGTAATCTAGTGGCAGATTAAAAGACCATACCTCAAACTTTGTAAAATGGCAAGTAAACATGTGGTTTAAACTTGTTACACAGCATCATCTTTTGATAAATATGAAGCAAAGATCTTGGGAATACCCATTTTTAAAATTTGTTACATATTGTTTGTTCAAAATACAGAGGTGAAAATGTATTTTGATAAAATACATCAAAATACTAAAATACATCAAATGTTGATTAAGCAACATTCATTGTTCTCCATTTTGCCAGGAGACTTATGGTGAGGACCCGTATTTGTCAGGTGTGTACTGCCCGCCAGTTTGTCCAGGGTCTACAGGGATCCCACCCTCGCTATGTCATGGCCAATGCTGGCTGTAAACACTTTGATGCCTATGGTGGACCAGAAAATGTACCTGTGTCTAGGTTTAAATTTGATGCAGTTGTAAGTTTATATGTTGTATGTCAAAGTTACATATAGTTACTTTTAATCAAGTATATGACAAGTAAAGCATTTCTAAAAATAAAAACAAACTTAGGAAAATATAAACTTTTATTTTAATTTAGAAAATCATTTTGAGTATTATGCACAATATTAACAGCTTAATTGTTCATGAAGATGTTAACTTTTAATTTTATACAATGTATTCTTTTCTTCGAGACAAAGTTGATTGAAAGTGTGTTTTTTTACAACCATCAATAAGAAGTCTCAATTTGTTAGAGAAGGTAGTTTAAATCAATTTTACATATCGATAGTAATATTTCACAACATCTTGAATTTGAAGCTAGATTTAGTGCCAAACAATGGCAGCATTATGTTGATATCATATTTAAGGCAGGTAATGAAAATGTGGCTTTTGTTCGACTAAGGTATTTCTTTATTGATTCCAAACCTAAGGAACATAATGTAGTGGTATATTAAATATGTTCATGGTCCTTCATCTTGTTGTGTTCTCTGCGTAAGCTTTTCTGTACAAACATAGGTGAAAGAAAGAGACCTGCGACTGACCTTTCTGCCAGCCTTTAAGGCCTGTGTAGATGCAGGTACCTACAGTATCATGTGCAGCTACAACAGGTAAGTGCAAATACTTTTATTGATTATTAAAAAGTTCTTTAAATGTGTAGATTCTTTTTGCTGAACAGTTCAAGTTATATGTGTAGCAACAACAGGGATGTCAAAGCTGTTTTGAAAAGCTATTAAATAAATAAGTCATAGTTGTATTCAGTAATAGATTTGTTTATGCTCAGCACAAGTGCTGTTAAATTTAGGTAAATACCACTAATTGAATATAGTTTCTTTATATTAACTGTAAATTTAATATATATCTTTTGCACTTAGATTCAGTTGCTATTATTAGGTAATTTTTATAAGATGTGAGCATGTTCCTTAAAGAATTCTTTATTAGTAAACATTGTTATGCACATTTGAACTGAAAACAACATGAAACATAACATATGTTTTGTTTTCTGTTTCCTTACAAGTGTGAATGGAGTACCTGCTTGTGCCAACCATCGCCTACTGACCAAGATATTGCGATATGAATGGGGTTTCCGTGGTTATGTGATCAGTGACCAAGGAGCACTGGAGCATGTGATTGATGGCCACCACTTTGTCAACACTACTGTAGAGGCTGCCGCATTATGCGTGGAAGCAGGCTGCAACATAGAGCTGTCTGGGAACAATCCTGCAGTCTACAGTGCCATAGGTTAGTTGTGGGGTCCTGTTTATTTGTCTATGATTACATTGATCATTATAGTGACATACAGCTACTTTTGGTTAAACAAGGCAGTATTGTATTTTAACTTTTAGGTCTAATGAATTTTGTATAAAGAAACAGAAACACATTCATTATCTTTCACAGGTGACATTCAGTTTTAATTTTGAGTTAAAAAATTGCATCAATTGGTTTGAAACGGTCTGCCATTTTCCACCAAACAGCCATTATGATGCCAATGCAGGATGATCTAACCAAAGAATGGTTTATACTTGAGGACACCTTGAATTTTTTATCTCTTCTTTGTGAGCTAAATTACATATTCATGATTATTGAAAATTTCATCAACAATTTCTGACAATTATGATTTTCTCAAATATCCTGCTTTTAACATCATTATGACATATTTTTATGCTTTTGGCATTAGTAATTTCTGTAGATGTTTCTGGTTATTCCAAACAGACTTCTGAATCTGTCAGGTAAAAATAATGACATTGTTGACTGGAAATGCTATCAAAGCTCATCTGAAAACGTAAAAAATTATGGTAGCAGTATATTGACCTTTTAAGTTTTCAGGACACAAATTACGAATTATTGCCTATCTGATGAATGACACGTGTTGTAAACCACTAGTTAGAAACAAGCATACAACACAATTCTTTATATACTTAGGACATTGACTAAATTTCTTTCTACCTGAAGATAAATGCGAGAAACCAGTTGCATTTAATGGTTTAGTTACCTCAGTAATTAGGTCTTATACTATCACAAGTAAGGTATGGCTTCGCTGTCTTAGAGCATCTAGAAGGCAGTAATTGTGAAGATTTCCTAGGTCTTTTAATTTGAGAGGTAGCATGTGGTGGTCTGTTAATAGTATTACTGTCTAGGCAATTTTGTATGTAAACATATTTTTATGTATTTTTTATGTCACCCTAATGTTTCTGTAACTGAAAGTTTCTTATTGAGAAGTATAAGCAATAATTAAGCAACAAGTAATAGCTTTCATTGTATATACCAGAGGAAGCAGTCACCAAGGGAAAGCTATCGGAGCAACTTGTGCGAGAGCGTGTGAAGCCATTATTCTACACGCGTATGAGACTGGGGGAGTTTGATCCACCTGAGATGAACCCATACAATGCCTACAATCTGTCTCTAGTACAGTCCCCTGAACATAGGCAGCTAGCCATCCAGGCAGCCATGCAGACATTTGTCCTACTGAAGAACCAAGGAAAACTATTGCCAATAAAGAAACATTTTAATAAAATAGCTGTAAGACAGAATATTTATATTACTTATATAAGCATAATGGTACTATGTCAATAGCTATCAATTTAAAATTCAATATATAATTTACTTGTCTGACATTTCTAAGCATGCAAATCATGTTTTTTTTACATAGTAACTGATTCGGTTTTACAAAATTATTTTGATGGAGGAAGAGTAATCACATCAGTTAAGCTTGATGATACAAATAAAGACTTGTCTTAAGGTCAGTATATGGTATTAAGGACCTGGGTAATGTGATATTGACCGAAACATAAGTCTTTACTTGTTATATCACATACCCTGTTAAGTTCTCCTGTCATTGTTTTACTTTAACAACTTGCCATCTGCGCTTCTTATTTCAACATAAAACTTTCAAAGATATACTCGGTTTCGCTAGCATTTACTTCCTCAGTCTGTTTTCACATTTTCCCTGGACAGATAATCATGAAAAGCATTCACTGCTACCTGGATTTACACTTTTTGTTCTTTTCTATGTTACATTGTTCCTTAATGTTGCCAAATCTTTATCAGATACACTGACCAACAGTCGATTACTTTTACTAGACACCATGTTGATGTAGCAAAAGAACATGACCATCATTATTACATTCTTGGTGCTCACATTCTCAAATCAATATTACTATATAATGACTTCCACATGACCAGTGCTCGACCAATCAAAATGCTTTAAATTCAAAGGGTATGTGATATTAACTCATAAATGTAGTTTTTGATTTTTTGAGGCAGACACTAAAAGGATGAATAATTGTTTAAAGATTAGAAAAAAACTTGTAAAAGTGATATTTAAAAAAAAAGAAGATAAACACATTACATAATTTTAATTAATGTATATCCTTCTCTTGCTGTTTTTTTCCACAGATTTGATTTTGTAAATGATTTGTTAATAGATGTTAAGCCAATGAGAAAGCACTGATAACTTTATTTTTTATTTACCTATTCTTTAAAGTAATTATTTCTTTTTTGATTTAGGGGTGCCTGTGGCTGAGTAGTGGAATAGTAGTGTTGTGGACTTACAACGCCTTTAACTGCCCACAAATTACCACATGGGTTTAGGTCATGGTTGGAGTGAGGATTTTCCTGTAGGAAGGTCTTCAAGCTGACTTACAGTGCTAGTGGTTCTACCCAGACATTTGTTTGCTTTTTCCTCCACCATATTAAATGGACACCATTATAGTAACCTTTTGTCACATTGTCACTGCAGTGTAATGTAAAAACAACACAAATGCATATATACTGAAGGAAAAAGGTTTAGCAAGTTTTATACGACTTTGGTTTTTGTCTATAAATCAGTGTGACTAAAACATTTCCGTATTGACCAATTGTGCCCATCCAATGACAACATGATTTACCCCTTTTTTTTAAACTAGACCATTATGTAAGCGTGAAACATAACTTTCACGAAAATCCCGTGCAGTAAGTGCACAGCAAAACAGACGATCCTTCGCTGGTCACAAAGTTCCCTTGGAGTCAATCCTCTCTGAATTTGCTAAACTTTTTTCCTTCAGTATATTTCTTGTTTTCTCCCCTCAGATAGTGGGGCCTATGGCTGACAGTCTGTCAGACCTGTATGGAAGCTATGCTGCAGTGGTAGACCCAAAATATGGCCAGACACCCAGACAGGGCCTTCAGAAGCTTGCCGACAAGGTCATGTATGCCTCTGGCTGTGACAACACCAGGTGTAAGAATTATTCTGCAGAAGATATCAAGTCCAACATCACAGGAGCACAGCTTGTGGTTGTTTGTATTGGAACAGGTGGGTGTGGTTGTTTGTATTGTAACAGGTGGGTGTGGTTGTTTGTATTGGAACAAGTGGGTGTGGTTGTTTGTATTGGAACAGGTGGGTGTGGTTGTTTGTATTTGAATATGTAGGCGTGGTTGTTTGTATTGAAACAGGTGGGTGTGGTTGTTTTTATTGAAACAGGTGGGTGTGGTTGTTTGTATTGGAACAGGTAGGTGTGGTTGTTTGTATTGAAACAATTGGGTGTAGTTGTTTGTAATGGAACAATTGGGTGTGGCTGTTTGTATTGAAACAGGTGGGTGTGGTTGTTTGTATTGGAACAGGTAGGTGTGGTTGTTTGTATTGAAACAATTGGGTTTAGTTGTTTGTAATGGAACAATTGGGTTTGGTTGTTTGTATTGAAACATGCAGATTTGGTTGTTTGTATTGTAACATGTGGGTGTGGTTGTTTTTTTAACAGCTGGGCATATATATTGATGGTACTTCTAGAATGTTGTGTTTGCAATGTTATCTTTCAAAAAGCAATTTAAAATCTCAAATGTCTTTTAAATTGTAGAGTTTAGTCTGTCATGTATCACATCTGTAATATTTCATTTCAAAATTATATTCTCTTTCAATAGTTGAATACTTTTTATAAGATAAACTACACAGTTTTTAAACAATTTTGTTGAAAATAAATGTTCAAAAACTTTTAACTTTGTGTATTTTTATTTAATCCAGCTTGTGATAATGACTGTTAAAATGAGGTTTATTAAGTACATATAAAGTGATCTAAATATTTCATCCAAAAACAAAAATGTATAGTGTAAATTTAAAAATAAATTGATTTGATTTTGCAGAAGAAACCATTTTCTGCCTCTTTTATTTGGTCTAGGTGTTAGGATAGAGACTGAGAGCAATGACCGTGCCAGTATGGACTTACCAGGCCACCAGGAGGACCTAGTACAGGATGCTCTGCAGACAGGTAGGACAATGCTGCTGATGATGGTAGTAAGATTATGATGGCGATAATGATGATGATTATGATAGTGGTGATGATGATTATGATTGTGGTCATGATGATGGTGATGATGGTGGTGGTTTTTATGATGATGGGGTGGTGATGATGCTTATGATGATGATCGTGGTGGTGATGGTGTTGACAAAGTGTGAATAATATTTACATGTTTATAATGTGCTCATCAAACATATGTATAACACACAATTGTTTGATGCCCTGGATAGGTGAAGGCAGCCCTGTGCTAATCTTGGTATTCAGTGCTGGTCCTGTGAATATCAGTGCTTTAGGTAGTGACCCTAGGGTGACAGCCATTGTGCAGTGTTTCTTCCCAGCACAGGCCACAGGAGAGGCCCTCTTTAACATGGTAACCATGGCAACTAGGGATGCCAGTCCTGCAGCAAGACTACCCTACACCTGGTATCATACAGCAGATCAGGTATAAATAGCCACTTCTCTTAAAGTTTCGGAAAGGAACTTTTTTCCGGATGTTCATTATGTAATGTTTATTCTTCTCACTAACCAAAAAGTACATATAACTAAAACCTTACTGTTGCTTTCATCGCCATAGTCGATCATAGCCGATAATTTCATTGGGTATTTCCGTTAAGCACATCAAAAGTAAACAGTGTTTTTCTGACCTGAGGTGGATTCTTGATTCTGTTCCATCCAACAAAGTAATGATTTTCTTTTTCTGTTTGAATAAGAGAAAGCTGGCCTTCCTCTCTTTCATGTCAGGCTTGCTTCGTCTGCCATTGTTATTGTAACTAGTTAAGGGTCTTGGACGAAAGTAAAGCGGGTCACAGGATAATACAGATGCTTATGTAACTGAGCAGAACATTTTGGGTTTCAATTTTAGTTATTTAAAATCTTTTATGACTCCTCAGTGCTAAAAGATTTGATGAATTTTATAAAAAAAAAATTATTGACTCATTTGCAATAATGTAAATAAAGATGGACAAACAGCGATTATGGAATCTCAACCATCAAGACATTTCTTTTGGTATTGTGAATGTGATAGGTCTGTTTAGATAAGCATCATTTTAGGCACTGATTGGTGTATTTTGCACCTACTAACACAGAGTATTTATAACCTTGTGAGTTTGTCAAAACAAAATGTGAAACCAAATACGTTAAACACTAGTAAGTGAATTGAAATAGAAATGCATGCAGTAATTACGTTTTCTTTTTCAAATCGATGCTCATGTCTGTACATTAACCTTTTTTTAAATGCATTTTGTGACTTTACCCAGACAGACAATTTGTTAGATGCAGCTTGCATTAACTTTGGACATGTGCAGTACATAGACAGACTTAATATACCATCATATGACATCATCATACAACCCATAAACTGTATGCTTTGGTTTTTAAGTTTGTAGCCTACAAAAACAACAGCTAAACATGATGTTAACCAGTCAAGTGTCAACAGCACTTACTAATGAATTGAAAAAAGGTTTAAATTGTGGTCTAAATATATTGTAATGTCAAATTTAAATGTATAAAATCTTTTAAAAATATTTATGTACTTATTAAGATGTTAAATTTGAAATAATGAGTATAAAAGCATAAAAATAGTTTATTTAATTTTAAGTAAGTGACAAAAGAGTTTTGATAATTATAAAATATTAGTGGTAAACACTTTGATACCATTATTGCCTAAACAAATTAAAGTTAAATGAATTAAGAATATATAAAGACATTATACTAATCAAGAATAAATAGCAAACTAGTGTTTGTCTATGACAGAGTAGTAAATGGATAACTGTCCTTTTTTTTTGTTGTTTATTACATATTGAACTAAGATGATAATGCAACAAAAGCTCTAATTATTTTACACTAATTAAAGATTTCATCTTTTGACTATGTATCATCTTAAAAATGATGTAAACTGGTTTGAGCTAGTTGAAATCGAAAATATGTTTTGAAAGTGACTATGGTTGACATTTTTTTTACTATTCATGCACAAAATGAGATGGAATTAACTTTCATGAAAACCATTTACCATTTACCGTTTTATGATAAATGTATAATCCCAGGAAGAAGACAAATTTTCTTTCAAATAGAAACAACACTTTTGTAAAGTAAAGAAACAATTTACTCCCCTTAATAAAGCTTAAGTCAGCGTTAGCTTAACATAATGTTAAGGAACTCTGCCATGTTCTCCATTTCTTACCTTTGATCTGTTCCAAGGTTCCTGTGACCCTTGCAGATTTGTCTCCTAAATCCCGCCCGACATATTTCTGAACTAGAATCTTGCCTACATGTATTACAAAATGTGTTTTGATTGTTAGTGCGGACAATGATCACTACAATTTATTACAATTGTTTCCAGATTCCATCTATGACTGACTATACTATGGTTGGTAGGACATACAGATACTTCACAGACAGGCCTTTGTATCCATTTGGGTATGGTCTGTCATACTCCAAGTTTGAATATTTGAATGTGTCTGTGATACCCTCCATATTAGCTGGGGACAATCAATATCTCGAAGGCTATGTGCAGAATATTGGCTCTGTTGATGCTTATGAGGTAAAAACCTTTTGTTTGTTCAACTCCTAACTACAGATAAAAAGAGATTATCTAATGTTTTAATTCCTTTTTTTTGTTGCTAAAATACTATAGTACTGGCAGTCAATAACATTGACTTGATATAGCCTTTTTACTGTGTAATCAATCATTGTTTTAGTTGAGATACAGGATTTAGTGTGACATTAACCCAATTACCTCTCCTTATATTGGATTTTGTTTTAAACCTAAATATGTCTTTGCTCTTTTTAGTTAATTGACTGGATTTGTATTAATTTTGGAGGGGCAAAAACCTTTAGTAAGACATTCTTTACAGGAAATAATCATGATAATGGATGTATATAACATAAATAAATGTAGCTTTTTTTAACACCAAAGTTGATCTATAGCAATTCCATGATGTTCAGTGATGATTTTTAATATGTCAAGATGCATTTTACTTCAAAATAAATATTACATATTATTTTCAGGGCATATATTCTGTCCTAAGATCAGTTAAAACAAATAAATGGTTAAATAACAGGACAACTATGTTTTAAGAGATATGAAATTGGTTTAGCATTTCTTGCATACACTTGTATGGCAACACATAGATTATGAGGTTATTTGCATGGCAAAATTTATTTTTTTATGAGGTTAGTTACATGGCAACACTTAGCTTTATGAGGATACTTGCATGGCAAAACTTCGATTATGAAGTTACTTGCATGGCAGCACTTAACTTTATGAGGTTAGTTGCATGGCAACACTTTATTTTATTAGGTAAGTTGCATGGCAACACCTAGGTTATGAGGTTAGTTATTTACTGGCAGGTTGGCCCACTGTCAAGTTAATCTAACTGTTGTATGATGTCATGAAACAATATCTAGATAATGGCAGTATTTTATCTGTTTCTGAATATAGTTAGTGGTTCATTTAAGCCCACAGACATAAATCATACCATTCCTTCTATCATTGATTATTTTATGTTTAAGGTTTATATCAGTTGGGAGTCAGCCACTCAGGTCATGCCTATCATCCAACTGGTAGGGTTTGATGGAGTGTTTATAGAAAAAGGGACAATCTACAGATTTAGGTCTACAATAACAGCTCAACAGATGGCTGTTTGGACAGATGATAAGGGCTTCATTGTCCAGTCAGGTATCTGTTTTTCACAATTAATTTCATAAAACTCTTATCTAGTTAAATAAATCATTTACATTTGCAATGGAATATTGAAAATTAAATTTTGACAAAAACATGCTTTAGACATAAGATAGAGGCTCTGCTGGGATTTATCATAACTTTCCATAAATGGACTCTCAAATGTTAACCTGGCTCAATACGTCATCATAAATAGTGACTACTCTGCTACTTCACTCTACCCTGAATATGCATAGCTTCCAATGCTTCTTTGTTTATAACCAATACCTTAATGCTGAGTTAGATGGTTGACTCTCTTGATCAGTGGTTACGTTATTTGCCTCTTACTTGGTCAGCCCAGTTTCAAATCTCAAGTCAAATCTTTTCAAGCTGGGCTTTGTTATGAATGGCTGTCTGTCGTAAGATTGGTAAAGACTAAAGATTATTTAGTTCAGTTTTATTTTGAGAAATTTAAGGATATAAGAGGTGTTTAGTTAAGGTTTAAAGTTTATGTTTTTACGTAATTTTTTATAAAGACCTTTATAAATACCGTTTAAGATATAGAAGAGAGCTAGTGATATCACTGTTATGTATATGTTGCAGGTGTTATCCAGGTGTACTTGGGAGGTCAGCAGCCCCATCAGGTGATAAGTGTGGGCTCTAATGTGCTTGAGACAGTCTTTGTCATAGAGGGCAAGGACAGACCTCTCTAAGTCGGATACTGAAAGGACAGGCCTCTCCAAGTTGGATACTGAAAGGACAGGCCTCTCCAAGTCGGATACTGAAAGGACAAACCTCTCCAATTTTAATGCTGAAAGGACAGGCCTCTCTAAGTCGGATACTGACAGGACAGGCCTCTCTAAGTCGGATACTGAAAGGACAGGCCTCTCCAAGTCTGATACTGAAAGGACAGGCCTCTCTAAGCTGGATACTGACTGGACAGTTCTCTCTAAGTCAGATACTGAAATCATATTTTTAACCATCTTAAGTTGGGAAAGGATATACTTTAAGATTAGTCAGTAAATACATGCAAGAAGAATAAAATTCAACATAGTCTGTGTAACAAATTTATTCACAATATGCAAAGGATGATGGCAAAAAGCAATATTCATATTTGTTCTTACTTTTACATTTGGCTTGTATGTGAATGCCTTTGACCTGTGCCTTTTCCAATTTTGGTATATGTTGCAATGCTCATAGGACTTTGTCATATATTCTTATTTATCAATAAAAGTATGGGTTTAAAGTGTTAAAAAGATATTACATATTTAGTATTCGTAGGCCCTTTTTTGAAAATTGTATTTATTATCCATGTCAGCTTGCTTTGGTGTACAAACTGTATGAATGTCAAGCTAATTTTACTTTTTATGAGCTCCTTATGCTTATTGGTATAATATCTCAGTCAACTTAATAGTTTGTCTGCATATATTTGACATCATGGTATGGCTCAAGTAATGTAGCATATGGTTAACTGTACAAACCTCCTACAAAGCTATCAGAATTGTGTACATAAATGTTACAGATAGCGACATATAACTGAGGAGTTCAAAATTCCAACCATTTGTTAAGTATCGTAAATGATCATCTGTAGCTGAGTTGTGTAAAAGTTGTTGTCTCATGACCCCTTCAAAAAATGGGTTTCAGTTTTGTATAAATGCTGTACTAGATTGACTAGTATATTCATATTAAGTATGTATATTAAATTATTTTGTGTTTGTGCAAAAATACTCATTTTGAAGGTCATTTTAAAATCCTCTTATAAAGATGGTTTAAACAGACTGAGTTGTGTTTGTGTATAATATGAATGATTTTTAATGCTGCAATTGTAAAACACATACTAATAGCATTTGTGGTGATATGGCAGTATACAGACTGGTCAGCTGGACCTCCAAAGGTATACGGCACATTTAGTCCAGATAATACATTGGTTTGACTGACCAACCACACTTGGTCCAGATACCTTCATTAGTCTGACTGACCAACCACACTTGGTCCAGATACCTTCATTAGTCTGACTGACCAACCACACTTGGTCCAGATACCTTCATTAGTCTGACTGACCAACCACACTTGGTCCAGATACCTTCATTAGTCTGACTGACCAACCACACTTGGTCCAGATACCTTCATAAGACTGACTGACCAACCACACTTGGTCCAGATACCTTCATTAGTCTGACTGACCAACCACACTTGGTCCAGATACCTTCATTAGTCTGACTGACTAACCACACTTGGTCCAGATACCTTCATTAGTCTGACTGACCAACCACACTTGGTCCAGATACCTTCATTAGTCTGACTGACCAACCACACTTGGTCCAGATACCTTCATTAGTCTGACTGACCAACCACACTTGGTCCAGATACCTTCATTAGTCTGACTGACCAACCACACTTGGTCCAGATACCTTCATCAGTATGACTGACCAACCACACTTGGTCCAGATACCTTCATCAGTCTGACTGACCAACCACACTTGGTCCAGATACCTTCATCAGTCTGACTGACCAACCACACTTGGTCCAGATACCATCATTGGTCTGACTGACCAACCACACTTGGTCCAGATACCTTCATCAGTCTGACTGACCAACCACACTTGGTCCAGATACCTTCATTAGTCTGACTGACCAACCACACTTGGTTCAGATACCTTCATCGGTTTGACTGACCAACCACACTTGGTCCAGATACCTTCATTAGTCTGACTGACCAACCACACTTGGTCCAGATACCTTCATCAGTCTGACTGACCAACCACACTTGGTCCAGATACCTTCATTAGTCTGACTGACCAACCACACTTGGTCCAGATACCTTCATCAGTCTGACTGATCAACCACACTTGGTTCAGATACCTTCATCAGTCTGACTGACCAACCACACTTGGTCCAGATACCTTCATAAGTCTGACTGACCAACCACACTTGGTCCAGATACCTTCATTAGTCTTACTGACCAACCACACTTGGTCCAGATACCTTCATAAGTCTGACTGACCAACCACACTTGGTCCAGATACCTTCATTAGTCTTACTGACCAACCACACTTGGTCCAGATACCTTCATTAGTCTTACTGACCAACCACACTTGGTTCAGATACCTTCATCAGTCTGACTGACCAACCACACTTGGTCCAGATACCTTCATCAGTCTGACTGACCAACCACACTTGGTCCAGATACCTTCATAAGTCTTACTGACCAACCACACTTGGTCCAGATACCTTCATAAGTCTGACTGACTAACCACACTTGGTCCAGATACCTTCATAAGTCTGACTGACCAACCACACTTGGTTCAGATACCTTCATCAGTCTGACTGACCAACCACACTTGGTCCAGATACCTTCATAAGTCTGACTGACCATAAGTCTGACTGACCAACCACACTTGGTTCAGATACCTTCATCAGTCTGACTGACCAACCACACTTGGTCCAGATACCTTCATAAGTCTGACTGACCAACCACACTTGGTTCAGATACCTTCATCAGTCTGACTGACCAACCACACTTGGTCCAAATACCTTCATCAGTCTGACTGACCAACCACACTTGGTTCAGATACCTTCATCAGTCTGACTGACCAACCACACTTGGTCCAGATACCTTCATAAGTGTGACTGACCAACCACACTTGGTCCAGATACCTTCATAAGTCTGACTGACCAACTGCACTTGGTCCAGATACCGTCATAAGTCTGACTGACCAACCACACTTGGTCCAGATACCTTCATAAGTCTGACTGACCAACCACACTTGGTTCAGATACCTTCATCAGTCTGACTGACCAACCACACTTGGTCCAGATACCTTCATCAGTCTGACTGACCAACCACACTTGGTTCAGATACCTTCATCAGTATGACTGACCAACCACACTTGGTCCAGATACCATTATTGGTCTGACTGACCAACCACACTTGGTCTAGATACCTCCATTGGTCTGACTGACCAACCACACTTGGTCCAGATACCTTCATCAGTCTGACTGACCAACCACACTTGGTCCAGATACCTTCATAAGTCTGACTGACCAACCACACTTGGTCCAGATACCTTCATCAGTCTGACTGACCAACCACACTTCGTCCAGATACCTTCATCAGTCTAACTGACCAACCACACATGAATAAGATACCTTCATTGGTCTGACTGACCAACCACACTTGGTCTAGATACCTCCATTGATCTGACTGACCAACCACACTTGGTCCAGATACCTTCATCGGTCTGACTGACCAACCACACTTGGTCTAGATACCTCCATTGATCTGACTGACCAACCACACTTGGTCCAGATACCTTCATTGGTCTGACTGACCAACCACACTTGGTTCAGATACCTTCATCAGTATGACTGACCAACCCACATGCTGCCATATTGCTCGCAGTGCCTTGTATTATTTGTTATCCTAAACTGAATCTGTATTTCCTACAATATAATAAACAAAACAAAGTAATTGGAGTAGGTAAACAAGGTATACCAGGTTGAACAACATTTAAATGAACACTTTGAGTATATATATATTTAATACTCAAAGTGTTGAGCACTAGTTCATATAGTATTAAATATAAATCATCTATATTCAGTTTACATTTTCCAAGTACCGAAAAACAACCACTTTGCTACCTTACATACAGAATGTGTCAACTAAAGGCAAATTGTCGGAGACCATTTTTAGTGGACATGATCTCAGTAGAAATGCATTTTTTTTAAATAAAAGATGTTTAACCTGATCTAAAGGGGAACATTGTACTTAAGTGAATTTTTTCAGTTAGAGCTTTGATTTTGTTGGAAAAGTGTGGACATATCTTAAGCTAGACACACTGAAAAAAGACTTAATTTTTTAGATGTCAATATTTTGTTTGAAAATCTATCTATATGATGTCATTCTGTTTCAGAATACTGTCATATACATGCATTTCAATTGAAAATTTAGAAATACATAATAATTATAAAAAATTGTGTTGCATTATATGTTACTACATGTATTAAGATTTCTCTCAATGCAGTCTACCTGTATAGACAAAAATTTAGTCATTACAAATTTTCTGCAGATGAAATCCTAGTGGTAAATTTGATTTCTCCTTTTGTTAAGGAAATTCAGTGTAAATGTCCTATCAGATACCTTGTTTTATGTTCATATAAACATTGTTTTCTCCTCTTTCTAATTGACATAATATGAATTGACCTTTCAGTTACACTGGTCGGCCCGTGACTGAAGCACTTGCCTGATTTGATATTTTTCATTTCAATTTATTGTATTACTTATTTGTATAACCTTCTTCTAAAAAGTTTCTTTTTACATTGTACTTTTTAATAGCAGAGCTATATAATTCCCAACTGCAGGTGGCAAGAAGTCTTAATCTTACACTGTTCTGAGTAAAACATAGTGGTCTCCCCTCTCATTGTTATTCTAGATCTGGTGATGCATATATAAATCATTGCCAGCATTATATGAATTTGTAACTGCACTTTTAGCATTCAAAGACAGCATAAATGTACATATGTACCTTACCTTTTGGACTAAGTAAATGCAAACATGGTCTTATGGTTATATTATTCGTTATTGATGTGTAAGAGTTTATATTCACTGTTTTATTTGCTGATTCTATCATTTTTGCTTAAAAAAATCTACATTTTATTTGCTTTGAGTTAATATCTAATGTATTGGTACACATGCATTCTTATAGAGCATGCCTTGTAAAGTGTTATGTATAAATATACTAAAATGGCACTTGTTAAAAACTGTTGTTTTGTTGGTGAATAGAAGGTGACAAGTTAGCATATCATAAAGTTTATAAATCTGCAGGAATTGATCTTTTGTTAGCATGCTTTTACATTTAAATATGCATTGTATTGCCTTTAAATGAGCATGCTGTTGCCTTTGAAAGATCATACTATTGCCTTTAAATGAGCATACTATTGCCTGTAAATGACATTAATTATTACATAGTAATATTTTCCCATTAAAAGGAAATATATGTTTTATATTGGATGTCACATCTGCCAGTTGATCCATCTGTGGACTAGAGTTGTCCACACTAGTTCTTGGATAACGCTCATCAGATTCTGATGTAATACTACAGGAATGGCAGCCACAAAAGCCTAAATGTGATTTGGAACTTTGGAACATCATTACTGGCTTTTTAAATGAGCTTGAGCTATATTTATTTATTTTATCTGTCATATATCTGCACTTTTCCTTGGCTTCCAGTGGCAAGAATTTTATTTAACTTCATAGTATTTATTATTACCAGCTTTTTGTGCATATCATTGGTACTGCATTACCATATTGATTTCTGTTAAAGGCCAATGTTATATTTGTTGAATATATAATTTGTCCATTTTATTTCTCATCTTCAGTTTTCAAAGTTTCATTTTACTTTTACTTCATAATAAGTACAAAGCCTTCTTGCGTATAAAGTAGGCATATCACGATTATTTCAATTTTCACAGAATATGTCCTTTTGTCATATTTTCTTGAATATATTTTGTCCACTCTCTTTGTAAGCAGCAACTTAAATATGCATATTTAAATTTAATTTTACATCACTAATTAGTACCAATGCTTGTTGCGCATATTGTTGGCATATATCACTGGCATGTTATAACATGATTGTCTTTGAGTTATGACCCTTTTTTTATATAATTTTTTTTTTGCTTGAAAGTTTTCTTGTGAATATTTATCTGATCTGAATAAAACATGGATTGTCAGGAGTTAATTTGTCATGATTAAAGTAACTGGAGCAAAGCTTGAATTGAGAGTATTCATCATCTTGTTATCTGTCAGATATTCAGATGTTCAGGTATACATATTTGCCTATGCAATATAATCAATGGAAAATGTCATTTTCAGTATGATTGCACTTATATTATTGCATTGAATCAATGCATTGGTATTAACCTAGTTAACAATCACATTTTGTTTGAATTATTTATATCGTGCAGGGATTGTTGCTTTCTTTATATACTCAAACATTCCAACATATTGGACATGAAATTTTAAATGCAATATATGTTGTGTTGTTTTTCTTTATTCCAGACTAGTATGGTATTTAATACTATTTTAACACCAATTTAATGGTGATGATGCAAGCTACGAAATGCACTTTTTGAAGTTGTATTTCAAAAGTATATTAATAGATGCTAGAACATTCACATGTCGAGACCAATTTTTGATGTAAATCTCATTCCATATAACTACCCAGCTGTCACTTGTTCAACAAGATAGCATCGGTCCACATTTGGACACAACCCATTGCCTTAAAAATAGTATGTTCATTGTGATCCCTTGACACATGTACCCAGTATGACAAAGAGACAGAATAATATATTTTCAGCAAGTGTTCATATTCATGATGTCACATTAAAGGCAGTGTATATTTGCTTTAAGTATACCGATTTTATATGACAAATGGCTGAACTACAACGCTATTGAAGAGGCAAAAGTAAATGCAAACGGGCATTGTTTTGAATTTTCAAGTAACAGTAACTTTTTAAATCACTATCAATCTCCAAAAAATAAATAAAAATTAAATAAAAATTCAAGAGTAAAATCGCTTTATCAGAACGAGTCACAGTTTGTAGCCGGGCTTTTCAACAGAAAATCTTCTTAGCACTAAATAACCTGACAGACTCTCCTTTAGTACAAACACCACCACCCTAAACAACAACAACAATAATAACAATTTATGACACAGTATGCTCGCACTGTTGGCACTGAACGGCCAGACGGACTGCTATTCAGAAATAATTATCTTATGTTGATAAAACAGCAACGCAACGGTTCCAGTGGCGGCAATATCTGTATGTCTGGAACCCCATTGTTTACAGTTTACACCACAGCTTGATATAATATTTGAAAACGATATAACATTGCCAATCGTTACAATTTCGAGTAAACAAACGTATTTATCATGTGTTGGCATGCCAAATTGCTATGTATTGTATTGTGAAAATGCATAGTACACTTTAAATTTTATTACCGAGCATGAAGTGAAGTTACCACCAAGTTCATTGCATGACAAACGCTTCTCATTAAGTATTAGGACAAATGCTGTTAAATAAGTGAAGAAAGACAAGGTCCTATCAAACATTCCAAGTTATTTTTTAACGGTTCAACAATGCTACCCGCGGACCTGGCTCTGTCAGCCATAATTAACTTTACACGAGGAAGCATTATTTCTACATTGTTGAATGAAGACAAAAACAACAACAACGACCATGACAAATTGATATTAAATGGTTCAAATATTATAAAGTTACAACGGCAAAGGGCACTTCTGTAATGAACGTTTCCATCTTTATCTTGGCAGCCAGGTGCCGGAGATGAAACAATGGACAATCCAGACGAGACCTGAGGTACACGCCCACATCCTTGTCTAACGGCACGGTGAAGCACTGTATGAACAGCACTGTACCAGTTTTCTTTCACCTCATTGGAATTGACCCATGACTCATGACTGACTTGACCCTTAAGCCACTCAGGTAACGGGGATTTCCCCATTTGATCGCGATGGCCAGCCTAAACGTAGAAAGGTTAGACAGTTGTTGAGGAAACGATAGATATTTCGTTACACATAATGTATGTTTCAAAACAAATTAACGCTTTTATCACCGATATTTATATGAGCCTGAACTAATTTAGGAATACATACATGTGTTATATAAAGCGTAAGTAGATTTGCGCATTTGATGCAATTATTACACTAATATTGATGTTTTGCCCGTACAGGCTGACACAACAGACATCTTTTCTTAGAGTGTTTGTTTTTTCTTACAATAAACAATACTACAGTTTTGATATTTTCCTAAGGTATTAATAAAATGTGGAATAATGATATGTTTTCTGACAATTTCATGTGTAAATTCATGTGAGGGATTATATGGTGAAAATGTGCATCTCTTTTATTTGTTTAAATCCCATCCTTATTACTAATGGCGTTTTGCTGAACATCGTCATCAATTACAAAATCGCTTTTTTTTAACGCATTTAAAATGTTTTAAATGATATAAAAGCAGTAAAAATATATATATAATGCATCTTTTTCTTTACAGTTCAATACTAGAAAAATAACAAGTGACTGACAAATGACAATATCTTTGACACAGATTAAAACAGTACGCAAGGACATCTGACATACAAGTGAAAAATATGTGTAGGCAGATTGATGACCCTGCCGCAGATCAATCAACTTTTCAAACATTCACAGACGTTGCTAATTGGCCCATTTGAATGAATTAGTAGATGGCAAACATATAAGCACTGACAGGAATGGTCTCAATTTGTGTAAGAATGTGTTAAACCTATTTGAATAGAATACATTTTATATATTCCATTTTAGATGTAATGGTAAAAAGTTGTGAAATAATTTACTAAAAATTACACCCTTTTCAAAACTTAATTTGCTCTTCATAAAACAAAGAGCAAAAAAAAAAAAAAAAAAAATAAAACTTTCAAAACAATAAAATGTTATATCTTAAATACATAAAAGTGTGACGTTTGACTAATATGACATTTACTGTTGTTACAGGAATATTCATATTAAGTTTCTTAACCACTTTCATTAAAAACTGTGAAATTCTTTCTAATAAGAACCACAAAGTTTTATATCACAGAAGAGGCAGATTTTTATGAAATACCAACTGCAATACAACGCAAAAATGGCCCTTTCGTTTTGTATATAAATCAATCCGATTGGACGCTTTTTAGCAGCTCAAAAACAATCGTAAAATACACATATGTTTCAATAAAAATACCGCCATTTTGGCCAATGTTTTTCTAACCTAGTTAAAGCGGGGACCCGTTGCTATGGTAGGCGTGGCTACAGCCTGTCTGAGGAAATATCAGTTGTCGAATTGTTCTGGGGGCTCTCAACTTGACGAAACTTGTGATGTGTTTACAAAGCAGCTGGATCAGCGAACTGAGCTGGAGTTCCTGAGAATGGCTAGTAAAGATTCTTTTTTTACTCTGTCCAATTCTTTAGTTAGGTCATTTAAGACAATGTTAAAGAGCTCTTTTGTTTGGGATTATAATACTACATAAAGGTTGTGTAGTCAGCGGCACTATCGGTAGAACATCGAGCAATCACAAGATGTTTTCGGGTTCAAATCTCACAAAAAGACAACAACAGTCACAATAAGTTCAACGTAATTTTAGACAAACATATAAACCTCTTGTTTGTGTTTTAACTGTAAAAAAAACTGGAGTGACAAACACATCTTTTTAGAATTCATTGTTTTATATGAAAATGGTAACTAGAGTTCAAGTTGACCTTTGACCAACTAATGCTTGCTGAATACGAGCCTTAGTTTATCTGTTCTTAATGACAGAGTGTCTAGCAATTCGGCATCGCCTGCACGTGCTGATCTTACAATGTCCGACTACCCCATCACAATTTAACAATGTTTACCAACTGTAAATAACATCGAATATGTCTTCATAATTAACTACATATTAAACGGTTTTGAGCAAACTTACTACTTAATGAACAATTAAAAGACAATCGATAATTGAATACTTAAAGTTAAGACAAGCAAAAGTAAATAGAATAAAATGCGTTGATTCGAATCAAATGTTCTACCGCCTACAACATTTAGTACATAATTACAACAATTTTACCGATGCAGTGTGTCGGTCGAAAAAAAATCTCCCTATGTAATGTATGTTGTCACTTAATTCAAGCTATTAGGATTGTTACGTGTATTTAAACGTACTTTGGACTTAAGAACTTCAATTCCATCTACATATAAACAGGACGCTACAATCGTAGACATCTTTACCGGTGGCTGTTGTCCTTGATTTCTTCTGCTGTTCTAAGCACGTCATTATATTGTTGTAAGTCTTACTTTAGGTTTTTGTACAATCTTATCTCTCCTGATCTTAGCAGAAAACAATAATTGTGTCTGCCTGTGTTATCTATGTACTCTGTGACGAAATTTAGCTGTTAACCATTCTTTAGTCTCCAAAACTACATAAATTAATCTGCTTACTGTCCCAATAACTCTAAAATAATATCTCTCCCCACTATGTCTGTCTGTCTGTCTGTCTGTCTGTCTGTCTGTCTGCCTGTCTGTCTGTCTGTCTGTCTGTCTGTCTGTCTGTCTGTCTGTCAGTCTGTCTGTCTGTCTGTCTGTCTGTCTGTCTGTCTGTCTGTCTGTCTGTCTGTCTGTCTGTCTCTCTCTCTCTCCCTCTCTCTCTCCCTATCTCTTTCTTCCGCGAGCACGCTTACCTTCCTATAGTTATCCTGTTCCATTCACTGTATGTTAGCATTTCGTATTTACATTGACTTCACCAAACTACTTCACCCTTTACAATGCTCCATATTATCATTTGATGTTGTTATTATTTCCCCCCTTTGTTTAGACCAGACATTTGTTTTGTATCTACTAAGTAGAATCTACTAATATATTTATATAACCTCAGTGTTACCGCGAACGAAATAAGGGAATGATCTGATCTGTTCTGTTCTTTTTTTGTAATAACAGCAATATTTTAACCAAATACTATTGGGATACAATAAGTTCATTACTTTTTATATTATGACATCATTACTTAGATAAATGTACGCGTCATCACTCGGGCAGTTTTGTTTGTTTCAAATAGATATGCTTTCTTCTCACGCTCAACCGGAAGTGCGAGGTTAGAGCTCTGTAAACAGGTTAAAGCACCCTATTTGACCATTGTGCTGACTGACTATTCTATGGCGGTTACTGTTGGGTTTGCTTTTTATATTTATGTCTATCTTTGTCTTATCTTTCTTTCTTGTAGCTTCTACATTTGACTAACATGGGAATACTTTTGTCTTGTTGCTTTTAAAATTTTAATATATGTAGCTATTCTAATACGACATTGTCATAGGTCGTATTGTTTTATATAGTTTATCACATAAAAATTACGACCAAAACTTTGCTAAATCTGTTGACGGTTTTCACCAGGGGCTTATCATTCAGGTAAAGTACTCTGTTATTACTCAAACCACTACTGAGAAATATGAATATACATCATGTACATACATACTATTATATATAAGCGAAGAAACGGAAATTAAGAAACAGCCAATGGAGAAATGACTGGTTTAAAACATTGAAGAAGTTGAAAAAATGTAGATGAGGAAAGAGCTGTCGACATTTAAAATTAATATATATATATATTCAATATGTATTTACATATTTATTGAAAACGGGTGGGTACATACCGGTAAGAGATATGCAGTTCTGGTTGTTTCATACATGATCTATATACATACAGTCTCAGAGGAATTGTATTCAGTTATTTGAATTAATGTCGCGCCTAACAGGGAGACGGTAAAACAGCATTTTATAGAATTCGCTTTTGCTTAAAGGTTAAAACTTGACAACCTAGAGTTCAACATGTCAGCATGACGATAATTGTATTAAGGGACACAACAAATTAAATTACCAAAGACCCTTGTTTGTTTTGTAGGTAACATGGCACTAGTTTACATAGTAGAGATTGAGCCATCTAATGAAGTTTGTATACAGAATCTCATCAATTATACTGTCTTTGCAAATTGACAATTACACAGATAGGAGATACAACCAGATTCCTTGCTGAAAGGACACAGTCCGGGTTTTGTCCTCAGAACAGTACTGCAAGCCGGTCTCTTAGGATGGGCCTGGCAAATATGATCAAGCTTTCAAGACACGAGGGAATTTACGAACATGAAGAAAATATAGACAGACTTAACAGACCATTGATGTGTACTGAAGCAAGCTTATTTAAATTATTACCTTTTCTAGACTTTGTATAAGACAATATTTTTAAATGGAAATACAGAATATGATTTTCGAATGAAAGTCCTTTGTTATGTGACGGAGGGCACACACAAACCGTAATCCACTCAATCCAGTTTCTGGAGGTTAGGTGGCGATGCATTCTTATTTTGTTGTTATTCTTGCATTGGCTTGCTTGTAATATACCTGTACTTGAAGTAACTATTTAAAAAATGGTTTTATAAAGAGTATATACGCATTGTATCTGTTAAAGAAATGTATTTTTTAAAGTGCATTTTAGTGACTAATTATTTGTTTTATCAAATCATTTATGGTCTATAAATGATTGCATTTTACACAGATGTGCCTAAATTCACGTGACTGGGTTAACCATTTCACTGTACTGCCTCGGAATAACAATATATCTTTGTCAGAAGCAGTTACCCGTTCATTGTGTTAGCTTCTGCTGTTTCTTGTTTGCTTAGAAACACAATGTTACATTATTCTAGCATCCCCGCCCCCCCCCCCCCCCCCCACACACACACACCACGAATTGACCATTATGTTGTTTTTTTTTTCCAGAGGCAATTATGAGAAAACATAATTTGTTTTCTTGTTGTCTTGGACAGTGTCGTTCAATGACATTCTTAAAACACTCTTATCTAGCAGCATTCACAAATACCAATAGTTCAGTAATGACTATTTTCCAAAGAACTGGGAAGAATTTAAATGACATTTTATGTATCATTCGTTAAGCGTTTATCTAGTCTCTGCAAACTTGTTTACATTTAACTTAAGACATGCTTGCTTGTAATTCCTATAATTAAATGGTTTGTCGAACGTTTCTTACGATTTAAAAACGTGTTTGTCAAGGTTCTGTGTATATATGTAACACATAGAACCATATGATGCTCCCGTAATGGATGTTTCACTTATTCCTAACAAGCAAGCCAGTCAACGTTTTTTTTAAATGCACTGAAAATGGCCTTCTTTAGGGTGCCCCCACCCCAAAGATGACACCATAATGTAAGATCACACCTGGACACTTGATTAGTTTATTGTTATGATTATTATACACAGATGTGTCGAAAGTCGTAAGACAATTAATTACAGTTTGGTGTATATGGGCTTAATGCACTGCCATTTGTCAGTAACGTTATAATTTCCACGCCTTTTCTGATACCATTGCAGCCCGAAACTCTGTCCAGCCGGCGAGACCCTTCCCACGAAACCCCACTACCTCCCCCCAACCCATTAACATCCTACTTTGATTAAAGTGTGAAGCTAAATAAGGTCATATTCCAGTTCTCGATGCCTTTCAGGACTGACGTATATACATAACATAAAGTACCACATCCGCAGTTTAAAGATATAATAGGTTGTTGGGCTAATAATGGCTACAACTTGTCAAAAGCATTACAACGTCTTTCATTTACCCAAACCTTAAGACAATTCTTTCCTGTGAACTTCAGAATTTTCACCTATAAACTACTGACTAGAGGTAACTCACTTTAGTCAATTATTTCATTATTTATGGCTATGTATTGTGGTTCCAAAAGGTCTTGTGTTTTTATAGACTTATATAAGTGCTAAACTTTGATAAAGTCGCCTTTAACCTACATGCTTTCTTAAGAAAGTATAAGTAACAGCTTGTAAAAAGACATGTAAACAAGTTCTGTCTAAGCTGTCGGTACTATCGAATAGTCAGCTTTCTAGAACTAAACTGCTAAAGATGAAATCCATAGACACGCAAATTATCCAGCAGCGCCAATTTCTATGTTTTACCTGGAACGTTTATCTGACTGTCAACAATAAACAATGACCGATTTTTATAAACTCGAGTGTGTGGATAGTTGACCAATTTTCCGTTCCTTGATTCGTGTGAAACCTTTTGGGTACTTAAGTAATCCGTGACACATGGATATACAATTAAATATCGACATTGCACGATAATTTGTTGAATTTATTATAGTGATATTTACCATCAAGTAGGATAGACTAGGACGCTCAATATATAATCAATAAATCAATATACGCCAACCTTAGATAAAGTTGTTGATCGTAGATATTTCTGCTCTGTCAGCCTCAGTATAATCCGTTATAGAATTGCCTTACTTCAGCTTAAAATGCTATGAAACATACATAACTAATGAAAGAAATGTTAAAAGTGAATCCCCAAATATTTGATGCTTATTTACAAATCCCAAAGGCCGTTGACACTTAACTAATATATATACAACTCAGATTAAAGGATTTATAACAAATACGAAGAAATCTCCGTTACGTTACTTTTCAAATGGATCGGTTTTCTTTTCAATGCTTGCATTTGAGAAACCCACCAGAAAGTCCGAGGTTAGAGCTCTGTAAAATTGGTTTAAGCACCCCAGTCGGTCCATATTGCCGACTGACCGTTTCAAGGCTGTCGGGTTGCTCTTTTTGTAAAATGACTAGTCAGAGATTTGTTCTTACTTTTACATTTGGCTTGCATGTAAATTTGTCATATATATTCTTATTCATAAATACATTGTATTAAAACTACAATGCAAATTTGTAGCATGTAATATCATTCGAACTATTTTATAAAGCCGTCTGAAAGGATATTAAAAATCCGCATATATAACAGTTCTTCCTTTATGAGACTTTCACTGTGATGTATGTAGAAGATTTCTACGTTAAGCTATCTTATGCACTGACCATCTTGATATATCTCTTAACTCAAGGAAACAAAAAGTTTTGCATTATAGTTCCTCGAAAATAAACTATATTTTATTTTCACAGGATCGGATAAAGTTACGTAATTTTTTTCACGATGTCTGGCTGGCTAATTTAATGCGCCGTTAAAGTTCATTTTCAGCTAAACTTTATAGTTTTTATGTTGACATTTCTGGGAAAAATTTCAACAGACATGTGTCATTTCAAGCACGCATTTTCTTTTAGCTCTGGCAGCTAGTCTTGAATGAATATAGATATGCTCTTTTTTATTTATTTGATGGTTAGATTGCTAATGACTCAAAATTTAATTAAATAACTTCACACTCCTTTACTAGAGCTCTACAATATACTAGCATACTAAATCGGAATGCATGTTAAAGATGTGAAGTATTGTTTTTGATGCTAGTTGCATTTCCTACAATAACGGGATCTTCAAATGTGACATGTGAACACAAATGCACTTTGAATGGTTTTATCATTTGTTGTACATAAATCCTCTCTGTTGTTTTTTAGGCTTTCTTATATATTCTATGGTCAAATACAATTCATTTTTCGACCTTATTTTTTAAATTTTGATAGGCTATACTTTACTTAATCTTTGTTGACAATGACAAAAAGACATTATATTAAAAAAAAAATTTGACGCAATTATAAAAAGTAAAATACTTTGTATTAACATCATGTATTGATAATTTTGTTAATACTGTCTTTTTATATTTGAAAATTATTATGCCTATCATAAACTGTCAAATTAACCTCTTAAACGATTTTTATTATTATATTAATCTGGTAGATATTTTAAAAGTGCTGTCCTCTGTTAAATTAAAATTTAAATGACCAACCATTATCATACAGTCATAAGGATATCAAAGATAGTACACGAAAAATCAATTTAAGTATAAATGAAACAATAGTAAAAGATATCCATCAAAACCATGGAATTTAGTTATGTGAAGCCATTATGGGTAATGACTCTGATGAGGTCCAGTAGTAATAATAATATAATACGCCAAGGATTTGTCTGCATATATCATGTAATGCAAGACAAGCAGACAATATACCGATCTTATTCCTACTCTGCAATCTCAGGTAAAGGTCATGGAGACAGCTGAAGTTGAAATATAAAGAGACAGTATAAAGGTAGTGTATTTCATGACTGGTGATT
The DNA here is from genome assembly GCA_007844125.1 of Sinonovacula constricta. NCBI lineage: Eukaryota > Metazoa > Mollusca > Bivalvia > Cardiida > Solecurtidae > Sinonovacula > Sinonovacula constricta. The sequence continues at coordinate 76,266,382 of CM017556.1, read as the reverse complement.
ATTTCTTAATGGCATGTCTTTCGAGACATGAGTTTCCATCGGAAGTGGCTCTCTCTTTGGTTAATGGCGAGCTTGTATTTTGATCTCCGCTACAACAGCGGTCAGAATTACTTTTTTGCTGGTCTGTCTACTTTCATTTAACCCATTTATCGACGTGATTGTCGCCGCGCATGCGCACAGTCCTCTGTATATGCAATCGTTCCCGGAAAAGTTTTATGGGTGGTGATATGGGTGTTGTACTATAAACAACTAAAATGCGGCGCTTTCACATGTTGAAATTTCGGCAATTTTTATATTTGATGAATACCAGAATAAAATCATATTTGTTTTTAATTTAAAACCTAGCTATATCATCATATATGATTTGAAATTGTTAAAATACCATATGCATATGTTATATGTGTTTAAGTTGCATTTTATGAAGATGTAATATGTACGACTCAGAATGTAGTAGCGTGGTATTTAAAAATTTCACTGTTTTGTAAAGTTTGTGTAGTATGTTTTTAATTCAAAATGTTTGGAATTCATTGTGACATCTAGTGTAGTGTATTCATATGCGTTTTGCTTATGTACGGGGATTCTTAACGCACGGAGTACCCGAGATTGTAGCCCTTTTTTTCTGGTTGTTGGCAATGTTAACCTTGTTTGTTACATTTAATATCGTTTAGTACATGTAAATCGTATAAGTAGGTTGCTTCTTTATTCTTATTTATCTAAAGTAGCGTGTTGTGGTGTTACTAGACAAGTTGAAAGTGGCATGACTTCGACGAAGTACTCTTTCAAAACAATTTTTATTTTATTTTTAAACTGAAAACTAACTATTGCAAGTAAGTGTATGGGCATTGTAGCACTCCGCACGCACGCCAGCAGGTGCGTCTGATGGAGAGATATTGTAGCACTCCGCACGCACGCCAGCAGGTGCGCCTGGTGGAGAGATATTGTAGCACTCCGCACAGCGCGCCAGCAGGTGCGCCTGGTGGAGAGATATTGTAGCACTCCGCACAGCGCGCCAGCAGGTGCGCCTGGTGGAGAGATATTGTAGCACTCCGCACGCACGCCAGCAGGTGCGCCTGGTGGAGAGATATTGTAGCACTCCGCACAGCGCGCCAGCAGGTGCGCCTGGTGGAGAGATATTGTAGCACTCCGCACAGCACGTCAGCAAGTGCGTCTGATGGAGAGATATTGTAGCACTCCGCACAGCGCGCCAGCAGGTGCGCCTGGTGGAGAGATATTGTAGCACTCCGCACAGCGCGCCAGCAAGTGCGTCTGATGGAGAGATATTGTAGCACTCCGCACGCACGCCAGCAGGTGCGCCTGGTGGAGAGATATTGTAGCACTCCGCACAGCACGTCAGCAAGTGCGTCTGATGGAGAGATATTGTAGCACTCCGCACAGCGCGCCAGCAGGTGCGCCTGGTGGAGAGATATTGTAGCACTCCGCACAGCACGTCAGCAAGTGCGTCTGATGGAGAGATATTGTAGCACTCCGCACGCACGCCAGCAGGTGCGCCTGGTGGAGAGATATTGTAGCACTCCGCACAGCGCGCCAGTAGGTGCGCCTGGTTGAGAGATATTGTAGCACTCCGCACAGCGCGCCAGCAGGTGCGTCTGATGGAGAGATATTGTAGCACTCCGCACAGCGCGCCAGCAGGTGCGCCTGGTGGAGAGATATTGTAGCACTCCGCACAGCACGTCAGCAAGTGCGTCTGATGGAGAGATATTGTAGCACTCCGCACGCACGCCAGCAGGTGCGCCTGGTGGAGAGATATTGTAGCACTCCGCACAGCACGCCAGCAGGTGCGCCTGGTTGAGAGATATTGTAGCACTCCGCACAGCGCGCCAGCAGGTGCGTCTGATGGAGAGATATTGTAGCACTCCGCACAGCGCGCCAGCAGGTGCGCCTGGTGGAGAGATATTGTAGCACTCCGCACAGCACGTCAGCAAGTGCGTCTGATGGAGAGATATTGTAGCACTCCGCACAGCGCGCCAGCAGGTGCGCCTGGTGGAGAGATATTGTAGCACTCCGCACAGCACGTCAGCAAGTGCGTCTGATGGAGAGATATTGTAGCACTCCGCACACACGCCAGCAGGTGCGCCTGGTGGAGAGATATTGTAGCACTCCGCACAGCACGTCAGCAAGTGCGTCTGATGGAGAGATATTGTAGCACTCCGCACAGTACGCCAGCAGGTGCGCCTGGTGGAGAGATATTGTAGCACTCCGCACAGCCCGCCAGCAGGTGCGCCTGGTTGAGAGATATTGTAGCACTCCGCACAGCATGCCAGCAGGTGCGCCTGGTGGAGAGATATTGTAGCACTCCGCACGCACGCCAGCAGGTGCGCCTGGTGGAGAGATATTGTAGCACTCCGCGCAGCACGCCAGCAGGAGCGCCTGGTTGAGGGATATTGCAGCACTCCGCACAGCACGCCAGCAGGTGCGCCTGGTGGAGAGATATTGTAGCACTCTGCACAGCACACCAGCAGGTGCGTCTGATGGAGAGATATTGTAGCCCTTCGCACAGCACGCCAGCAGGTGCGTCTGATGGAGAGATATTGTAGCACTCCGCACAGCATGCCAGCAGGTGCGCCTGGTGGAGAGATATTGTAGCACTCCGCACGCACGCCAGCAGGTGCGCCTGGTGGAGAGATATTGTAGCACTCCGCGCAGCACGCCAGCAGGAGCGCCTGGTTGAGGGATATTGCAGCACTCCGCACAGCACGCCAGCAGGTGCGCCTGGTGGAGAGATATTGTAGCACTCCGCACAGCACACCAGCAGGTGCGTCTGATGGAGAGATATTGTAGCACTCCGCACAGCGCGCCAGCAGGTGCGCCTGGTGGAGAGATATTGTAGCACTCCGCACAGCCCGCCAGCAGGTGCGCCTGGTTGAGAGATATTGTAGCACTCCGCACAGTACGCCAGCAGGTGCGCCTGGTGGAGAGATATTGTAGCACTCCGCACAGTACGCCAGCAGGTGCGTCTGATGGAGAGATATTGTAGCACTCCGCACAGCCCGCCAGCAGGTGCGCCTGGTTGAGAGATATTGTAGCACTCCGCACAGCATGCCAGCAGGTGCGCCTGGTGGAGAGATATTGTAGCACTCCGCACGCACGCCAGCAGGTGCGCCTGGTGGAGAGATATTGTAGCACTCCGCGCAGCACGCCAGCAGGAGCGCCTGGTTGAGGGATATTGCAGCACTCCGCACAGCACGCCAGCAGGTGCGCCTGGTGGAGAGATATTGTAGCACTCCGCACAGCACGCCAACAGGTGCGCCTGGTGGAGAGATATTGTAGCACTCCGCACAGCACGCCAGCAGGTGCGCCTGGTGGAGAGATATTGTGGGTAAGGTTATGAGGCTCATAGTCTCTGTAAGTAGAACTTTGCTTGTGTTTTAGTGTTATAATCTTTTACGTGTTATTTTTATAAAGACTATCTGTATAATGAGCTAAAAGTGGTAACTGAGATGAACGTAATAGCGATAGTAATTATTGTAGTTGGTAATCACTATTGCTGGAATATGGCACAGGTTAATATAGTAATTGTTTATAGTTTACTCAGTAAGGAAAAGCACAGTTTGTTTTAATTTAATGTGATTATTGGTAAAAGTATATCATTGTCATTGTATGATTTTAATTTGTTGTTTTTCTTTTCTCTCAGGAATTGCAGGGTCTCTTTCATGGTGATTATGAGTAACTGCCCCTTGTTACGCTATTCACTTATGGGAATCTGGGAACCGTCTCATTTGTTAAGCTAATTAGACAGTTGGTTCCTCTTTACTATGTTTTCAATAATAAACTTTTCGTCGTGGATCTAGTTTATTTATAACAATGTTTCTCAAAATGTATACTTTTTATAACATTTATTTTTTATTTAATATAACCATTCTGCATATGCATAGAAGTTTGTCTTTTTTTATTACATTTGATTAAAAAAAATACACCGCAGCGAGGCATTATAATTATTATAGCGATGTTTAGCTCTGATGGAGGAAGACCCAAGACGAATGTCTGGGTAGAACCACCGGCGCACCACAAGTCAACTGGAAGAACTTCCCGCAGTAAGTCCTTCCTTCCTAGCGATACTCGAACCCACGCGGTGAGAGGACTAAGCAGTTAGACAAGTTACAACTCGGCGACTCCACAACTACGCCAGGCGCGCCCCCTTACATGTCATGTATTATACATAAACACATTTAAGCAAACTATAAAGAACAAACATTAAGTGTGGAATTAATGAAATGTTCTAACGTCGCTGGCTTTTTGTTAGTCCTTCTCTTTCTTTCTTTCATTTTTCTTTCTTTCTTTCTTTCTTTCTTTCTTTTTTCTTCCTTTCTCTCTTTCTTTCTTTCTTTCTTCCTTTCTTTCTTTCTTTCTTCTTTCTTTCTTTCTTTCTTTTATTTATTCGTGTACCATTAGTGATTTGAAGCATGCTGAACAAGTTTTAGGAAAGAACAAGAGTTGATCCCTACACTAAGACATATTTAATTCAATGTAAGCAAAATTAGTTTGTTTCCCACGAAAATAATCTCCTTATGAAGAGAGCATGCAAGACATCATGACGGACAGTGAAGTGATTAGTATATGTGTTTTATATACAAAAAGATACGTTTGAGGATGAATATCATTGTGCTAACAAATGTCCACCAGTTTCTAGTTAAAGTACTGTCTTTAGGTAATGTAGCATGTGTGATACAAGACCATGTTTGTTCATATGTATTGGTTAGATCAATTAATTTAAAAATTATATAAGCTCACCCTGTAAACGTCTATTCCGGGATGTCTTCCAGCGAATATATTCAATATTAAATAAAATTTAGTTATTCCTTGAAACGAAAAGCTCTTACAGTTTAAGGGCGAATATGTTCATATTTAGAAATTAATTCTTCTGAGAAAAAAGAGACAATACATGACATTAAGCTTTTCTTTGCGAGTTTGGTTGCGCCAGGTGAAATATAACGATAAAAATGATGTTTTGAACGGAATATAATTTTAATGTCATTGTAAAAACTTTGTTAAACAAAATCTTAACCTTTGTCAACATATTCAGAATTTGCCAGGTTTAGATAATGACATCTGTCTTACAGTGATATAAGTCACGATAAAAGCAGTGGGGGGTTACGGCCAAATGTTGCTACAATAACGTTAGCTTGTTTTTAAATGGACCATTAAAGTCACATTGAATCCCGTGGTTGACAAGAAAACATAGTATGTAGTCTGTGAGGGACACAAAATGCCAAACACACGATATTTACATTAACGCACACAGTAAAACACATAAACATGCAGGACAATAACACTACAATACTGCTTTACAAGCCATCTAATGACTATTTTCTAGTCTCAGACATCATGTGTAACAGATGCGCAAAAATATAAATACAAACAGCATGTTTATTTCTATAACATTTACTTGATCATTTATTTATAATCTGATATTAACGTGACGTCTTTATGTTCTTATTCCCTGATTGCCACAAAACAATGTTGTTATTAATACGGCTTCATTATATATATAATTGTGCAATGGCGTAGCATAATAGCATAATAGCATATATTTGTACCATATTACTGTTGATAAAGGTCCCCAGCTTTCGAAGCATAAATCGTTTACTTAATTAATTCAAGAAAGCTTCCCCGCCCTTTTTGTTATTGTCAGTTCAATGATATTATACACTTTACTTTCCAGCTGTGAAAACTAGAGAGGTAACGAACACAAAGTCATTGCATCTGCTGGATACTTCACAATTATTACATTTTCACCTTTTGATGATTAATACTCAATAAAAGTTAGGCCATTTGGTGCAAAGAGCGTGGGGCGATTTTCTGAAGAAAATCTCTACTACTTTGTTGAAACAATTTGTATTCCGTTCGATTGACAAGTAGTATTGCAGTAAGCGACAATATCCCTCACTTAATCTGTTGTGGATATATTCTTACACTAATATCCTGAAACATCCTAGCCTTATAATCAAAACACCTTGTCAACAATCTGTAGATTTAGCCTTGTAATGTCAAATTGACAATTGACAGGTCGAAACTGAAACCTCTGACCGTTTGATCCCGACTCGTCAGCGTTACAACGGGATCAGCGCCCTTATTTGAAAGTCGGCAGCAAATGATGAAGTATCATACCTTGATCATATCCTCGACTGGCATCTACGTTCCGCACTTAGCCTACGTAGACTCTAATCCAAACGTGCATCGACTGAGGATAGAAGCGATACCAATGCCTATATAGTCATAATTGTACACCGTAAAACAAGCCAAGGTCCTTTGAATTGGAAAATAATAACAGGTCCTACAAGACTTACCACAAATATTTAAATCTGAACTACCTCTAGACAAAGGTTGCAGAACAAATGTAAAAGTGACAAAAACAGAGAGACGAAACAAAGCATACCAAAAGAAAAACCAACAGTTACCGCCTTTGAACGGCCAGTAGGCAGAAAGGGCTGACTCGGGTGCTAAAACCGGTTTTACAGAGTTCTAACCTCGCGCTCCTCAGGGATTTTCAAAATGCAAGAAGTAAAAAGAATAATATGTCTTTTTGAAACCAAACTGTCCAAGTGTTGGCGTATTCTTAGAACCAAGCTTTGACGTAATTAAAATAAAGAGGATGACGTAATTACATTTAATGCATATATTTAACAAGTTTAAAGCTCCTTTTTAAATTTATTTTTTAAAAAGTCCGCGTTTAAATTATCGGCGATACAATATATAAGCTGTATATAATGTTCATGTGAGGCACTTTCTATACTTAATATGACATATCGAAATTCTTAATTAATACACACATTTTCTCCTCTGACATTGTGTGAAATTATTTCGTGTTGATAGACGTTTATAAGTGTTTCATAATCAGAAGTATATGTTCAGACAGAATAAAGGTTAATTCAAAAGACATAATCGTTTAAGCAGCTTACGTTTGAGAATTTCTAACGTGTTTAACTCAAATATAAGGCATAAAGACTGTTTCGTTTTCAAATATATTAGTTCCATTCGGGCAGCTCCGATAAAGTCATTTGTTTGGCAGAACGAGGGGTAAAAGGCGTTGTGTGATAAAGGATGAATAATTTATTGAAGCAGTTAATGTGTTTCTGATGTGTTGTTTATATATATAAATATATAAATAAAGTCGTTAGAGTGAATCAATCATTAAAGTGATTATTTTTTTTTCTATTTGAAATTGGTGGTGTGTAGAATAAGGCTTTATATATAACAATTTATTTAAAATAATATGAAAATAAGAAAATATCCTATTATAATTACCACAGATATTTAAATCCGAACTAGACAAAGGCTAACTGAGTAAACGTGAAAGTGATAAAAAGGTACGAAACATAACAAACAAAAAGAAAAAAAACCTAGTCTACTTTCTGTTTTTACAATAATACTTACAATGTCTGTACGAGGCTTTACTCAAGTAGAAGATGTTAATGCTAGCCACCATTATATAATTTATCTATTGTTCCAGCAAGACTTTCGATTTCACAAATAACGGAAGGCATTGCTTCAAAATATAATAGCAGTATAAAAATATTTATGCAGCAAGGCATAAGCCATACTTTATTTTATGGAAATTTTTTATATAAGATAAAAAAAATCAAGGCTCTCAATAACTTTTTTGTCCCCTTTATAAAACTTATCAGGTAATATATTGCTGGTTATTACAACCCTTCGTTGTTCAACATTGCTTGCATTTGACCGTTTTATAGTCAAGAACTTGCATTGCTTTTATTTTACACAATGACCGGACAGGTCGTTCGGTCCTTTTGCCGACCGATCGTTCCAAGGCCGTAACTACTGTTTTTTTTCTTTTTGTGTGTTATGCAAAGTATTATTCATATACCATTCCCATTTTCGGTTAATCGATCACTGATTTTGTAACATTTACCATCCATAATACATACAAATACAAACAGTAAAAAATTAACCAGTGTTAGAAATCCGAAATGATTTCTTTCTCTTAATTCCTTTATAACATAGAACCGAACAACGTTGATGTACATTGGTAAGTGTTAAAATACTAGAAAAAAGGAAACCAAGACGGCGCGATTTCGTGACCGACAAATTCGATTTACGGTTATATAATATGTTTTCCGGTACAGCAATGATAATGTCCCCGAGCTAAAAATAATTGTTTTTCGGATTTACATATCGTGAAATCTGGAATTGTAATCATCCCAACAATTTTATTTCCATCTGTGATGTTGAGTTGTGTTTTTAGTGTCGTAAATATCCAGAATGATAAAATGATACAAACGTGAATTTTCTCTGGTTATTCTTTGGTGATTCAAATATTTTTTTTTACAATAACAAGGCTGTAATTTGGTAAAGAAAGTTATAATTTTAAACAAAGAGTAGAGTATTTCTGAATAGCTTATAAGTTTTCGCAAAAGACTACTCAGAGACTTGTAATTTATTAATTTTACTCTGCCAGTGTCGGCAGTATCGTCACAGTGCGCCCTCTGTGTACTGAAGAACGACCTTTTAAAATAAATAACTAATCTGGATTATTTAAAAAAGTAGTCTGTATGATAGAATGTCAGATCTAGATACAGTCATACAATTTATGACATATCTTTGAGGATCCTGTTTACCCAATGAGAAGAAACTTTTAGTTAAATAAACAGTTTTATTCGTATTGACATAGTTGTAAGGACAACATCGATGTGTCTCTAGTCACGTGGCTACATTCAGTGTACTCTGTTCGAGTCCGATTATGTGAAAAGGTCAAACTGAAAATGTTATCAACAAATCAGATGAGCCGAGTGAAATTGTTTTTTTAATTTGTAATTATACTATATGTTATTAAGGCTTTCTTGTCTACAACAGGGATCTAATGATACTTCAATTGCTATTCGAATGGAATGGGCCTTAAAACCAATATGTTTAAGAATGAATAATATATAGTATATGTATATCTATTACTATATATACGAAATATACGAATATTTACTGGAATCCTCTATATGGAATTCAGGATAGGTACAAAGTTCACACATAAATTTAATAATTCAACATGGTATGATTACGAATAAAAAGATACTAGACTCGCATTTCACAAATTAAGGCATTTACAGGAAACAAAACAGATGAGAACAGACAATATATCGTGTATGAATGTATTATCGGTAAAAATGTAATAACGGTAGATCCGAAATCCTCCAAACACGCGATAATGCGGAATAAAGTGTATGACAACTTCTTTTCTTTTAGCATGGATCGCGCCATCTGTCAAAGCGGGAAAAACACACTTTTGCAATGTCATTTCTAAGGGTAAATTTGCAAATATTTATCAATAAATGTTTGTAAGAACTAACTGGACCGATACTCATTACTATCCATTTCATTTAAATCCTTTTTTTCCCCCATTGAAATCAAACTTTGATCGATACACTCTCAGACGATGCAAGTGTTTGTGACGTCATTTTGACCACATGTTTTTATCTACTGAGCTTAACTTCCAGTTTTTTTTTTTCTGTCATGATTATCATCAGTTTTAACTCAAAATTTCTCTGGAAAAATGGATTATTACAACATTTTAGTACTTGTAATAAATTTTGAAACAAATTACTTGTTTTAAGCTCCCTCTTACTGGGAAATTCAAAAGGAAAAGGTATGACGCCAAGCTATTAACTCTGGCCTACAAAGAAGTTAAAGAGAATGACACAGCTGTAAGCAAGGCAGCTAGAATGTTTGGTGTACCAGACAATACATTAAAAGACATGACACTGGGGCTTCAACCTGTTACAGATGGTGATATATGTTTTTTGCAATCCAGGTCCATCGCCTTTATCCACTAAAGATGTAGAAAATCATCTTGATGATCATGTGACATACATGGCCAGTACTGGGTATGGCTACTCCCGTCAAGAATTTCTAAACTCAGATTTTGCTGTAAGCAGTATGAAAAAGTATGTAAATAGTCCACCTCTGACTCAGTCATGGTACAATGGATTTAAGAAAAATCCTGAATTAACAATAGCCAAGCCGCAAAAACTTTCTGTTGTGCGTGCCATGTGTGCCTCTGAATTTGCCATGAACAATCATTTTTAGGGCCTTAAAAACTCTTGACAACTTTTTGGTCGACTGACAAACCTGAAAGGATATGAAACATTGACGAAACATGGAAATGGAGCATAGCCCCGCAAATGTTCTCTGTCTTAAGTGCACAATCCTCCAAGCAATAGCGTCCAACAGATGTCAGACTGTTACAATACCTGCTGCTGATAGTGCTGTTGGATTGCGACTGCCTCCCTAATATATTTTTCCGGGTAAGCGATGGAATGATGACCTACTCACAGGTGCCGGCCCTGGTTCAACTGGTACTATGACGGAATCTGAGGTCAAACTCCCTTGTATGCATGAAGTATCTGGAAAATCACTTCCTGAAATATGTGCCATGCCAAGGTCCACCAGTACTTATTTTATTTGACGACCATAAATAAAAATATATGACAAAGTCCTATGAGCATTGCAACATATACCAAACTCCGAAAATGCACAGAACAAAGGTATTTCACATGCAAGCCAAGAGAGAAGTAAGAACAAATTTGTGAAGAGTAACTTAACGAAAAGAGCAAACCCGACAGTTACCGCCTTGGAACGGTCAGTCGGCAATATGGACCGACTGGGGTGCTTAAACCGGTTTTAGAGAGCTCTAACCTCGCACTTCCTGACGAGTTTCTCAAATGCAAGCAATGAAAAGAAAAACGATCCATTTAAATACAAAATGTCCAAGCGCTGCTATGTTCTATAATAAGTTAAAACGAAAGAAGTGACGTCATTGAAAAATAATGTCCACATAGTGTTAAGAAAAGAATATGGTTTTATTTCGATTTGAAAAACTACACAAAAATGATTGACTATAAATAAAATTGACTTTCTAAATCATGAACAAACATGACCAAAGACGAATAAATGGTTGTAGCATCATGTTCATGTGAAGATGGAATTGAAGAACCAAAGTCCAATGTCCATCAAAGGAAATTTGTTTGTTTGTTTATTGGGTTCATCGTCCCACCAACAGTGTTTTAGTTATCTGGAGACGGTGTCCACTTGAAGCAGATATAGTGCTGCCTTCACTGTGTATAGCATGCCGTGAACACCTGGCATGATACCACACCCAGTCACATTATCCTGACACCGGGCCAACCAGTCGTGGAACTACCCTTATATTTGCTTGAACGTTAGCAAGGGAGCTATACCACTACCATTTTTAACGACTTTGGTATGTCGCGGTCCGGGATCGAACCCGGTGCCTCCCGTACTTGGAGCCGACGCTCTGCCGATTGCGCTACCAGGTCAAAGGAAATACACGTAACAATCCTTATAATATGAATTAAATGACAACATATATTATATACACGGGGAGATTTTTTACGACCGCCACACTGCACAAGTAACATTGTTGTGATCATGAATAAGACTATATGACAAAGTCCTATGAGCATTGCATCATATACCAAACTCTGAAAAAGGCACAGAACAAAGGTATTTCACATGCAAGCCAAGCGAAAAGTAAGAACAAATTTGTGATGAGTCATTTAATGAATAGACTCAATAGAGCAAACCTGACAGTTACCGCCTTGAAGCGGTCAGTCTGCAATATGGACCGACATAAGTCACACATTAACTTAACACTGACTGAGTGGGGCAAAGACCATAACATTATTTTCTGTATTCTCCTCCACATACATCTCATGCGACGCAACCTCTAGATGTCGGATGTTTTGGGCCTCTAAAGAATGCATGTTACAGTGAATGCCAGGCCTTTATACGGAAAACACCAGGGATCCAGATCAACAAGTTCAATGTTGCAAGTATATCTGGAAAATACTAAAACAAGGGTCTTACAGCAGATAATCTGGTATTATCATTTAGAAAAACAGGCATTTATTCCCTTGAAAGAAAACAAATTAGTCAAGTAAAAACAGCCCCATCAACCATTTATGCAAATATAAGCACTGATATTTTTGAAAAATCTGAATAAAAAAATAAGGAAAACAATGTATCCAACTTCTTTGGCAGTATAAAAAGTAGCAAAAGTAGTAAAGCTTAGAAAAGGAAGTCACAGCCATCCATTTTTGGTAATATTATGTCACTTCTGAAACAAATACAGTCAGAGTTGCCAAAACCTTGTTGTACCAAAATTGAACATAAACACAACAAACAGTCACCCAAACCCAGCACAACTGCTGTGAGAGTAACTGTTGGTAATGACACGGATTGCTCTGCTGTCAATGTGTGAGATGAGGACATGTGCTGTGTAAATAACTCTTGGTAATGACACGGATTGCTCTGCTGTCAATGTGTGAGATGAGGACATGTGCTGTTTTTGTGAGAATTTCACCCCAGAATTCCTGAATCTGGCTTTTACCATTGACCTTAGACAGTGGAGGCAGTGTGATAGTTGCAACCAATGGACACACTTAAAATACTGAACTTAAGTCTGGTTTTTGAGGCGTGATTCCCAATGTTTTTGTCCTCATTATGAAAAGCAAAGCTAAAGTGGGTGATAAATAAATGCAGTGACTTGTATAAAAACATAACAAAACAATAAAATTACGTTAAAATTTATGTTATTATGGTATTGTATGGAAGTTTCACCCAGTAGATAAAATAGTTTTGTTGGTATGATGTCACTATGTAATAAGCTGATCCGAAATTGGTGTTACCGGTGTTACATTCATTGACAAAAACAAAATATAGGCTGATTGTCATGTTTTTGAGAATTATTTTGTATTTATAGAGATACTGATTATTTAATTGGACTATGGTGTTTAATAAAGAAGGCATGTAGAAATTGTATGTTGTATGTTTTTGTTTACAACATGTTTGATCATTGCTTATTTTCAATACGAAATTTACGATACCGATATTAGGTATTACCAGACTATGCCACAGGCTAGAACTATTTATATTTATTTTTGAGAAATAAGTAACATATATCGAATACTACGTCAGCGTGCGATCCACTGAGCCGGATTGTTTGAGTTGGCTGTGTAATACCCGGATTGCGCGAGAGGCGTAATATTCCTTTTATTATTTACCTTTAATAAACACTGAACACCTTTTTCTTGACCATAAATACATTTTAACTTGGACAATTTTTACCGCGGATTACCTTACCGAGGTAAGTTTTTTTCCACTACACATCTCGCAGAAATCTGGCATATATTGCGTTAAATCTATTTACACACTTTGTTTCGTTAGTTTGAAGAATAATACCACCAACAAACAATTATTGGTCATATTTAAAGGTAACAAGTGTTTAACAGGAAAACAACTGGAAATAACTGAATATGACCGATTTGTTCTATTTATAGAAAAAGTAGTCCATCATATCATGTACTTTCAGTTTACACAAGCAACAAGTAAAATACAAGAGGTTTTATCAAATACGGAGAGTGGAATACAACTATATGTATTCAACAAGAAAATACAAACTAATTTTGAAGATTAACATTCATAGGTATATTATAAAAGTAATTATATTTTTTCTTTAAACGCTAACACTCAAATTTCCGGCAAACTGCCAAACGCTCAAGGGCGCTGCCATATTAGAAAACACGGAAACAACCTCAACGTCATCCGATGACAACATCGTTTAGAGCCATTTACTGAACGTCATTTTACCGCCATTTTATGAACGCCAAGTAGCATAACGTTATGGCGCGCATGATTTACGTTGTAGCCAAGCGGTCGGACAGTTTGTAGTTTATAAATCCACGCTTACTAATTTTTTGCCTCTCAGTCCCCTCCGCTTATTTGCCTAATTATTCAGTTACATGAAAATTGTTTCACCGTACTTAAAAGAATGTACTCAGCGGATGGAACTGACAGGCAATTGATTTAGTGTTGATTGTGGTGGTGATGATGATGATGATGATGATGATGATGATGATGATGATGATGATAATGATGATGATGATAAGGAGGAGGAAGTGCAGGAGAAGGAAATGAAGGAAGAGGAGGATAATGACGATAAGAAGAAGAAGAGGAAGAACAAGAGGAAGAAAAAGAACAATAAGAAGAAAATGAAGAAGAAAAAGAAAGAAGATAATGCATCACGTCATTGATTTTTGCTGACAATAATGTTATTTAATTGTATACAGTTAGACCAATGCCACTTGTCCATAATAAAATGTACTTTATATTATATCATTATTCATTATTAAAGCAATTATACAACCTAACAAGGAAAAAATATTCGTCAGGAATATTTCCATTTGGATTCCTAGGGACGAGGCGTGAAAAGTACAACGTCTATGCGAAGGATTCCAACATGATCTAACAGCTAATTGTATCCCTGTACTCTTGTTAAAGAGTTTTTGTTGTTTGACGTCTTGTATCATGTCTTCAAGTGCTCTTAGTAGGATTATACCTAATGGCACTTAAAGTTACGGATCTTTGTCGGTATGGGATGGGATTTGCAGGCCTTTTTGCCAATACGGTGCAGGGACATTTTTATCATTATAGCACAGGGGCACTTATGAGGTGGCCAAGGACTGAACCCGGCCGAACTATTATACTGACACCGACGAGTCAAGCATAATACTGTCCCCCTAGCCCCGAGCGTTAGGAGGGAAGCCACTACTACCAACTTTAAAGTCTTTGGTTTGACCCGGCCGGGGTTTGAACCCGCGATCTCCCGATCTGCAAGCCGACGCTCTACCAACTGAGCTATTGCGGCCGGTTTTGCGGGTATGTGATAAAAGGTGATTATTATGTGTTATATATTGTTCTATGTTTTGAACTGCTTATTCTAATTTACGAAAGGTAGTGTAGAAAATGTAGTTTCAAAATCTGTGAAAGAATTACATGGAATGCTCCAGACATAATCAATATATGTTTTTGTTACTGAGATTAATCTCTTTGACCATTATATGTGACATTAAAATGCACCTAAAATGACTTTATTAGTATGGTATGGTTGCCTATTAAATATGATAGGAAATTGTCTGCACTGCACAATGTTATTGTCAAATTTTTCATTCATTGGAAAAGGCCCATCATTAATTAAATTAAGGACGCAAGAGAATTAATCATCTCTGCACAACACGAATCACGAGTCCGTAAAGATTTACTTCAGAAACTGTGCAGAAACTCGATTTGTAAATGTAACTCTAACTTACCATTCACATTAGCGGTTCACAGTGCAGTTTATCTTACATAGTCATCCTAAAACTACATATAGGTAACAGTATGATACTTAACCAAGCACAAACAACCGCTAAAGTGATGAACAAGAAAGTACATAAAATAGAAAAGTTGAAAATGCACCGACAATACTTTAAAATAGTAACAACAGTGTTTAAGTGTCTGTTAGAAGATCATCATAACTGTTAATGTCACATCGGAATAACTTGTTCGATTAAAATGCTTTTCTCCACTAATTTGAAATAATGAAAAAACAAACAAACAATGTTTATGGTATTTAACGCCTTATGAATTACAGAAAAAATCTGGACGTATTTTATGAATATTGTAATAAGTGGGGTTTAGAGCTTAATTGTGAGAAGGCAAAAATAGCTGTTTTCAGAAAAAAAGGAAAAAAAAACTGCAAACGAGATTGGTCCTTTAACGGCCAAGTTATTGAGGTAGTAAATGGTTTAAATTATTTAGGTACTGTTTTTAACTCTACCGGATCTTTTGCGCTTCATAACGAATATTTATCTGGGAAATAACTGAAGGCACTAAATGTATTATTAATTAATTGCAAAGACATTTCAGTAAATCCGAAATTATAGTGTCAGCTTTTTGATGCGTTTGTTGGATCTATTTTGAATGACGCAACAGACGTATGGGGCTTTACAAAGTCAAAACCAATAGAAAGACTGCATCTTAAGTTCTGCAAAAGAATTCTCAATGTTCGAGGAAACAGTAGCTCGAGAATTAGAAAGATACCCGCTATATGTAACTAGATACGTAAGAATAGTAAAATATTGGTGCAAATTAGTAAAAAGCGAAAACGAAGTAATAAGAAGTAGTTATAAGGTAGCCTTAGCAGACTGCAATAGAGGAAAGGTAAATTGGGTCTTTAATTGTAAGAAGCTGCTAGATAATTAAGGATACTCTTATGCTTTCAACAATGCCGATGTATTGGATGTAAAAGTGTTTCCAAATCGATTTAAACGAACGGTAACTGACTGTTTCATGCAGGAATGGAATGCGTCTTTAGGAAAAGGTCCGATCCTGGAAGAATACAGAGTTTTTAAATTATGCTTTAAGTACGAATCATATCTGGACATACTGCCTTATAATAGTCGCTTTCATTGTACAAGTCTAAAAATATTAGCTCACTCATTGAGAATTCAGACAGGTCGTTTTGGAAACAACTTTGTGCCCAGAAATGAACGCTTTTGTAATTGTTGTAATACCAGAGATATCGAAGATGTTTATCATTTTTTACTGATATGTCAGCTTTATGACGAGTTGAGAAAATTCATATAGATTCTTTTATTTTCCGAAGACCATCAGTTTATAAGTTGAGTTTAATAATGAATACACTTAAACCGAAAAAACTCTCGAATGTTGCACAATTTGTTAAAAAAGTGGTAATTAGAAACATTTTTAAACACAAATAATCATTAAACTGTCCTTTTATTAAACCAACAAAGAAAATCTTAGATTGTTTATATAGGTTAGACAGAAATACCTTTGTAAACACACTACTTGGTGTACGTTGCCCTGCTCTGGAAATATTACTTTGCGAAAGATACAAAGCCTTCTTCGGATGTGTGTTCAAGTATCTTCACTTTGCATGGCTTGCATATGTTTCATCATAAACACATTTCAATATATACCGGCTATACCTCAACCTGACATATATTTTGTATCACATATTAAACTCTTGCTTTTCGTTTCGGCAAGATTTTCAAACACAGCCGAAGCTCTAAATACAGATGCGTACATATATATTACGTGTTACTTGTCTGCCTAGCTATCACTTTTAATTTTCCGAGATAAGTACACTCATCTAAGCGTTAATTTTAAGTTTGTCAGGATTAAAATAGAACTCATCACGTACTATCTTGTATGTTGCATACTACATCATTTTTACAGAAAGTAATCACTATAGGATATGTCAGGAGTCTATAAATGGTAATGCAACTGTAAATATCATATTGTCTGGATTACATAGGTACGTTCGCTCTTTTCACTTTTTTATTTTGCCACATTTTCAATGAGTATGCATTGTACATGTAAATATCACTTTCTTTCTCTCTGTTTATTAACTTACTTATTTATTTATTTTGCATTGTTTCCATCGATTTTTGTAAATCTTCAATACTGGAGGAAAATAAAGATATACACGGGGACGTAACAAAGCATAACCCTGTATTCACTTCAGCTTAAATTTAATCTTTCAAATACAACAGATCACATAATTTACAACCTCATTGTTTAACTAATTTGCTATAAACCAAGTTCTTCAGCGGTCTGTAGGCCAGATCAGTCTATATAGTTATATAAATTGCTGGTACATTTATCCTGTAAATACTAGGGATGGGGGATATTGTGGCCAAATGTCAATGTTATTAAATGTATGAATGTATAATATTCTGTTGTCTCAAAAAAGTAACATTTAAGCTTCACCAACGTCGCTTATCTGATTTTAGATATTTCGTGTTTTCTTCAATGGTAAGGCAGTATTTTTTCGTTTTAAACAATATGAATTTCCGCCTAATGTTGACTTAATTAGATAATTAGATCTGTATATTAAAAAGATAAGAAATCGTAGTGTTGATTCACAACACCCTTAATTTAGACGAATTTACGAATACATGTTTCACCCTAACTGAATCATGATTGTTGTGACAACTACCGCACAGATTAAGGACACCAACAAGCAGCTGAAATAAAGCATTTTAA
Source organism: Sinonovacula constricta (assembly GCA_007844125.1). Classification (NCBI taxonomy): domain Eukaryota; kingdom Metazoa; phylum Mollusca; class Bivalvia; order Cardiida; family Solecurtidae; genus Sinonovacula; species Sinonovacula constricta. The sequence continues at coordinate 76,248,508 of CM017556.1, read as the reverse complement.
CCTAGCCAAGCTGGTATTTTCTACTATGTTATTTTCGACTCAAATGGTCAAATATCACCTTTCACTGCAGTGAATGCTAAATTTAGACAAAGAGATTCTACATAAATAATTGAAAAATATAAGTATACAACGAATGACCTAAAGATTACACAAATAATATCTGAAACAAAAGGGTTGTGACATGCAAACAATCAACACGTTACTTCTGGACTTACGAAAGATCAATCATTATTTATTGTCAGTATCTCGATATTCCCAATCTTTCCAGCTATGTAAACTTGTTTGAACTGAATACATAATTATTTCCGCCGTTGGACGGCTCACTCCATGTAAAAACACTCAGAAATGCAGCAGTTTTGTCTAGGTATGGTCTATGTCGTTGTTTTATTTGCTGCAATTATCGGGCTTTATGCATATTTAACGAGTTGTGATATATACTTGATTTCTAAAAGTAAACAAAACAAGTTTATCTTTAGTACTGACCAAAACAATCGAGATGGTTTATTAGAAACTTCAGAAAATGACCGCACCAGTTTCAGCAAGCAGTAGAGCGCTGGCTCCAGGTATGGAAGGCCTCGAGTCATACTAAAGTCGTAAAAAGACGCTCAAACAAATATAATGGTTGTTTCACTACTGAACGCACCGGTGTCAGTGTAACTTGTTACTTTTAAATTTGACTGGCTTGTCTGCCGTTGTCCTGTGCATTGTCCACTTTTAAAATATATGTTACAATACACAACAGACCTAGTCATTTTTTCTAATTGGTGTGGTATCAAATCAGGTGGTCACGGTACGATATAAACAACCAACGCAGTGCTTTATCTATTGCAAATGGACAACGTCTCCAGAGAACTGAAATATAGTGGATGAGACGATAAACAACCAAATAAAACAAACTTGCAACTTTGCATAATAAAATGGGTTTTAATGGTAAAGCCAAACTTGTCTTTTACAATTGATCTGAATCGTTGTAAAATTGAAATACAGTTTGACTTAACAAAAACAAGGGTGGAGTACGGTCAGTCTAAATAATAATATTTTTTTTCCTGAAGAATTACTTTGGAAAGTACGTTAAAAAGAACATAAAATACATAACAAGCAATGTTTTGATATTGATTTTGGTATTATCAGGTTATCAGAATAGTGGTCGAAAAGTATAACAAAGTATCAATGCCAGGTTTTAAATTAGATAGCGGTTTCTTTATAGAGATTTTTGTATCTCTAGTTAAAGAGCTTACTTTTTTGTGAAATTAAACTTTCGGTTTATATTTAAGTATACACAATAACATGTACTTAAAGAAACACATAGCGGTTTCATTGCAATGGCTAACCAAAGTTAAATGCTACTCTTTCGTTTAAAGTATATACCATTTTGATATATAAAGTGGCATAGCTGTACTTGTTGCATCTTTGTAACTAAGCATCTCGTTTCGGCAAGCCATACTGAAAGGGGTGATACCGGTAGACACAATCCAGCTATACACCATTTATTCGGTAAGCATCACCATAAAACACATAATATATTATGTGTTATTGGTATTGCCCGGGATATAAAGCAAACAGTAATATAGAATTGTTTTATATGCTATTCTACGAATACCATAAACAGATTACATTGTAATTGCTTACTATTATACTATAAATAGACAAATACATACAATACACATGTATATGATGCAATTTGACAAATTCATATCTGAAACGCATATAAATCATATTAACGACTTCCTTGTTCTATTTTTCACAATTTCTATTAGTATTTAATCCAATTGCTTTTCTTGCATAACACTCGCAAACAAAAGCTAGCGCACGAAGCACGTTGTGTTAAGTCGTAGATATGTTGTTTTGTTGCATTTAACCATACGTCGTATCTCTATTTTTTCTCCGTTTATTATGATAATTATTATGATTGCTATTGTTGCCTTTGCTTCTGTAATATTTGCAACATTTCTCTTCGTCTTTTGACGAAATAACCCATTATCATTCTGCCTCCGTCATACATCTATTTCTCAGCATACTCCCACTTTTCCACTCTTCCTTATTAGCCCTACGCATTCCTCGTCCTAACTTTTGCTTAAAATTTCATTTGTCATAATAAGAGCATGATTGACCATTGACACTAACTATTAACAACTTTTGTGTATATTGAATGCCTAGTGTTACTAACACCTCATTGCGCTTTCTCAATTTTGGTCACAAAGTGTGTTCCCCCTCCTCACTCTGTCTGTCACTTCTATCGTCTCCTCCGTGTTTGTCTGCCCCCTCCTCGTTAGTATGTCTTTTCTTAACCCATTTTGTATTCACATACATTATTCTTTTTGGACCGGAACTAACAGTTATGTATCAATATTGGAATTATATAACTTGCCTCATGGTGTACGTCGTTGTACCTGAGAGGTAATAATCACGTATTGTCTGTCTGTCTGTGACCATAATTTAATAAGGTTTTCAAACTCATAACAATTTGGAGTATGTAGTTATTTCATAATTGCACAAGATTGCAACAAAAGTGTGATCTTTAATTGATGTTTGCCTCCCGTAATTATTGTGGTAGTAGCACAAGCGCTATTCTTGGTTGATAGTAAGTCCTGTATAATGATCATTTATAAGTTCGTTAACAATGTTATTTAACTGAAAATCTACTTAACATGCTCTACTACATTTGAATATTAAATGTGTTATTCATTTAAAACTACGCAAGTATGCACCTCCTGCTTAATGTTTTTAAATGTTGTTCAAACAGATTTTACTTTAATTAATTAAATTTACTATGATATCGTTCTCTTGACGCGATATTTAGTTGTGTTTTCTCTGAATTTTCATTCTTTAAACGTAATATTAAATCTCCGTTGCAAGAAACAATATGTCTCTTTCAAGATTTGTGCATTATTTCAAATGTCTTTCAAGTAGATTTGTAATTTAAGTTTAAAAAATAAACAAAATTGAACAATTTAAGTGTTGCTCTCATTCATGAATTACGTTAAGAAAAAGAGCGAAGTGCGAACATCTTTTGCCAAACAGGGGCGAACCGTGAATCTCGTCTCCTTTCATTAAGGCGAACCGTGACCAATCAAGGGAAGGCGAAGTGTGAAAACGGCGAAGTGTTTCTAATTAATGTTCAAGGAGGTGAAATCCCTTTTCCAGAAGGAAGAATAAACTGTTCAGAGTCCCTCTTTGTCTTTTCGAGTTGGTCTATCCTTTTCAATTCATATTTGTCAGTAATAGCTAGCATGGAGCGCCAATAATTCGCTCGATTAGCTTATATATCCGTCCAGACACATTCAATCTACGATTGCTAAGTATTTTTCTCCAACCTGTTAGCTTGAAATGGTTCTCTTCTTTGTTGTTTACACTCGCTTCGTTGATGCTTTCCGCCATCCTTTTTTAATTAGTCCCCAGAGGGTCAGCGGCGAGTAACCTCCCTTTTAAATCAAGGGAAGTATCGGAAAGGCCAATTTAAATTTGTTTGCAGTCGAATAGAAACAAACATAGTGCTGCCTTTATCGCGAACAGATTATCGTGAACACCTGGCACGATACCACACCCAGTCATAGTATACTTTATGCTCACATTGGGCCTGCCAGTCGTGAAAAAACTACCTTTAAACTTGACGAGCTTAGGATCTATACCATAACATTTGCAAAGACTTTGGTATGTCGTGGTCCGTTTATCGTCAGGGGCCTCCGGTACCTTATGCCGACGCTCTACTTATTGTACTACTATACCCGGTGTGACATGAAACAAATTAATAGAGGGAAGAAACAATGTTGTTTTCACGCCATATTAATTAGTTCAAGGTCAAATGCCTTCTCTGAATGGATATTCAACCGCATCACTCATTTAGCATTAAACAGTTGGAGAATGCAAATTGCATGCATTTGCAAATTCGTTTTAAAGAAAATGCTATTATCATTAGACCAGAAGGACAGCGGTCTTTAAAGGTGGTGCTAATGGCAGACAGAAAATGCATAAAGAAATTAAACAATATTGTGGTGGACCAAAACTTTTTTTGAAAAGGATTTGCCCGTGTTCTTGTGGTAAAATCGCCGAATCGTAACACCTTAGGTAACCGTTTTTTTTAGCTAGATATCAAATATAGTCTAATAACTTGATCTTATCTGGCTGATTCTAATAATACCGGAAAGAAATTGATAATAAGAGTATATGACAAAGTCCTGTGAGCATTGCAACATATACCAAACCCTGGAAAACGCACAAGACAAAGGAATTCACATGCAAGCCAAATGTAAGAAATTTATGATGAGTCATTTAACAAAATGAGCAAACCCAACAGTTACCGCCTTGGAACGTTTACTTGGGAAAAAGGACCTAGTCGATAAACATCTGAAATGCGACAGAGCTACGTGGGCTGAACTAGGATGGACCTTAGAAGGCGCATATTTTTTTTCAAATGTAGGACTTTCTAAAGGGGAATGTGAAAGACCTCAAGAAAATAATTGTATATTTCCAACTCGTAAATATCTGACAATTCAGGTTAAATAGACATCTATATAATTACACAACATCAAGAGCGACAGAGAAGAGATTACTTGGGCCCTATTGTATGTCTTGTATGTCGTGTATGTCTAATATGTCTTTATTTGCAAATGAATATTGGACTTTCGTCCCTCGTAACCCCATAGATTATAAAAAATAAGAGAAAAACTATTTTAAAAATGTTGATTAATTAATTTTGCAAGTGGTCCCATATATTAGGTTATCAGTTAAATTGATCACATACCTGGTTTAATACACTAATTATAACCAAAGTGCCATAGTTTTTGCAGTAATATATGCTAGGCCTTCAGTAAGGACACACCTTTATCAATGAAAATAATTTCAGATGTACATCCTAAACAAGAGTATCACTGGACATAATTAATGCACTGTTTTCTCGCGTGTCTTTTTTCGATATGCTAATATTAACGAAAAGAGACACGCGAGAAAACAGTACATTCATTTACGGAATTATAAAAACGTTAATTGTTTAGGGTTGATCATCATATTTACAACCCAACTGTTAATTCCAGAGAGAATCAAACACATTGTCATTACCAGCACTGTATACTTTGAGTAGTATTCACCCTATTTATAAGTAACGACCAATTATACATAATAAAACTACAGTATACAATCTCTATACATACGCGTGCTATCTGTGCTGACTGACCAGGTGTAAAATTACTTCTCAAGATATTCTCAAGATTAGTTACCGTAAAACATCCAACAATACACAATACCGCTTCGAGATAGATATGCACAGTGGTTTGACTTTTATTTCTGTTCTTTGAATAAAAAGTAATAACAAAGAAACTGTTTAGTTGCCAGTTAAGGCTTGATATGTTTGATTAAACAACTCCTACCACTATTCTATCTAAATGCATTCGCATTTTGTTTTCCAACTTTCCAACACACTTTGAAAAACGATGCACTAACCTTTTTGAAAAAAAAGGTAGTTTTGGACAATTATATATAGTTTGGTTGTACTAGCTTTATAAGCTTTTTTCTCTTTTACTGACTAGAATACAAAACAACAGCTACGAATTATTATATTAACAGTTCACTACGTCTCTCAAAACTGCCTTACAGAGCTGGTAGCAGTGATTTAGCAAGCACTGTAACCTACTGTAACCTACTGTTAGATGAGAAATATTGCAGGAACAGAAAGCCCTACAAACTATATTTGTTACAGACTGCTATATAGCTTTATTGTCTGACTCCGCTAATATCTAAACATTGCCTATACATATCTTTAATCAAGTATTTTAAGCATATTATTTCTTTTTCTTCATGATAACACGTAATAACACTTAATGTCCATAGCTTTATTCCATTGATACCGGCAAATATGTTTATTGATTTATCTTTATTTATTTACTACATTTATCTTTTCTTGCTCAAAAACCTCCAGTATTAATGTCAATGAATGAAAACCAAATAGAAAACATCTGTACTCGACTGATTTGATTATTTTTGCCGTTATTTTTACGGACAATAGAAATCCAGATTTGTCAAAAGTATAATGGCTTGCTGATTTTCAAGAAATCCAGTTGATAAAGTCAGTCACAGTTAAAAAGACCGTTGGTAGAGAAAAGAAAGGTGGGTTATCCCATATCTGTCTGTAAATGTAGTATTTTTTCCGAATCAGCTCATCCTGTAAGTGCATTATATTATCTTTAATTGGTATCATATCCCATAATCCTAGTTTAGATAAGATATATTATGAACACGTGGTGCATGTTATGAATAAGAATATATGACAAAGTCCTATGAGCATTGCAACATATACAAAACTCCGAAAAAGCACAGAACAAAGGTATTTCACATGTAAGCCAAGCGAAAAGTAAGAACAAATTTATGTTGAGTCATTTAACGAAAAGAGCAAACCCAACAGTTACCGCCTTGGAACGGTCAGTCGGCAATATGGACCGACTGGGGTGCTTAAACCGGTTTTACAGAGCTCTTACCTCGCACTACCTGACGAGTTTTTCAAATGCAAGCAATGAAAAGAAAAAACGATCTATTTGAATACAAAATGTCCAAGCGCTGATATTTTCCATAAGTTATGACGAACGTAGTGACGTCATTGAAAAATAATGTCCACATAGTGTTTAGAAAAGAATATGGTATTATTTCGATTTGAACAACACATTTACCCATACAACGTTATGTCTCACTTTAAGCTGGTTTATTCAGTTGTCGGTTGTTTAATTGCTTACTTTTCCAGGTCGTTGAAAAATGGAGACGACTTGCAAATACTTTTAGATAAATAAAATTATTCGCGTTTCTTTCAAAGTTTCATTGACTTCAAGCGAAAGGAAGCAACAACAGATGGTCCATTGCAGGATTCATAAACAGACATAGCTAAGAAACTGGATATGTAACTGACATAAAGTCAACGGCTACGGCAAAATATCACGCACACTATAACGGTTTAATCCCACCACAGAAAGTGAAAGCTTGCTTCAAACAGACCACCCTTTTCTAATTTGTAGTTTGATTAGGGGGGTTCAACCAGTAGCAGAGAGTACAGTCTTTCTGTATTACTTACACGTTTGAAACTGCCAAATGACTAAAATACATTTACTGCGCAATTATGGAATGTTGGACAAAAATAAGCACATACTTCATGTAATCAGTTTTAAAGTTTAATTGCTCCAAGGTATTGCAATTTTACAACACAGTATCTTCTTATGCGCCTCTTGTTGCAAGGCTACTGATGTAAGATTGAGTTCATTTAATTGTTCTAACGTCGGCCATATCGTCCTCTTTTTAAACCATGAGTTATCGATTCAAGCGAAATATCTGGATTATCTTATAAAACTAGACTGTATCATAAATTTGTCAAGAATGCTTAATTTATTTTTATGATCATCTTGTTTTCACAAACAGAGTACAAGTACATTGAACGAAGATAAGAGCATGCGTCAACAGTCAACATTCAGTGTACTATGTTCAAAGTCGGATTATGAAAGCGGACTAAATTCAAATTGTAATGCTATTTGACATATCGAGTTATGAAGAGTTGTTATTTAATTTGTTATTAATGTGAATAACAGTAAGATGCCTAGGGCCTTCATAGTCAAATGCCGTCGCATCTCATCTCCTAACCATGGAATATTTGGCAACAACCTAAAAACGACAAAATATTACAATAATAATCAGTTATGTGTAACAGCATTGCATTTTACGATATTGGCTTTTGGATTTGTTTTGTAACTTACAATTATGCACCCGCCAAGATTACATAATGCATAGAGATTTAAGTTACCCTTAGTCCAAAAAATGTCAAACTGATTGCATGGAGTATTCTTTTTCAATGTAGCATAGCAAGAAAAAAAGAAAAAAGAAAAAAAAAGATATGTCTTTAGGTTGTATGTAATGGGACATGGTTGTATTTCAATATCAATATCTGTTTATTGTTGATACTCGTGTAATATTTGAAATTACACTACACCTACAAAACAATTTAAAGAAAAAATGTGGTAAGCAGCAGCACAGAAAACATACTGGACATGAACGTACATAAATAATTTTGCATAAAACATCTTTAGCACATAAAATCAAAATTGTTATGCCTACGGACATTTTAGTTTATATTCTCCAAATACATTCATGTTGTGGAAAATATTTAATCCATTTAGACAAAACATTAAAAGAGTGAAAAATAAATCATTTAAAAAGCCCATGTCTATCCATAAATGTTTGGATAAGTTAGCCAATTTTAAATGAGTGGAATATCTGCTTTAACATTCGTATGACGTCGCATCTTCCTTTTAGAAAAACGTATCTAAATTTAGCCCAACATATAAAATGTCTTTTTGATTGTCATTTCATTATTTCCGACTTTATTTTCCTATTCATGATCACAACAATGTTACTTGTGCAGTGTGGCGGTCGTAAAAAATCTCCCTGTGCATGTAATCTGTGTTGTCATTTAAATCATCCTATAAGGATTATTACGTGTATTTCCTTTGATGGACATTGGACTTTGGTTCTTCAATTCCATCTTCATATGAACAGGATGCTGCAACCATTTATTCGTCTCTGGTCATGTTTGTTTATGACTCAGGAAGTTAATTTTATTTATAGTCAACCATTTTTGTATAGTTTTTCAAATCGAAATAATACAAAATTCTTTTCTAAACACTAAGTGAACATTATTTTTCAATGACGTCACTTCTTTCGTCATAACTTATAGAAAATATCAGCGCTTGGACATTTTGTATTCAAATAGAATAGTTTTTCTTTTCATTGTTTGCATTTGATAAACTCGTCAGGAAGTGCGAGTTAAGAGCTCTGTAAAACCGGTTTAAGCACCCCAGTCGGTCCATATTGCCGACTGACCGTTCCAAGGCGGTAACTGTTGGGTTTGCTCTTTTCGTTAAATGACTCAACATAAATTTGTTCTTACTTTTCGCTTGGCTTGCATGTGAAATACCTTTGTTCTGTGCCTTTTCGGAGTTTGGTATATGTTGCCATAGGACATTATCTTATATTATTATTTATTACGAACATTAGAATCATAGTAAAGATATAACAACGACTTTTACGATGCAGACATGATTCTATCAATCCTGAGAAATGTCAACCGGCATTTACCAAAGTACATTGTCTAACAGAGTCAAACGCATATTTAACAAATTTACAAACATTAAAGCGTCTTTATATTAACAATTTAAATTGCACATGTGAAGCCTACTGACTTTTAATATGGAACAACAAGGTTACCATTCTTGCATTCCATTTTGATTTTTAACTCGTTCCTGATAATCGAGCGCTTTGTAAAAATAAGGCATCCATAAAAACGATAAATATGATTTAATTAACAGGACGCTACTGTCACTTAAAGTTTTCTGTTTGTAAAGGAATATTCGACTATTTAATTGTACTAAAATGTATTCGGATAAACTTTTATGCATGGTGATTTTCTCAAAAAAATTGTAAGGCCCCAGGTTTAGGTGTATTAAAGTGAATTCTTTTTCTTTCATAAATGTTAATTTCTTCGCATCTTGGAAATACACATCAAGTTTAACATCTGATTTTTAGCATAAGCACAATGATAAAGACTGTTGCTCTTGTTAACAAGATAGAACAACCAGTCTTATACGAATGATTTAGCTACATTCGTATTGGCAAACTGCATCTCATCTTATTTCGAATGTTATTAGTTTCTGCGAATTCCTTTGTTTACACCATCTTCATTCAAAGGTAAGTGATCCTATATGCTTAAAATCCATGTACTAAGCTGTGTAATCACTTTGTTTTATAATAGAAATCACTAATTGTTTTGTAGGGCATTTTATATAGAATATTCATTATTTATTGTCTGAGCAGACGATCAACCTTGACATGGTAGCCCTTTTACTTTATGCAGTATATTCACAATATCAACCTGTGATTCAGTAGTGTTTTTTTCAGTAGTATGTGTACTGGTATGACATTAATAGGTGAAACATTCGGTGGAAACATGTCACTAGAAATATCAGCAATATCAGCTAAACAAACAACTAAATGAATCAAACACGAATGACTAAATACAATGAATCAAAACGATCAAATGTCGTAATGTCGACAGCACAATTGTTTAAACATTAAATCTAGTATATTTGACATTTATTTCAGTCAAATGTGGTAAGATAAGATGGCATCTGCCTTTTTTTATATCACACATTGCAGAAAATTGTCCCAAAGTGAATATTTTTGCTTTAGATTCAATGGATATTTATGAATGAGAATTATGTGAAATAAGCTTCACAAAGACGCTCTATATAACAGAGTTGTCTCGTTCTCAGCATCACGTTCATTATTTAATATTTTTCACGATGTCTGTTAAAATTGTTTGGCTGGTTAATTAACCGCATTTCTCAAGTCAGACAAACCTTTCAACATTGTATTTAGCAAGGGTCCTTTGTGCACTTAGATTAACGTCATATTTTTGTTTGCTTTTAGACGAAAGACTTTCGCATAAATGAAAATGTGCGAGTGTAACTACATCTATATTAACAATGTTCTACTAGACTCGATCTATTTTCTGCGATGAGACTAAAAGGTAAGAGTTCTTGATTGAGAGACTAACTTTAAAGATGCATCATATATTATTTGAGGAACATTATATTAGGTACTTAGTGATCACATTTACACAGTAGTCTTGTTATTTCAAAAAGGGATTGCATGCGATGAACACTGTGCAACTTGTAATATCTTTTCGGTTAATTTGCATTATAACTGATGGAGGAAAGGCATACAATGAAATGAAATGAAAATATGACAATGATCGAAACTGCATAATAACATGCACATTAAGGATCCCCATCGATCAGTTCATGGTAAAAAGGAAATGCAATATCAACCGTCACACAAGGTTTTGGTTGTTCCTGGAATTGTAGCAGTGTTTGTTGCAGTTCATGGCCAATTTTCTAACCAAGAAGTTGGGTAATTGTGTAGTGTTTAAAATTGTCATTCATTTAGTACAATAGAAAGTCCCACAAGAAAGATCATTTTATGGACTTTCTTATCGAGAAATTAGTGATGTCGTAATAATTACAATATCAATTATGTTTTATTGTCGATTTTGCTGGCACCTTATTATATACTGTTATATAACATGTACATCAACATCTTTAAATTAAGGCATAAACTAAGTATAGAAATCGGTTAGGACATTGTGATATAAGATGTTCATGAAAAGCCTGGATAGGTTATATACCTTTTTACTGTTACCACATTGAATCATGGACACTTTTCTCTTTTACTAATTGAAACCGTTCCGAATTTATATCGTTTCATTACCATTATCAATATAGTTTTTATCCTCTTTTTTACCCTCATTTTCAGAAGGTCAATTTATCTTCACTTACAACATAAATATTTACCTGATCCTAACCTTTAAACATGGGTTACTTCTCGCCCATATTGGTTTAACATGTTAACCTGTTACAGTTTTTGCGTCGCCTTTGACGCTTCACATCAACGACAATGAAATGCTGAGAATACACAGATTTTCTCCAGGCATTAATGTCACTGCTTAATACATTAATTTTCACCAATCACAATGCTATTCCAGCCCATTTGATACGCTGATGACAAGGTCCTAAGACAAACACAAAAAATATGTTTGAACTATCCCTTGACGAAATGTATACATATGCATACATTAAATTCAAAAGTGACACAAACACTGAGACAAGACATTGCACAAATATAGAAAAAAACCCAACACAACACCAAACAACTACATTTGCCGCTTTGATATGTTTAGGGTCCGTGTAAATACCGTCCTTTCTTTTTTTTCATTTTTGTTTTTCTAGTAAGGAAAATGAAAAAGGTATAGAATGTTATTTTTTTCTATATCGATTAAAAAAAGACACCCCCACCCCAAGAAATATATGTATTTCAAACCGAACAGAAATAGTACCAAATACTATCAAGGCCAATAAAGATGAATGACCGCACTCTCATTTCTGGCTGCCATTCAAACTTGTGTCTCTTGTATTGGCAGTTACTTCCCTTGCCGAGCCAAGAGATCGCAGCGCCACTCGGTTGTTGTTTTCCATTTTGTGAAATGGTAAACGGTAAACGGTTAGAGTTCTCCTTTTTTAATCTACATGTTTACGTTAGGTGTTTTTTCTTAAAATTCGATATATAAAACACAAACAATAAAGAACGTTCTGTACCTTTTCCGTTTTTCTAACTAGCAAAACAAAAATAAAGAAATGAAAAGACGATAGATACACGGACCGTTCAGCCATCAAAGATAACGACAGAGAAGCCTTAATTGTTATTGGAGAGCTTCAACAACCCACTTTCTAATAGTTTTTCTGGTAGACAAACATTTTAAATGAAAATATTAAGCCTAAATGAAACAACAGTTTGTATAATTAATACGTGTTATTAACACTATAACAGTTCCTCTCTTCGGAGTTATGCAATTCTTCCACTTTACATTACAAGTTTATTAAAATCTTTTAGTAATATAACGATATATGTTATAATGTGCTCGTCTAATATTTTGTGTTTTATGTTTACTGTTTAAATAAACGACGAAAATATAAACCACTCAATAAATAAGTAACATTAATAAATTTGATAAATATCTTTGCTTATAAAGTCCACTTTGTTCTACCAAGCGTTTTCCTATTTTTGTGATACTGATACGACCATAGCGAAACTAGGAACATTTAATGAATTTTATATAATTTTGATAGTCTAATGTACTATGCATTAGTGTGTACCTTGTGTTATTTCAATTTCTTAGAAATGATAGTACAAGTCAGCACAATTGTCTTTTTCTCACAATCAGTTCAGATTGATTGTAAAAACGACATTTTGCAACTGTCGTCCAAAACATGTTATGTGTTTTATTTTTGCGTGTTGACACTATTTCATGGATGAATATCAAACAATAATGGTGTGTATTTAGAATATAAAGTGAAAATTGAAACTAAATGTTACAATAATCAAAAGTAACAAAGACATGCGGAAATGTTCAAGATAATCTTTATTTTGGCCTTATCAGGTAAAAAAGTAGACTCTTTATTTCTTTTTATTTTATGTCTTTATTTATGATGGCTTGATTTCATGATTTCTGCTTATGTTGGTGTTAAAATGTTTATCGTTAAAATGTAAAATGGACAGTTTTTTATACTATAAACTGTATACAACTTTCATTGTTTACATTAGCTTTCCAAAACATTTTCTGATGTAATAAAAATAACAACAACATAAAAGGAACAACACAAAGTAAAACATAATTAATATTATTCCATAAACCATGATATTAATGTTTGAGCCCGACAGAAAAAACATTGAAATTGACTGATTGCATATGCTCAAACGTTTGGTGAAAAGATTACATTCGTGGAAAAGATTAAGCTAATATAAGACGACTTATGTGAAATAATGGAATAATGTTTGGTACATATCCGTGAAAATCTCGAACAGAGAAGGTTAAACCAGCATTATATTTAAAAGCAGTATTTTGTCATAATATCGCTTGAAGCACTCATTGTAGACATTTATGTGTACATTGTGTTGTTTAAAATTAATGTTATTTAGCAATATAAAATCTATCAATATAAATCTTTATGTACACGAGTAAATAAAAAAAGCAATTGTCTATAACTCGTTAAGAATCACAAATAGTCACCAAGACCGACTAAACCACAGCTGCTGCAATAGATGTAAAGATTTAATACAAAACCAAAATGGTAATATAATTTTGCAAAATAACAAATATAATTAAACCAGTAGAACATAACTTCATTTCACCTTTCAATTTAACAATTAAACACACGAAACACAAAAGATTAATACTTTAAATGTTTACAAGTTTATTAAAATCAATCTTAATTATAAGGGCTAAATAATAACGTAAAGTATTGACAGATAAATTCATGCCTATTTGGAGTAAAGATTCCGTTGTAAAAGCAAAGGCTGTAATTGTGATTGTAAGGTGTCGTTTAATTGCCATAAGGTATTTAAACAATTTTAAGTCTTTTCATTTCTTTTCCCCAATTATTTAGCCGTTAGGAATTTTCTAGAAAGAAATCTCATGAAACTATGTTATATTTACACGCTGAACCAAGAATGCTGCACTTTGCTCTAGGTAGAATTGACTTGATTGACTTGATTCATATAGAAAGAAGTACTTATAAAACAACATTATTTTAAATCAAACAGATTATACAAATTATCTAGCAAATTGTTATTTAAAGTTACAATTTTAGACATTCGGTAGATAAAATTATCTGCAGGTTTAAGCACAATCTGAAACATAGAGCGACCTAAACCGTCATGTGTTTATAGCAATCCCATTAAAATCACATCCTAACTTTCGCTTCATTACCTTCCGCTGGTTAGGATCTGATGACATCGCATTAGGTGTCACCTCAATTTGACCTTCGATTAGCCAATGAAATCGTCGGCTGCAAAATGTTGGGGTATAACTTCATGAATATTCGCCAGATTACGGCTATTTACGGAAATTCATATTGAGCGGCAATGTCCAAGGTATTCCGATTAAAGGTGTGTCCAATTTTTAAGACGGCAGCCCTCATTGACATTTGCGATCCAGAACGCCAAAAAATTACATTCGTTAGGTGATCGGTGCTGTTTTTGCGGGATGTCATATCTCCAGGTTCTGATAACGGGTAGTGGGAGCAAACACACTAAAAACAGTTCAAACAAAAACTTAGAATCAATGAAGAACGCCTTCAGAATATGAAAAAGGTAGTGAAGTGTTTGTCACTGTCTGACAACGATACCGATGTAACGAGGTTTCTGATTGGTCAAGTTTGACGTCATCGGCTCATTAATATTTATAACTTAAAGGTCATTTCGAGGCGACCTTTATCGGGATGTTATCAGATCCTAACCAGCGGAAAGTAATGAAGCGAAAGTAAGGATGTGATTTTAATGAGATTGGTGTTTACAAAGACCTGCAACTTATTGTCAAAGTCGTTATATCAAAGCAAAAGATTAAATATATAAGTACTTTAACATATGTTCTGGTCCGTGGTCACATTATGCATATTATTACATCCGAAATTTACTGCCTATAACATAGAAAATCCCTACTTATGTTATAGTGAGTCGTTCCTGCCGCCAGTACGCATAGCGATTTAAAATCTGCCTTTTCTAGCAGAACACAAACACCTAAAACGATATACGAGTTTATATATTAAAGGAACTGGATAAATTATATCGAAACGGGACACCTTACTAGACATATTTAGATGTCTGGAAAATGTCTTTTTCCCCCAAACAAAATCACGATGTAATCCAGATATAGGTTCTGAAGAGCGAACTGCTTCATTGAAAATCATTTTCGCACCGCTTATCAGTGGGAATGTTTAAATTCATTCGTATACGAATCATGAGAGAATCCTTATTTGCGACTAATATATATACGCGAATCTTTATTATGTTGACATGCAAACACCAATTTCCGTTTTAAATCACGACGACTGCAATACTTTTAATCTCTTTTAAATTCTATTTTTTGATTTTATATTGTATCGTTTCATACAATTCTCATGTATTTTACATTCGAATACTGATGGACAAGTGCTCTTAAACATTAACCTATCAGAGTACCTTTGCTTTTCTTATATATGTCGTTTACTAAGTTGCCTAAAACTACCACATGAACTCTATGAGCTAACCCTACAGGTAGTAATTAGTTATGTGCATTAAATTAACAACTTAGACATTCATTTCAAGTGTTCACAACCAATTATTTAGAGTGAAGGCAGCACTATTATCCTCTTTAAGTGTACGCGGTCTACGGTTAACGAAAGAAAATGCATGCTTTATATAATACATGTACCACGTGATTGAATTAATTTGTGTGTTCGTGACTTGAAATATACCTGTATATATAATATTACATAGATATATATGGCGATGTGTTTAATCATATCAATAAGGCATTATATCGCGCTCTTAAACATCATTTACATCTGGTAAAACGGGACGAGTTCAGTGAAACATTGAAATTTGTAAAACTTATGATATCAACAATCTAGTTTCTCTGTTAAATTGTTACGTAATTTCCTTCTAAAAACAGCCGGCTTACCTTTAGTTACGAAGTACATATACCGTAAATTCTAACATCACCAAAAGTTGTTTCTGAATTTGCCATCAGTGGTTTAGCGCAGCTGTAACTTGAAAAAAATTGGCGCATCGAGAATCATTTTCCAGATGTTACTCTTTTCCTGTCGAAACAATATTATAGCTTACATCTGCATATAATTAGATCCAGTGGGTTTACAACAGCAGATCCATTTTCTGATTAAGGAACTTTCGTTACAAAGACACAAACAAGCCATTGTAATTTTAGCGGTCAAATTACCTGATGTGTATAGATGCACTTTGACAATACACCGTCGTGTCTTTCTTACGGAACAAAACTAGATTCAACCATGGTTGTAACTGGCTTGAACGCACATATTTAGACGTAACAGAACTGTAAATATTAATGCTTCATTAATACTTCAACAAATCACTCGATTTTATCAGCTGAAATATTATCATCTCTCACTTTCTTTATTTTCCTTATCTTTCTCTTTCTCCTCACTCGCTGCCTGTCTGTCTGTCTGTCTGTCTGTCTGTCTGTCTCTTTCCCTGTATATATTGTTTCCCACTCACTCTCAGTCTCTCTTCCTGTTTGCTGTCTCTTTTATGGAATTATAATGTAAAAAAGGAAATATAAATAAGCACATTAAGACAAAGTTAAAAAATGTAAGTCAACAGCAATGTAAAATATTATCACTGTTAGATATATATTATCATAACATATATTATCTTTGGTGTATTGATTCTTAAATGTATCAATAGATCACGCAAATTGAAGCATCATCAACGCCTCTGATCTTTTTAAAAATAGATTTTCTGCGGTTTAATCTATTCTGTTATCGTTTTTCTAGAGACAACAATCGTCATGGCCTTGCGGAAGACAGATTTAAACTGCAATGACTCGTACAGCTGCTACCAAAGCCAAAAGCGTCTTGTTTATAATTAATGTAGGAGGTAAGATAATATGGACACTCCTGAATCTAGGCATTAGAAATGAGTAAAATGATATTTAGGGTAACAATGGCGGAAGAGCAGCGACAGTTTTTATAGTTTCAACAAATGATCACGTTGAACACCGGATTTCTCGATTACGCCTATAATTTTTGGACAAATTTATGTGACTGTATTAAAAATATTTGGAATCTGAGTTTTAATCAGTATTACAACCTACAATGTATTACCACCGGAAACGGTAATATAGGGTTTGAACATCGCAATGATGAATCGCAATCACACTCGCATTCTTTTGTTCTAGTTAACCATCTGAAGTGTTTTTAAAGTCAGAAAAAAAAGTTCATATAACTAATACTTTAAGACGAAACGAATATCTGTGGTAAACAATGAATTTTAAAAAAGAATACCTCGAAATAACGAAGTAAATTTATAATAAATTCTTATATAAGCGTCAAGTATTTATTTCTGATTTGAAATCTGACGTAAGTGGTAATATAACTGCATTTAAAACAGCATAAAGCCTTTAAGTCTTTATTTACGTTATTATTCATATATTGTTTAAAATGATTCGCCATATACAAATGTTTTTTCGAATTATTATGTAGAATTTCTGTTTCCACATTTAGCATGCATTACAATGTTACATTCAAGTTTCAGTACTTATCTCCAACAAGTGCTTGAATGTGATCAGCATTGAAAATAACATCGTAGAAATTGCCAGCATGATATAGCCAGGTTGAAAGGCTTTACTAAAGCTGCTTGTTGGTGTCGAGGATCTGTGTGAGAGTTGTCACAACAAACATGATTCAATTAGGGTAAAACCTGTATTTGTAATTAGCTGTTTTCAGATCAAAATCAAACTTTTTTTCTGCACTGCATGACCGTTAACCCATGGATGAAGTAGCCTTATTGCCTGTGTTATTAGATTTGTAAACAATAATGTATAACAATGAATTTGGCCTAACGTTTTATACTTTAAAGATACAGATAAACTTAGGACTTTACGTCTACAATAAGCGGAAACCCACATTGTTTAAAATGTATAACATTCTTTATTACTAACTCTGTCTTATGATGGATGTAATGATGAACAAGAAATATCTAGGTTATGCGAATTTGGTGAAAATTAAATTTATACACTTTTTGGAGACCATTTTAAAAACAAATTTAAGAAAAGAGACACCGGAATATTAGAACTTTAATACAGTTTTGCACTGTTTAATAATTATGATATCTGACCACCACAACTGCCGGCATTTACTGGTCAACTAGGCCAACTAGATACACCTGATATGTCACGTTTGTGATATCATTTGTTATGTAGCTTGATTGTAATCAAATGAGTTATACACGTTGCTCTCTGGTGTTTGAAATTTAATCATTTAAATTCAACAGAGCCTAACATCTACATTTCACGGTCTTATTAATTTGATCAACAATCTAGCAACACAACAAATTGCTTTAGAGATTTGAAGGTCATGTCTACCTTATTGGTATAGTTGACCAGTACATGCCAGGGGAGGGTGTGTGGTGGTGATGTAAAGAATATTAAAGAATATAAAATGATATCAATGTTAAAATGTACAATCTTTTAGTGTCTTCGTTCCCACATGCTTATTTTCTTATACCATGTTAGCATTTTTGCGATGCTATTTTCTACTCAGCGGGAAGTGTGATATGACCTTGTTGTGTACTGGAAATCACATAAATGTAACAACATAACAATGCATCGTGAATGCTGAATGTTGAGACATAAATTCTACCTAGTAATTCCGAAAATATTCATATATAGCTTTTAACTTAAAATTACATAAATAACAACGTATATAAAAGAAATTTGCACAAACTAACTATCGAAATCGACCTACACGACTCACGAAAAGTCGGTCATTGTTTATTGTCTGTATTTTGATATGTCCAATATTTTCCAGCTGTGTAAAGTACTGTGAGCTGAACACATAATCATTTCCGCCGCTGGATACTTTGTGTTTCCCACTTTGTCAGCTGTAGAATATTGTATTTTGATAGCAGAATATCTGGTCATTCAGTGCCTTGAACTGAATTGCCTATGCCGTTTTTATTTGTTGGAATTACCAGTTGGCTCACACCAGTAGTCCTTCAGTCAGCAAGTCATGTAGGCTTCTGTCTTCACTCTACTAACATATGACTACACTAATGAAACCACACTGTTGAAGCAGCTGTTAAAACATTCTCGGATTGAGCATTGTGATGTTCATTGCAAGCCTGGTTTCCATCTTAAGGAATACTGCGCCGACAAAATATATTTATAGCATCAAGATTTAATAAACATCGCAAAACCATTCCTGTATTGAAGCACTATATACACGTCCCTTGATAATTCTTAAAACATCATTTGACATCCACGCTTGGAGCTTTAAATAGACAAGATTGATGTAACTGAGTAATGCATGGACTATTAATTGTTGTTGCAAATTGTTTACTGCTGTCATTAAAAAATATATATCTGGTCGATTTTCTTGATCGTTATTTTGTTTAATAAAATTAATATTAAGGCTTGAATTTATAGCACATATTGTGCCATCGATATAGTATGGTCCACATCAGCTTATAGATCGATGAAATTTACCAACCTCTTCTGACGGTACGTGCGATCATCCTAAAAGGGAAATGAGAGCTTTATATATTGCTTTCAAATCGCTAATATGTAGCCGAAACATATCGATTGAAAGTAATCTAACCTTTATTTACAATATGTTTTTTTTTCCCGAAAGTTTTGGCCAAAATAAAATATACAAGTCCCTACTTCATTCAAGACGATATGGAATTCGTAAAGTAAGAGTTGTAATTTTTTTTAAGAATAATAAAACACTCAAAGAATAAAATAACACTAATTCCAAGCACATGAGCCCCTTTATGAACATAAAAAAGGTAAATAACACATTACTTTAGGATAATGGAAAAGACTAAAATAACTAAATCTAAGTAGATACACATCATCTCGATCTATATAATGATGATACAACTTGTATTGAAAGACAGTAGCTCACTTTTAAAACAGGATGTCTCCAAACAGATCAGTGACGTATGTGTAAAAGGCAAATGGTTGAAGGTGACCTTTTATGAACAAATTATTATGGTAATATACATTCAAATGAGCTCTTAATTCAGAAAACTAAATGACAAAACTTATTACAATGATACATGTTCTGAATCGATAGCGGTATTCAGTAGACAATTAAAATTTTGTAAATTAAATTAACTTTCCAAAAAAGACACACCCTTTATCCTAATGATGTCTTTAATGATAATATCACAAGCATACCATAATCGAATTAAAATGAGATAAACCTTAATATTGAACAAATACTTCTTAAATGAAATTATTTTAGACAGCAAAACATAGATTTTTAATTTAAATCCCTGGAGACCAAATTGCTTCACGCATGCCAAAATAATTTTGAAAATGATTAATTAAATTTTGATCGTGCTGAAAGCAGTATCGTTTTAGTCTTAAAAATAATGTTATGGTGTTATGTAACATATTTCGTGGGATGATATTGCCAAGTGCACACTTAATTAAAAGAAAACATTAATTCTGATAATAACGTAAATCAAGACGGACTGGCTCGCTTCATGTGTTAACACTCGGTAAAACAGCAGTTTTCAGAGGTCTAGTTTTGGTCTCTTTGATAGTTTTATTTGCTGCAATAATCGGGTTTGATGCATATTGAACGAGCAGTGATATATTTCACTTTTCTATATTGAAGTAATATTCATGTAACAAGAAGCCACAACGTTTCAAAATTATACTTAAGCACATAAATTTTGAAATAACATTATTGAACATTTTATAGGTAAGGTTTGTCTGTTACTTCTAAGCTTCACACAAATGTTCCAGTTCTTATCACTAGTTTAGAGTTATAGTTGTGTCTATACATATCGGATAACATCGAGCAGAAAATCTGAAGTGTATGACTCGTCCACCAACTGGCTTGGTTAAGGTTACTTCATCGAATGTCCTAATTTATACAGGAACACTTCTTCTCTAATGGTTATACAAATAGACAATTAGACAACAGTGAGGTGTAATCGAGTTTCTAATTGAAAGGATGCACTTTTCAAAAGGTCAGCGCAATGGTTCAATGAGCGATAAAAGGATGTAAACAGCCAGAACCTAAAATAAGGCATAAACAATTTTGCCATCTTATAAGAAATAATGATCTTCACTTGCATCCTGCTGAAATATTTATATTTATCATTTAAAAGGATGTATGCGTTGTTACACAGATTTAATCCTGCATATAACCTTTGTCTATAGACATTTGTCCGCAAAATTATACCAGAGAAGAAACATCACTTACAACAACAATATTTATAAAGTAACAAGTGTATTAATTTTAACTGGTCATAATACGAGAACATAATGTATTATATAATTTATTAAGTCTTTTAGTGTAAAAAAATCGTTTTGCTAGCCGATGCAGATTTTGCATTTAACGGAAAAATACCGTATCTTACGATTTCTTCGGTTACAGCAAACGACAGAGCACTGGTTCCAGGTAATACGAACGTCGTAAAATGACGTTCAAACAAATATAATGATAGATACACAACTGGACGTACCGGTGTCTGTAACAAATAACTTTTAAATTTGACTGGCACGTGAAGACCTTTTCAAATTGTATGAAAAATGTTTTAATACTTAGAGAACTTTGTCATGTTTTAATTGGTGTTGTATCATACCAGGTGTTCAACTGCAAGATATACACAGTCAAAGCAGTGATGTATCTATTTTAAGTGGACACCGTCCCCAATTACCTAAAATACTGTAGATGATGCGATCAGTAATCAAGCAAAATAAACATGCAACTTTGCATAATAGAATGATTTTTTTCATGGTAAAGCTAAATATAAAAAATAGTTTCACGACTGGTCGTAACAGTGTCAGTGTAACTTTTTAATTAGACTGCACTTGAATACCTTTGTCACTATTTTCAAATTTTTTATATATGTAACAACATTCATAGGAGCTTGTCAGTTTTCTAATAGGTGTGGTATCATACCAGGTATTCACGTCATGATATATACAGTCAAAGCATCTATTTCAAGTGGACACCGTCTCCGCATGACTTAAATATGGTAGATGTGACAATTAATAATCCAATTTAACAAGAACGCAGCTCTGCATAATAGGATGGGGTTTTATGAGGTTTTATGGTAAATAATAATATACTAATAAGGACAGCAACCTTTACCGGTGGACTGTTTTGGAAACTACGGTCAGACTGAATAAAATTAGAAAAACAGCGATTTCCGTGAGAATTGTTTAAAAAAGCAATACATAACTTAAAATGATTAAAAAGACGCTAACAATTTGATTTAAAGCAAGGAAGTTTTGGAGACTGATGTATCCAAGTTAGATAAGCAGGCTAGTGGTACAAAAATAGAATAAAGTACATAAGCCATGTTTTAGATTAGATAGCGTAGTCTTGGTTAAAAGACTGCTCTTTGTATCTCTAGTTGAAGAGCTCACATTTTTGTGAGATAAGACAACAACACCATGTATATCAACCTTGTTTGCATTTTGTGATTATTATCTCGCCAAATGTATTTCAGTTGTTTGTAAATGGAGTCGAAATGAAGCATATAAAGTGCAGCCTTCAACATGCCGTAAACACCTGGAATCATACCACACCCAGTCATATGATACCGATACAGGGTCCACCAGTCGTGAATCTACCATTAATTTTGATTGATGTTATCAAGGGATCTATACCATTACCATTTAAACGGCTTTGGTATGTCGTGGTTATGGATCCATTCATCGTACCTGATGCCGACGCTCCATGAGTGCGCTACCGTGTCTGGTATAAAAACTAGTGTAACATGAACGAATTCAAGAGAGGGAGGAAACAATGTTGCGTTTTTCCACGCCATATAAATTAGTTCAAGGTCCTTGTCCTTCTTTAAATGGCTATTCAATCCCAACAGACATTTAGCATTAAACATTTGGAGGCTGCGACATTCATGCATTGGCAATTTAGCTTTTAATAAAATGCATTCATCATTTGACAAGAAGAAAATCTGTTTTTCGAAGGGAGTGCTAATTGTACAAAGAAAATAACGAAATTTAACAATATTGTGGAGGTTTAAAAGTATTTTGAACTAGGATTCGCCCTAGGTCGTGTAGTAAAAACTGCCAAATTGTAACATCTTAGTTACTGTTGTTATTTTAGCTAGATTTCAGATAGATTCTAATGACTTTTCTTTTCCAGGCAAACTTTATAAATGGTGGTATCCGACAGTTTAGACCAACTTTTTCTCTCCTGCAACCAAATAAATTATTGTTACCTAAAAAGATCTCGCAAACTATCACGTTTCATAATCATCCGGGTATTCAGCTCTGACGTAGATAACTATTTTCAGCAGAAATCCCATAGTGCTTATTTATAGATTTGGAATTAATGCTCATTAAAGTGATATATTCCACGATGTTTAACAATTGAGATAATGTTATAAACAGCGTTTAATTAACATTGCTGTAAGTATATTCAGCAATTATGAAGAACAGGGGTAAGATATTGTTACAGGTAAAAAATATAGTCAAACTTTTGAATACCACCTTTAATTTAATCAAAACTTAATACATAGACGTTTTAAAAGTGACAAAGTTAGATAGGCGGATCTAAAATTTACCTTAGAGGGTCCATATGCCAATGTAGGATATGCGAAAGGGGTCTGATTGATGACCTTGCGATTAAGTTATGTACATTTCCAACTAAAAATATCTTCATACATGTAGGTTAAATATATAATTACAAAAAAACCAACAGAAAACTGAGAAGAGCCTATTTGGGGCATATTTTATGTCTGATATTGCAATAGCTCAATTGGTAGAGCGTCGGCTTGCGGATCAGGAGGTCGCGATGGTTCAAACCCCGGCCGGGTCAAACCAAAGATTTTAAAGTTGGTAGTAGTGGCTTTCCTCCTAACGCTCGGGGCTAAGGGGACAACGTGACTCGTCGGTGTCAGTATAATGGACCAGCCGGGTTCAGTCCCTGGGCATCTCATAAGTGCCCCTGTGCTATGATGACAGAAATGTCGCTGCATAGTATCGGCAAAAATGCCGGCAAATACCATCCCATATTGCCATTATTTGCATGGGAATAACTGAATATTAGCTTTTGTCCCTCTTCCGCCATCGATTTTAAATCTAAGAGACATAAACTATTGTGTGTACAGAAATCATTCCAGGTAGAAATCTTTATCCGTTAATTTTGTTAAGTGTCCCACTTTGTTGGTTGGGACTTTCAGATTTATTATCAAATACCTTGTTTACTACAATAATTAAAATAAAAGTACTACAGTTTCCGCAGTAATACATGCTAGGCCTTTAGTAAAGGCAAACCTGTTTCAATCAAATAAATTTTGGGTCTATATCCTTAAGAAAATATCAACTTTTTTCTATTTTGTAATTTTATTAGGGAGGTTTCAACGTTTAACAATGGGTAAAGTCTTTTTGCATTACTTACAAGATCGAAACTGTCAAATAACTTTTCTAATAATTCTTTTACTTCACAATTGAGAAATGTTGAACTCTAATACGTATCAACAATAAGCACATACTTAATTTAATCAATTTTGGATTTTAATTGCTCTTAAGTGAATGCTTTATAAATATAGTTTATGACCATCTTGGGAACGTTGTTTTTCACAGAGTGCAAGTACGTAGAACGAAAACAAAAACATGTGTCAACAATCACCACAACAGTGTACTTTGTTGGAAGTGTGAATTATTAAAACGGACTAAATTGAAACTGAAATGTTATTAACGAATCAAGTTGAAGTAAAATTGTTTTAATTTTCGATTGTATTGAAACCAGGTTAACGTTTGTCCTTGTTTGGCAGGATTAACTACGGAACGGAAAATAGGTATGTAACATTTAGGTTATTATCTTGTTTCTTATTAAAATGAATACATTTATATTCACTACTTCATATTAAAGATGTATGAGCTTTGAATGACAGTAAGATGCCTTAGTCCTTTGTAGTCATATGTCTTCGCATCCCAACTCTTAACCTCGGTTTTTTTGACAACAACCCAATGACGACACACTATTTAACCAAAAATCAGTTTTGAGTATCGCAATACCAATGCATTTTACGCTATTGATTATTGGATATGATATATAACTTACATATATGCACTCGCCAAGATTAAATATTGTATAGCATGTATAGTCGTATTCATGAAGTATTCGTTCCCAGTAATGTAGCATAGCAAAATAACAACAAGGAAGTGTTCTGGGGCAATATTGAATGGCGCATGGTTGTATTTAAATATGTATGTTTATTTTATGCTCGTGTGATATTGTGCATTTTAAATTAGAAATACATCTACACAACAATTGGAAGACGAAATGTGTTAAGTAGAAACATACTGGACATGAAAATATTGTAGAAGATTTGTTTTACACCTGCTGATGGAAACATATTTATTGTATCTTAATTTAGCCCAGAATATGCTATATCGTCTTTTTATTGTTATTTTATTACGAACATTATAACATAAAGGAGATAGAATGATGACATTTACGATGCAGACATGATCTTATCAAACCTAGAAAATGTCGGCCGTCATTTATAAAAGCACAGGGTTTAACAGTTTCATACGCATTTTAATAAACACAATTTCTAAACCTTAAAGCGTCTTTATCATATTTTCATATATTCGTAGAACATAATCACGTTAGAGTCTATTGTGTTTAATATGAATAAAAAATCTTTCTCAATGTTTATTTTGGCTTTTTAAATCGCTCTGGAAAACCTTTATCTACATGGTGATTTTCTCTAAATATCAACCTCTACTTTGGTAGTTGTTATAAGTATTTTGCATGCTGGTATGCTTTTCGCTACAACAGGTGAAACATTTGGTGGACATACGCCAACGGAAATATTTGCAATCTCAGCTGAACATACAACTAAATAAACAAATGAACACAATAAAATAAAACGAACAAATATCAAAATGTTGACAGCACAATAGTTTATAGATTAAATGTAGTAGATATTACAGTTACTTCAAATGAATGAAGACAATGGTAAGATAAAATGACACATGTGTACTGCTTATAACACTAATTGCAGAAAAATTATGACGATATTTGTGAATGGTAATTAGGTGACATAAGCTTCACAAAGACTACATGACAGAGGTGTCTCATTCTCAGCAACCATTCCATTATCATCATTTACCACAATGTCTGATTTGCGCTTTTATTCATTTCCAACGGTCTGTTAAAAGCTGCTAGGCTGGTTAATTAACCGCATTTCTCAAGTCAGAAAACCTTTTGACATTTTATTTAACAAGTGCTCTTTGTGTACTTAGATTTCTTACGCATTTTTGTGGTCAGTAGCTTTTAGATTAAACACTTTTTTTGCATAAATGAAAATCTGCGAAAGAAAATACACTCATATTTAAAGTGTTTATTGTTCTTGAATACTTTTATCGGAATCGGAACCTTTTCTACCATAAGATTAATAAGTGTCTTGATTTCCTTATAGGCTTCTAAGAATTTTTTGATTGATTGATTATTTTTAAAAGATGCATCATATACTACTTGATAAACATAATATCAGGTACGTAATAATCATATTTACACAATAGTGTCATTGTTTTATCAAGGAATCTAGTTTCTTCTAGACACAACATTCTGACATCTATTTCTTTTTGCACTCTTTATATTGGAAACTATTTTATTATATGATTCTAAAACGCATAATCTCATAAATAATCATGTAAGCCCGAAATGACCGTAAATAAGTGACATATGCTATCATCGGTTTATAACTAATGTGAATATACACAGCCAACAAATTTGCCGGACCAAACGACATCTTGCATGGAAAACTCCGCATCTTGCAAGATCTTCTCGGTTAATTTCCATTATGACCGTCAGAGGAAATGCATAAAATGAAATGGCGAAGACAACAAGGACCGACTTATAAACGGCTAGTATGAGATTGTAATGAACAAGACAAAGATAACATGCACATAAACGACCCTCCACCCTCGATCAGTTCTTGTGAAACAGGAAATGCAATGTGAACCGACATACGGTGATACATTGATTAGTTAATGTCCTACTTCTTAACCAAGAAGTTGTGTATATTTGCGTAATGTTGTTTGAAATTGTCATTGATTAAAAACAATAGAAAGTCCCACGAGAAAGGTCATTTTAATGTTTTTTTTATTATTGAGAAATAGGTACTGTCATAATAATTTCAACATAAATGCCTAATTGTCGGTTTTAAAGGAACTTCATGATTATATGTTATTATGTTATATAAAACTTACATGAATGACTTGAGGTTATGTCATATATATATATATATATTGTTTGTTTGTTTATTGCGTTTATCGTCCCACCAACAGTATTTCAGTTATCTGGAGACGGTGTCCTCTTGAAGCAGATATAGTGCTGCCTTCACTGTGTATAGCATGCCGTGAACACCTGACATGATACCACACCCAATCACATTATCCTGACACCGGGCCAACCGGTCGTTGAACTACCCTTATATTTGCTTGAGCGTTAGCAAGGGAGCTATACCACTTCCGTTTTTAACGACTTTTGTATGTCGCGGCCCGGGATCGAACCCGGGTCCTCCCGTACCTGGAGCCGACGCTCTACCGATTACGCTACCAGGTCCGGTGTATATATTTATATATATTTACGTTTTAGGGCAGTGTGATATGGGGCATGTACAAGAAAAGCTAACGGTAGTATCATATAACACTTAAGACAATTTTCCTACACATATAATAACATCTAATAATGGATACTTGCATTTGTTATTTCATTGAAACCGTTCTGATATAAATCTTTTATTACCATTAGCAATTTAATTATTTAATCCGTTTTCATGTCATCGTTTTCAGAACTCCATTCGCATGCCCTTAAACTTTACCCTCTTTTCCTGACCTTTATACATGGGTAACATACTGATTTAAGCTAAGATTATTTTGGTAATGTTTGCAGAAAGTAAATGTTGATCACGAACGTATTTATAATTAGAGTTCTATTTTAGTTCAGAATCTAGTAAATGTTTGTGTATAAGACACTGAGTAAGATGGAGAGAGATAAAGAGAATGAAAGAGGCGAGAGAGATACAGGGGCATAAAGAGTAGGAGAGTAAGAGAGAAAGAGACAGAGAGAGAGAGAAAAAAAAAGAGAGAGAGAATTAGGAAAGAGAGAGAGTGTGTCTTTGTAAACGTAAAGGAAAGAGCGAGAGGGCGATTGTGTGTTTTTGTCACTGAGAGAGAGAGAGAGAGAGAGAGAGAGAGAGAGAGAGAGAGAGAGAGAGATAGAGAGAGATAGAGAGAGAGAGAGAGAGAGAGGGGGTAGAAGAGAGCAGAGAACACGTAAGGAGAAAACACAGACCATATTTCATTGTTTTTTATAAATATGAAATATATATCTTGTAATACGTTAATAAAGGGCCATTACGAAAACTTGTAATTACATATGTTAGGCTTAAACCGCGCTTAATCGCTAAGTGCCAGCGGTAAGTGTTCAACACTTCTGCAAGTTAAGAAAGCTGCTCTCAGTCGCAAAAATGTTTGCTGCGTGTAGATCACGGTCTTTGTAAGATCGTGTCATTAAAAATAAATGACAACAACTTACTTTAACCAGTTCATACTGGTTTAATCAGGTTAAACAAGTAAAATATAAATACATAAAATACATAAATAAATAAATAAAAAATAATTTATATTTTTTGCAAGTTAAAGGCAAATGAACTGTAATTTTCAGTACTTAGAACATGACATTAAAATTTAAACTGAATATTGCATTACCCTAAAGCAATAAACACGCGGAAACCTCTTCATGTTGGCTCTAACTGATGAAAGTCTGACCTACTTTACGTCGTTGTATTAAATGTATGCGTTTATGATGGCTGATTTCATAAATATTGCTTATGCCCTGTCAAAATGTCTAGCATTTAAATGTGAAATGCTAGATCTTTTTGAAATATACTCTGCATCAAAAATTTATTCGTTAAAGGGCTTTCCATAAAATTTCCAGACATAATAAAACTAACAATAACACAAAAACCCGTAAAGAAAATATCATATTATGTTATAATACATTATACTTTTGTTTTATCCCGACAGGAAATCAGTGAAAATGGATCGCGAATGTTTAATCATTTGATGGAAAGTTGTTGTCGCTTAAAATGATAATATTTGAGCCATATCAGAGATAAAGCCAATATAAGACGACCTATTTGAAATTGTGAAATAGTCTTGGGGACATTGTAGAGAAAACTTTAAACCAATATTGCTTAAAGTAATAAAAATAATGTATTATATATATATATATATATATATATGTGTGTGTGTGTGTGTGTGTGTGTGTATGTGTGTACGTATGTATGTATGTGTGTGTGTGTGCGTGCGTGCGTGCGTGTATGTATGTATGTGTGTATGTATGCGTGTGTGTGTGCGTGTGCGTGCATGCATGCATGCATGCATGCATGCATGTATGTATGTATGTATGTATGTATGTTATGTATGTATATATGCATGTATGTGTGTATGTATGCGTGTGTGTGTGTGTGTGTGTATTTTATGGTTTAAGGCAATTATGTAGAATTAAAATTAAATTAAAAATCACGAATGGTCACACTTCTTTTTAACCAAAGCGTAACTTATTCCTAGCTGGTACAATATACCTAAACGATTAAAAAAACAACTGCCAAATTGAATTTTCAAAAGAACTGATATAGTTAAGCCATTAGAACAAAGCTTGTGACTTAATAATATCCTTAAATATTGACAATGTATAAATTTATACTTTTTTGGTAAAAAAGTGATAAACGTACTGGCTCCTGTGATTGTAAGGTATTCTTTACTCGTCATAACGTATTTTAAATGTATTTTCCCCCAAAAATTTAGCCTTTAGGAATTTACTTAAATATCATCTAAAATCTTACGTTATGTTTACACGTTGGGACCAAAAAATGTTGTAACTTGCTCTTAGTAAAATTGTAGAGTGACGACTTTTACGGGTTGAAATACTGAGGTTGAACTTTTTGTATTATTTTAAAACAAATAAAGTATAAATATATAGCAGAGAGTAATTTAAAGTTATATTTTTATCCTTCCCAATCCACTAATTTATGGAGTCTTTGACAAGCAATGACATGATAAAATTATGATTGGTGCACTGCGTTAAGTATTTTCTATCCACAATACACATTACATTTCTTGTTAAACGTGTACAAATTACTGTAATAAGATTTATTTGTTAAGCATATCTTCGCAAATTGACAATTTTGATATGTAAATCAAGTTACACAAGAAAGACACTTTTATTATGTTTTGTTATCGATTTTGTTAACACAGTTGCATTATTCTGGATTTAGGAAGAAGTTAAACAATGCTTATCAAAATCAAACGACAGAAAATCGTCTTTGCATTTTTAATTTTTTGTTTTTGAAAACAACATTAAATTTACATAAATTACACTATGTCTTTTTTGATGTTTACCATAGATAATAGCTTCAGAGTGGATAAGTATTTCTTAGTCATAAAGGCTGAAATACTACTTTCCCAACAGTACGAATCTTCATGCACTTGTACCATTGCAGACATTATTTGGCCCTGGGTGCAAAGGTGATGACTTATTTCGGAAATAATCGAAAGTAATTATTTGGAAAAGGCTTGCTACAAAAAGACGAGAGAAAATAATGTCAAAATTAGGTCAAATAACTACTTAACTGCGTTTCGCAAATAACACGATGAAATATAAACCCTCACTGCATTTTATGCAATTTAATAATTTCTGAAAAAGGTTATAAAGATGACACTTATGGTCTGTAAACTGCCTGCGGTGCTTGTCTCCGGATATTGGCCATCGCAAATAATTATACCTTTTGACCGTGAATTCCCGTTCCAGTGAGCACACAATGATGTTTATAACTGACTTTAATTGATTTTCCACGTTCTGATCGGTCCGAGAAATTAGGGCTTAAACAATGTAAAATTACATCTGTATTAGTTCCCATTTTTATTTGAAAACAAGATGAAAAATTGTTATGAAATGAATTGTCCCAAGCGACATTTTATTTATATTTTTTGCTTTGTCTTTGGCATATGTAAGCTCTTAAGAACGCATAATGGACAACGGGATTCAATCTAAAAGTGCAATTTTATGTATATGTATGTTTTTTGCATGCAAATTAAATTGGCAGTTATGACATAAGTATATATGTAAAAAGAAAAGGAAACATGAAGAGGTTCTACGAGAACTAACACATATAAGAAACCGCGTGACCTAACACCTTATAAGAGCACAAACAAGCCAGTAAAATGTTATGGTTGGAAAACAGTGAAACAAGTCATTGCATAAAAGAGAAAACTACAGGTCCGTCGACAAGTTTATTTCAGGCAAACATTTTTTTTCTGTGAAAAAAAGGCAAAAAATTAAATAAAAATAAAATGATAAAAAAGAAATAAAAAAGAGGAAGTTAAATCACTGATAACTGTTTCCATGTATATGTACAAGAGCAATGACAAGTATAGTCACACTAAAAAGTTATCACATCAGCAAATGAACGCAAAACAGATTTGGTGGGAGCCATAGATTTCAGAAATGTTGTAGCATTTGTGATATTTTGATGCATGCATGATGAATTGATTGTGATCTTTGGATTGTAAATAAATACCACTTTCAACTAGATGCGATATGTTTAATCGTTTACCTGACACGTGTATACAAAACACAATATGTACTCTGTATTAATTATATATACTAATTCCATGCAAATTTATAGAAATATATAACTTACCAATTGTTGTTGTTAATATTCTTTCGCATCACATAATTACAAACAATTGAAATTTGAGCGGTTTTCAATGATAAGAAGTAATTTTACCTTTGCATCTTTCCGATGTAATTGGCGAAAAATAAAAAGCTCATAGCAAATAGTGAATTTTATAATTGCAGGAAACATTTGTCTTTAATTTATATTCTCAAATTAACAAAGGAAGGTTTTAATCTAACGTAACTGTTTATTAAGACAATCAGTTTGAATATAACTTGCTTTTCTAGCGCGAGCAGACAACAACAACAAAGCACAAACGCGTGCAAATCTAAATAATTATTTCTGTCAATGTGAATGATATCTGTAGTGCCTTGGATGCTTGACAAGAATGTTCATCTTGTTCCTTCCTTGTTCAGATTCAGTTGACGATGCGTGTTCATTTTATAGAAGTCTTTTGTCCAAATTTAATCGATAACGCCATCAATACTGAATTTTTAGTTTATATAACCAATCCTTTTATTCTGTCCCATAATACAGAAGCACATTATTGTTCAAACAAGCATACGGCCATCAGTTGTCTTTTAGTCGTGCTGGCTTAACTTGACTGCTGAACCAGTGGCTCCAAGACGCAGCATGGTGTAATATTACAGACAAAATGAAAAACGAATTTAGAAGCTTTCAGTGTTAGATACGGTATTTTTATTGCTAGAAGAGTTTTAATATGCGCTATTCGTTAACCTCTTATCAACCTGTTCTTTATTTTGTTCAGGCTAATGATTGTAGGCGAACCCTTGTGCCTTTTAGTTTCTTTGACAAAAAATACATCTCACTTTTAAACTATATAGTGTAAAAAGCTCGCTTTAAATGCAAACATATTCTCTTTACCAGACGTTTGTAACAGTTTTAACAAAATTGATTTATGTGGTTCGTGCCTTTCTTACAAACAACGCCTTGTAACATTTATGAAATGCATTTTGCACCCTGGAATGTAGTTGTATTAAACACTGGCATAAACGGAGTTGTTCCGGAAAAAAATTCACTGTAATTTACGAGCAAGAAAAACCTAAACGTTTTTTGGTGGTGTCACTTTCGCCATCGTCCAGAGATAGCAGCATTTAGGAAGCACGAAGGGTAGACCCTGCATGAACTTGACAACGCCTGGTAAGTCGCCATGCCTGGGAAAAAGTAGTTGGTGTACACAAACAAATATGTATGTCGAAGGAGAATGGCGTATCAATTGTGTCTAGGCATGCTTCAAATGTTAATATTAAGTGGTAAACTGTTAAAACCAAAAGGTCAAGTGGTTATATTGTGTAATGTATATATATATATATATATATATATATAATATATATAGATATATATATTATATATATATATATATATATATACATATATTATATATACAATGTAAATTTATAAATGAAGAATGTCAGTCGCGCAGAAATATCTCACATTATTTAGAGAAAAGGGTCGAAAATTAAGCGATCTGTTATTATAACAAGTGTTCCACTGGCTATGCATTATCACACGCAGGACTTCTCTGCCTTTTGCAACTCTGTATTACGTTGTGTATGACATGAAACATTCACATCATGTTATCGCGGACACTTTTGGAAAAGAAGAGAACACTTTTTCATTTTTAGCCTCTAGATTCAGATCACAGGATAGTAGTGTTTATGAAGTAAATAACAAGGAATTAATTTTATTTTCATTGTATTTTAGTCGCATCTGGTAGCAGTTTTGAGCATTTATTTTATTGTTAGACCTTATGTTAGGTAAGATGCAATTATAAAGAAACTATTGTATGTTTAACAAATAGTTTATATTATCGGATGTTAGTGACTATGTCGTAACTTTTGTTCAAATGTATAATCTATATATAGACACGAATTATATATTTCTACTTGGCATCTACATTACCACATGTATTTAAGTAAAAAATCATAATCAGAAGGCTACTTTAGCATAAAAATGAACAATGGTATCAAACAGACATAAGAATACCATTACAATAAAACAATAATTATAGTTTGAAGATGATCGATTACATTACATTTATCTACTAGTTGTGGACTGGCTTTACTGGCTTTCTCTCTATCTTACACACACTTGGAGGTGCTGTGGGAATATACTTCCATCCATCTTTCATGCCATACTTCCAACCGTATCAAATAATGAAACATGGAGCAAATACGTTAAAACATACTTATAGAAGACTCCATCTCTTACTTCACTCCTCGATGACAAGGTCTGTTCAGTGAATACTATCAATTTAGTCCGGAATCTATAAATAGGTTAAGGCGGATGATTCCTTACTGATTAAAAGGGGGACAACTAATTACGAACAACAAACAAACACAATGAAAAGGTGAGCTGGTTACACACTAACGACTAG
The DNA here is from genome assembly GCA_007844125.1 of Sinonovacula constricta. Classification (NCBI taxonomy): domain Eukaryota; kingdom Metazoa; phylum Mollusca; class Bivalvia; order Cardiida; family Solecurtidae; genus Sinonovacula; species Sinonovacula constricta. Next base: position 76,214,265 of record CM017556.1, on the reverse strand, counting down.
TCATAATCTTGTCAGCGTAGGCGCAACGTAAATCACAACTAGTCACAAATTCTACTTATATTCAATGGAGTTCGCTGTTAACTACATATCTACATAATTATATCTGCAATTATTATACTAATATGCAAACAGGCGCAGCAGCAAGATCATTCTATACAACAACAACAACAAAACACAACTAAAACAAAACAACAACAAAAACAAGAAGCAACTTTCTTGTAAACCATATTGATTACGACGACGCGATATATATATCTGGATGGGATAAAAACAATAAAGAATTATGTGTGAAAAAGAACATTTATGAGTTAAAATTGGGTAAAACAACATTATCTACAACATGAAGTAACATAAACAGCAATTCTGGCTATTTCATATAAGCGTTGATTACTTTTCCTGCTATAACACTGTTTATACTGTCCATGACTCCAAATGACATCATTGTGTTTAGAGCTTCAAGTTTAGAGTCACATCGGTTGTCATTCATTCTTAATTCTTAATGATTTGTACGGACCACATTTGTCTTTCAGATCTCCTAGGTGGATCAGGTAGAAGCATTCTTGTTTTCCTTGTCTTCTTCGCAGTGTTTTCTGTTCTTTCTTAATGGTATCTTTCCAATGTTTCTGGCATGTACCTTTCTCACTTTATTTTCTTCTGTTTCTTGATAAACTTCTACATTTACTACACTGTCTTCTTTCTCTTTTTTCTATGCTTACTACATCTTCTTGGGTAAAACCTGTTTAATTTCTCCCGTATTACTATCTGTTTTGTCTCTTGTATCCCTGTTTTCTGTTTAACTAATATTCAGCAATACATTTTCTTTACTTTTTCCACAATGGCATCCTCTTTACTATATTTTCCATTACTTCCATCTCTGTTATTATCTATAGCAATATTATCATTTATCTGATATGATCGAGATTTGATGGGCGTTCATGTTTTTTCGTAACAATCAAAACATGTTCTCTATCTGAACTCTCTTTGACGCCATTTTCAATTATTTTTTCTCATCTTTCCATCATCTCCATTTCCATTGTTCTCGTTGTCTTCGGCGTCATTTTCTTATGTCTCGCCTGTTATTTTTTGCTGGCATTTCCGCATATTCATCTGTAACATTTAGTTCAGATCGGTAATCTAACGGGATCAGACAATTTCTGTGTCGTATTCGCTTTCCCTTGGTATCATTACCATTAACTACATACACAGGAAGTTCAACACTCAACATTTCTATGACAGTGCACAGTTCTTATTTATATTTGTCTGCAAATGTTTATTTTACCTCTCCTGTAGCAATATCCTTACTAATACTTGATCTCCAACTTCAAATTTAGCACCTCTTCTCACCCTTTTGTCGTAGTAAAATTTCTGTTTGTTCTTTGACTTTTCTACATACATGTTTGCTATTTCTCTGACAGTTTTAATTCTATTTCTTTGATAAATTCTTGCGTAGTTTTGATCCTCTCTTCTTCTGTTCGTGCCTCTTCAAACACTGTATGGGCAGCTTAGACTTGCATCCAATTATCAACTCATAGGAAGAAATTGATGTTGATTCATGAGTTGTGTTATTGTAGACCAAAACTAAGGAATTGGTGTATTTTTCAATCAGCTTTTTGAGAGTTTTCCAAAGTACCAAGCATGCTGATTAATGTCATGTGAAATCTTTCCCGTCCTGCGTTTCATTGTGGGCTGTGTATGATACATTTCAAACAATTCGTTTATAATGTCACTTCCAAAATTGGCTCCTTGAACAGAATGTAATCTTGTAGGTATACCACAGTGTATAATATTTTTCTTTTGTAAAATACCTCAGCTGTTGTCTTAGTTGATTGAATGTTTGTTGATTTTGTCAGGACAAAAGTTGTATAATTTTTTGATATGACTAAAATTGGAAATATTCCTCTTTTGATGATTCAAGGGGAAAATAGTCAAAGCGAACAAGTTCAAGAGGATATGACGTGTGGACATTAAAGGTGCACTGATATTGGCTGCTGCTTTTCTTCTCAAACATATCTAATACTTTTTAATGCACTCTACTTTATGTGCCGTCATGCCTGGCCAATACCATCATTCTCTTATCAGGTGTGTGGTGCGCTCTCTCACTGGGCGTCCTACGCCCGTGTGAAGACCTCTTAGTATATCTATTCGATAACATTTAGGAACAAAATTTATTCTCTCTAAAATGCATATCTTACCCTTAAAATGTTTGAAATTCTTTATTATGATGTCTTGTTTGTTGTATGTCTTAGCTATCATCCTGTTGTCTGTCACTACTCGTCTCCATCTTTTTTATTGTTGTATCATTCACCTGACTTCTCCTAATTTCTCTAAATTCCAACGGAGCCATGGTTATCTCAGATTCATCTGTTGCTTCTACGATGGTGATATATATTGCATTTAGACTATCTACACATGGTGGTATTACTACTAGCATGATACATATAGATCCCAAGCTTTATTTGGTGATTTTAAATTTGAGTAAGCGGGTTGCTGTACGTGTCAACCTTACAACGAGATCCTCCCAGATAATCAGAAAATGTTTCTGTAATTACCTACTTAAGAATACAGTCTTCAGATCTCCATTCTGTTGGTATAATACTGCTCCAATCCATTTGTTTAATTTATCTGTTACGAAATTCAAACGGTCTGCTGAAGTCTGGGTAGGCAAGTATTGGGGGCTGGTGAATGGAAGATCTTCAAAGGTTTTCTAATTTTCTTAGTCCATTTCCTTACTTTATCTGGCTTTTTTTCTAATCAGATGAGGTATCAATTCCCCTAACGGCCTTGTAATCTTGGCAAAGTCCTTAATGACTGCAACAATGAATGCAACTCATTATGATTTAACATGGCATAATTTTCACCATTATTTGAACACATTTAATCGCTTACACTGCCCAAACAGCGCTTGATAAATACAATAAACAGAAACAACAACGGCATTTAATGTATAATTCAGTAACCTTTAGATCTGCTCTTTAACAGAATTATTTTTTTAATATTTTTCTGCGTTGCAGACTTGAATTTTATGCAAGGATATTTATTATGGTAGGTATGGAGGTAGGAGTTTCGGTGCCGATCATTTATAAACGAAAATGTCAACGAAGAAATTTGATATCAGAGTTCACAAATTCCTTGAGATCTGGATCTTAGTGTAGTGATTTGGGTGAGTATGAACTTGTCATGTTGGTGCCAAGCGTCGTTATTGTGGGAGATTCCATATGCTGCTAATCGCCTTTGTTATCTTAAAGTTAGATTTACATTTCGGATAAGCGAAAATGTCGTCTACTAACAATCTTAAAGTTAATTGTTCTTTAGCTTTGATGAGTTTGCTAAAAGTTATTGAGTATTGAGAAAATAAAAATGTGGTAGGAGTGTATTTAAATGTAACAACCCGTATCTTGAGATTTTAATCCAGGTCCACTAAATGCCGTCTTTAAAATAGAGAATAAGGAAAGAAATTATATGCACTCAGATATGCCCCTTTGTCAAGTTTTAAATCCAAATTTAGAATTAAGTAACATAGCTACATAGCACAACTATAACACGCACATATTAGAGATTTTCCCAACATCACTTTTTAATAATCAAGTAAACGGACAATAAGATGAAGTCCGATCAATATGTAAAAAAGAAAAGGTTGAATATGTTACGTTTCCTTTTTATAAGTAACCTTTATATATGCTAGAGAATAAAGAAACGATAATTATATTAAATTCCATTTTGGCAAGTATAAAACCATAATATTGTCGGCATGTGTGTTCAAACTGAACATTTAAATTGATCAGGAAAAGACTTAAAGTTAAATAAGAAGAGATTCTAAAAATAACCACGGCTTTTTAATTCTAAGCTACTTCTAAACCAATCCAAACAAGGTAAATGTAAATGTGACAAAAACACAGAGACGAGACATAACACACAGAATGAAAAACCAGCAGTTGCTGACTTGGAACGGTCAGTCGGCAACAGGACCGACTGGGGTGCTTAAAGCTAGTTTGTGGAGCGCTCCAACCTCGCACTTCCTGAAGGTTTATCTATCAAACAACCAGTGTAAATAAAAATATATCCCGTCAAAGTGAGACAACTAACAGTAAGCACCTGCATCGGGAGTTAGAACTGATAAAATAAATAATAAATATACAAAGTAATAAAAAGTAATATAGACTAGTAATAAAATAAACTATCAACATATGTACAATATTTACAGTAGATAAAAGCCTCGGCAATCCAAAAGTTCCAAATGAGTGAGTAGTTTGAAATAAAACAGCCCAATGGATGACGTATACTAAGAACAATTTAATGAAATCATACAATGCCATGACGTCATATTCCGAAAGTGTCAAAAGTTAAAGAAAAAAAAACAACACGAAAGAAATCACCGAATTTTAGATAACAGCACAAACCAACCAAACAAAATATGGCATTTTGAGTATTTAATAGGTATTGAGATTTAAATAACATATAATTAAAAGCCGAGGTTTCATTCGCAGTTGGCATATATTATAATAAAGGTACAAAAATCCCGATGGTATACCTATTGTGCAATCTCACGTAAAGGGCATGGAGACTGCTCAAGTTGTCTCACCTATATAGGGCACGACTGGAGAGATGAAGAGACAAGAAATCCAACAGTGACTGTCCAATTATGGCTTTAAGTCACTGTTTTCATATAATCTCAACTACCTCTCCGGTCATCGTGTAATTTAAAAGCAATGCAATTTCTTGACTGTAAAAGGGTCAATTTCAAGCAATGCAATACAAAAAAGTATTACCGGGTTGTACTTTCATGATAAAATATGCCAACTGCGGAAAAATCGTCGGCTTTTATGATATGATTATTTTAAACCTTATTACCTATTAACTCCTAACAATGCAATATTTTTTTTGTTAGTTTATGTTGTTTTTTACAGTTCGATGATTTCTTTCGTATTTTTTACATTTTAGTTTTGTCACTTTTGGTATATAACCTCATGGCATTGTATGACGTCATTAAATTGTTCTTATTATACGTCAGCGCTTGGGCTTCTTTTTGTATTTCAGACTGCTCTCTCATTTGGAATTTTGAGGCTGCCGAGACTTTTATCTAATGTGCATATGTTAATAGTTTATTTAATTGTCAGCTGTTTTGTCTGTATATAAGCTCATTGTATTTGTTTTAACTCCCGATGCAGGTGCTTACTTTTAGTTGTGTCACTTTGACGGGATATTTTTTATTTACACTGTTTGTTTGATAGAAAAACCGTCAGTACGTGCGAGGTTGGAGTTTTAAACCAGTTAAACCACACAAATCAGTTTTAAGAACCCAAGTCGGTCCTTTTGCCAACTGACCGTTCCAAGGCGGTAACTGATGGTTTTTCGTTTTGTGTGTTATGTTTCGTCTCTGTGTTTTTGTCACATTTTCATTTACCCTGTTTGCCTTTGTCTAGAGCTAGATTAGATTTAAATTTCTGTGGAAATTTGATAGGACTTTTTCTTATTTACCTATTTGTAACCGTCAGCAATAAATTTTCTGATAAGTTTTGTAAATACATGTAGGTCAGAAAAATCATTGAGACCCTTGTTTTCCTTTAACTTGTATAAAGCATTTCCTTAAAATGCAGGCTGGATTATGCCTGGCTGCATAATAGTTTTATACTGCTACTTTGAAGCAATAAAATCATTGCGGTGAAAGAATTTTGAAATTAATTTTCGTTGTAACAATATAGAGAAAATAAACCGGTTTCTTGCATTTAAATCTTCTACTGTAGTAGCAAAGTTTGAATAGGTAAATAAGAAAAGGTCCTATCAAAATTTCCACGGATATTTAAATTTTATCTACCAGTAGACAAATGCAAACAAGGTAAATGTATATGTGACAAAACACAGAGACGAGACATACCATACATAAAGAAAAAAACATCAGTTACCGCCTTGGAACGGTCAATCGGCAAAAGGGCAACTGGGGTGCTCAAACCTGGTTTTTTAAAGTTGGGATATGTAAATACTAAGGAGGTAGCACGAGTTTAATCTCCGTCAAGGTATAGATAAGTTACAATATTAAAGTTCAAATCATCTCAGTTACGAAAATATTAAGCTAGAAGGTTTGTTGAACCTTGTAAGTGTATATACCATCATGTATGTTCTATCTATGGGAACTGGCTGATTTGTGACGATTTCAATTAATCAGCTTCGCAAATAGCAATCAATCATTCAAGTCTCTCTACTTTAAATTATATTGATACTCCAATTCCCGATGTCTGTCTCACCAAGCTATTGACCGAGGAACAAAGTCCTTGGATCTGGACGTCTTGTAAAATCGCTTATAGTACAGGTCAGTGACATTAGACGAACAGATCAACGTCTCCTTGTTGACATATTCTGATAGCTGATGCTAAGAATCAACGTGCATGCTGCTTAATTAAACATGTCTAGCCAAAAAACAACAACAACATTTTCGGTAACAATACGCTGCCTGTGCTTCTCTCAAGTGTTATAATTAAAAAACAAACAAACATATTTAGTAACTTATTCGTTGAGCATCGTTATAGATATGCTTTCATTTTCTTATAAACGTAGATATGTTAAAATCGACCAAAGTAAATATACAGTGCAATAATTAAACCAACCCACAACATGTCTAGATTTCTTGAAATAAACTCAGTTATTGCTGCTAACTGATTTTTGTACTATAAATTGTCTTCTGTGCGAAATTAAACACATAGAGCATTAAGCTCATTCAATCAAGTTAATCCATTAATCATTTCCATTACTTCTTTGGTACTAGTCCCTTGTAAAGACCATGCTATATTTTATAATGCCCTTGTATTTTATTTATCTTTCATTTTTGTGCAGATATATATTTTAATATATCGAGACCGTTAATAAAATAGTTCTAATAGTTTTCAACTAAACGTACAATTAAATTTTGGTCTACGCTTAATATAAAAAATAAATCATGAAAAAAAATTACACTAAGAAGTTCGGTTATGTACTTGCCGATATGAAATATGCAACACGGAGGTGCGATGCGGTGCGGTGTATTAGAACGATATATGCAACATCATAAAGCGTGAGTCTGATTAAAAGGCATGATTGTCGGATTTATATAATGGCTGTTGGGCATCTGACCTAAACTGTCTCCCAGATGAGAACGCCTTACAATATGTAGTTTTTTCCTTGGTAACATTCTTGCGAGAGGGACCTCTAGCTCTGAAAATGGAGGCAATACCAGTAGGCAATAACATTCATTCGCCTTGTGTAGAAATGTTTTTTTATGTAACAGCTCTTTATTCCTGTGATTTAAGAAGAGAACGTATGGCAACATACTATCAGATCAGTATAGCAGGAAGTAACCAGATCAAAGTTGTGACTATCTTGGCTCAACATGGCCATACACGTTATTAGGGTAGTTTAATTTTTCCGCACACCCATAATCAACAAGGAAAACGCTATTGACCATTACATAGATCTAGCATACGTAAGGTTAAAGATTGTCAGAGTAAAAAAAAGCTAACACTGTAGGTCACAACTTTTCTATTTTAAATGCTTTTGCATGCCGTTTCTATTTAAGTTGATGATATAATTTTGTATATAAAAACCTTTAATGTCAGAACATTATTTAAAAACAAAATATACCTAATACTATAATTGCATATTAACAGATTGAAACCTTTGAGTGCCAAAAGCATATCAATGCCTTGCTGGGGAAGCGGAGCATCTTATGTGACATTTCTTTTACAAAGCAAGAACGTAGCGGAGAATAGCAGAAATTCGCAATGTTTGTTAATATCGTTGTCAGTGGTGTCTATGAAAAGATTCGTTGTTTCAGTGCAGTGCTTTTTAAGACACTTTAGTTTGCAATTAAAATAAAGCGCAGCAGACAAGGACGAATAAAGCATAATAGTAGGCAGCAACATAATTGCAATGTTTTTTAAAAATAGAATCGAAAGATTTTTCAACATGATAATAAGGAAATATAAGCCACGAAATATACCAGCGGTAAAAGGAAACTGTTACTGTGTAAAATGTTCATGACAAGTATGAGCTGAAGTTTGTTCAGAGAACGTCTGAGACAAGGAACCTCTATCCAGTTCTTTGCATCTGTATTGTAAGGACGGTGCAAAATATTATGTAAACGTGCATATTCATACCAGGAAACATTTTATACATGTTTTAATTGTATTCTTTGGTATAATTAAAATAGCACTTGTGATATTAAATACTGAATAAGACACCGAAATTTCTGTTAAGTTATCTTTGCTATGCACAGATTTTCTGCATCAAACATTCACAAATACTTTTTCTGTTTACAACCTAATATATTCATGAAAATAATAATCGCATTTAGTATCAACCACAAAATGCGTCTTTGACACGCAGCAATTTACCCTAAACTGCTATTTTATTACTGTATGTCTTATGTTATTAATGCAGTTACTTCAAACCATGGAATTTTGTTTAAAACCCTTATGCAAAGTAAATGTAAAAGCTGGTCTTGCTCTTTAGATTCTGAATTTATAGACTAACCCTATATGTAAATGTATTTACGTTTTTATATGATATAGATATGATAGTTTAAAAATCAGATTATAATTATATATGCTGACATTTTTTATATGTCATGTCATGGAAGATATATGAATGTAAGTGTCATGTACATTCAACAGTAAATGTGTTAACAAAAATCGATTGAACACGCACTTTAAAAACACAGACAAATAACAAATACGATGTTTAATGTGGCATGTAATACAATTTTGATGGTAGTAAATTAATTAAGTTCTACTTTGGTAATTCCTTATCAACGCACATTACAACGGAACCAGGCGAATCGGTATTTATATTTGTAACTAAGAACCTGCTTACAAAACATATTGTCCAATATACAAACGTAAAGTTATGATTTGTTCTTTTTGTCTGTAACCATGTTTCTGTGATAAAATAGCGACGCCGAATCGGGGGAACACAAATTATACTCTATGTAAGGTTTCTTTGAAATTTTGTTGCATTGGTATATAAATAACAGCAACGACAAATTTGTAAAGAAACCCTACACTAATTAAAAGTGCATTTAAAATTTCATGTAGCTTATTAACTCTCTATTTTAGTATCCTTTCCAAATACACATGTCATGCATGACTCATTGAAAACATATACATACTATTTAATTGTCAGTATAATACAGTCACGTTACTTTACAACATTGTTTTTATCAAAAGCCACACCTGCATCTGTAATTATACGTTGGTGCGGTATTAGTGGTCTTTTGGCAGGTATTAAAATCCTCTACATTTTGTAGTTAACATGAGACGTTTTTCCATTTCTGATGTGATTTTCTTTTTTCTCGTTTATGTCTTGTAATAGGGCGGCGTCTAAATACATACAGAAAAAAATACTCAAATTATATTCTTATAAGCATAATTTGGATCATTAGGTGCAATTGTTATGTACAGCAGTACACCAGCATTTAAGGTAACGCTGGTCCGGTTAAGGGTTGTTTACCGTTGTGGTTTTCATGATGTAGCATTCGCGTAACTGCTAGAAAAAAAGGATCATGCTAGAAAGTTTATTTGTTTATTTTTATCTGGGTTTCGAGAATTTTCTGGGTTTCGTGAATGTTCTAGAAATTCTTTGGGTCTATATAAGGGCGTGTTAGCCGATTTAAAGCAAGTTTGGATACAGTTTGCTTTAGAGTTTGGATAAAAAGTTTGGATAAAAGTTTGGACATATAGTTTGAAAATACTTGCACCTTCTATATTAAATCTTTTTGTGTTGGAACTCACGTGAACTTAATATATTCTACAGTGATATAAATATTAAAGTGTTGAATTTGGAATTATATCATTTACATTCTTGTATTGTTCTACCTTTGGATTATTTCAACTGTGCTTATCTACGAGGACATTCTACCGAAAACTCTTCAAGATTAATCGACGTTGGATTGTTGATTGGACTGTTAAAAGGACACCTCCTAAAGAGACAAACTGTAAGCTAACTTTTAGTTTGCTTTCTGAATTTTTGTCTGTTTAATTTGTTTTACAGTACATTACATTATAGTACTAGTTTGTTGCTGGCTTGTTCTTTCTGTTATACCATTTCGTCGTTTAGTAAACGTGCCATTTTATAAATAAACTCATATAGCGACACCGGTCGTAACACAATGACATTCAAATAACAATCTTCTCCCGGTTATCAGTTTTCAAAAAGGTGTTGCTTATTTATCCTTTTATATCTGTTTATCGTATGTTTCTCCTTAGATACACATAAATAAGAATATATAAGACAAAGTCCTATGTGCATTGCAAAATATACAAAAATTAAAACGACACAGGACCAAGGTATTCAAATGCACGCCAAATGTAAAAGTGAGAACAAATCTGTGATAAATCATTTAACAATAAGAGCAAACCCGACAGTTACCGCCTTGGAACGGTCAGTCGGCAATAAGGACCGACTGGGGTGCTTAAACCGGTTTTACAGTGCTCTAACCTCGCATTTCCTGATGGGTTTCTCGAATGCAAGCAATGATACGAAAACTGGTCCATTTGAATAAATGTCCAAGCGCTGATGTTTTCTTTGACAAGTTATGACGAAAGCAGTGACGTCATTGAAAAATAATGTACACATAGTATTTAGAAGAGAGATAGGTATTATTTCGATTAGAAAACCTGCAGGAAATTTTAATAGTAAATGAAATTAACTTTTCGAATCAAGAAAAAATATGACTAGAGAAGAGTAAATGGTTGTAGCATCCTGTCCATGCGGAAATGGAATTGAGGAACCAAAGTCCAATGTCCATGAAAGGAAATACACGTAACAATCCTGATAGGATGAATTAAATGACAACATAGATTACATGCACAGTGAGATTTTTACGACCGCCACACTGCACACGTAACATTGTTGTGATCATGAATAAGAATATTTAAGACAAAGTCCTATGAGCATTGTAACATATACAAAAATTGAAAAGACACAAGACCAAGGTATCTACATGCACGCCAAATGTTAATGTGAGAACAAATCTGTGATGAGTCATTTAACAATAAGCGCAAACCCGACATTTACTGCCTTGGAACGGTCAGTCGACAAAAGCGACCGACTGGGGTGCTTAAACCGGTTTTACAGAGCTCCAACCTTGCACTTCCTGATGGGTTTCTCAAGAGCAGTTTCTCAAAAGCAAGCAATGGAAAGAAAACTGATCCATTTAAAAAAGTGTCAAAGCGCTGACGTTTTGTTTGACAAGTTATGACGAAAGCACTGACGTCTTTGAAAAGTAATGTCCACATAGTGTTTAGAATAGAGATAGGTATTATTTCGATTAGAAGACCTACAAAAAACGTTAATGGTAAATTAACTTTCTAAAAAAAAGGAACAGCGGTCTTTTTGAAACGTAAATAAGTTTTAATTTACCAGTTTGATAGCTGTCAAATCGCACTGAGTGCGATAGCATTTACTGTGAACCCGACATTGGAGATTATTAATATCGACAGACGCATGAGAAGGGGTCCTCATCGTCATGCCGAAGGCTGGCAATACGTGCTGCCACCATCTGTAGGATGTGACATTTATTTAATTACACTAAACAAATAAAAAATAAAAAACACGAAAGATGGGTTATGCACATAACATGTTTGCCATGTCATTGGCATCGTCTAGAGTACTTAAATTCTAATCCTGGCAGAAAGGCAAAGCTTTAGCAAGTTTGTATGTCCAGGGGTAAGATTAAAATATCTGTGATAAGTCTTATAGGACCTGTTCATATTTTCCTACTGCTTTCGTCGAATGTTCCGTCTGATGTCGTGGAAGATTGTTTAACTATAGGAGTCTATTAGCGCTTATTATATATATGCTTTTATGTATTATTGTCTTCCTATTTACACATACTGTAAAGCAGGACCAGATACATGCTATTTTAAGAATCAAATTACGATTTATAGCTAATTAGTCAATATCAGCTCTCGCTTTTGAGAGCTACTTTGCAATGGCTTTTATCTCCTTTTCAAAGTGTATATTTTCTGATAGTGCGTTACAATAATACTTATTACGTTTGTAAATAGTATTTTTTCAGTTGTTTACTGTTTTGTTTCATTTTGTTTGGATATTTTTACACTGTTTGTCAACCAGTTCAGTTATATAGTACAATTTTGTTTTCAGTCTTGTCCTGTTATGAGGTTCGTTACAAAATATTATAATTCATGACCCCTTGTTAAATAAGAAAGGAGTAATATATTTGTTATTTTTGGAACAAAAGTGATACATTTATCTTTACATAACCACACCTGTCTTTATTTCCACGTTCATCAGTTGTTCATTATAAGTGATTCTAAAATCAATTAAACTAGATTATAATAAATGATTGTTTACTGAAAAGACCGGTTATCCGTAAGAGACTATCACAGTAAATATTATCATTGCACATGCCTGCAAAATAAAGCGAACAAATGAGTTTGAAACAAATGTTTCCTTGTCATGCTCCCATAGTATTGATGTTTATCCCAATCAACAGTAAGTATCCTATTGTGAAATATGTTCTAATGGAAAGTCATGGACCTGCAATCTTTAAAAAAAACTTTTCCACCACAAAAGGTTCAATCTTAGGTAATCAAGAAAAGCTCATTGATCTTTCTGTATAGTGGATTTGAATTGGATTGGTTTATCTTCTAACAATGCAACTAGGAAATCTCTTTTGACACGCGGCCGTATTCTTATACGCTACAGTGAAGGATTATATCAGAATAGACAATAGATAGTCGTAGTGTCTCTTTTAGAGAACTATTCTTTCTATACCGACTAAGGTCAGACGTGAAACAGCCGCTTTTGTTCTTAATCTTTAGAACAAAAAGATCAAAGAAAAAAAGGTAAGACACTTTATTAACTTTTTGCAATCATTAACGGTGCAGAAGAGAAAACTGCTTATTTAAAACAAAACAACAACAACAACAACAAACAACAATTATATGTTTAATAAGGCCAGTACATCTTTAAGTAAGTACAGAAAATACGCATCATTAGAACTTAACTTAGCATTAAATATTAATTTAAAGCGATTAAACTAAGTAACTGAAGGTAGAAACCTCAACGTTTTTGCTTGCTTTTCAAGTGAGATCTATCTCTGAGCAAGACAATGGTCTTTGTTTCATCTCTATCATTCATTACATCGATATGCCGTCAATACATGTTTTTCATGCATGTTTATCCATAATGTGTTAAAGTACAAAACATTTTTCACAACTGACACATCCTTCCTACTGAACCGACCAGATAATGTAAATACAGAGACATCAATCGAAATAAGGACTGCCTTCAAGGGATCTGAGAACATTAGCGTGATGGTGACTCAGAAACTTTCAAATGTCAGACTCGACTAGACGCTAAAAAACATTATTGCCAATCGTTAGTTTCCTGCCGCAAGGAACATAAGATCGGCTAAAGAACTCATGGTCAATGACTTGATACATTATATAACAAATTATCTTTTACTCTCAAATATAGGCTTCTCATTTATCCATGTGAAATTAACTTTAAATTCGCTAATAAATCCAGTTGTACCAAGGAACCAAGCCTGTATTGCGAAGTGTTCCAATTGCTGTTCAATTCCAAAAATTTATTTTTATGAGCAACTTGGCGTTTCACCACTATCCAAACAAATGTTGTCCCTTTAGTAAGTGAGACGTCATTGTGAATTTAATATATATCGTGTAAAACGCACTTATTATTTAGTATGGTACACTATTAATTTTATACACATATAATAAGAAGATATGGCTTGACTCGCCGTAGTATTATTAGACAGGTTTTGCAGTGTAAGTCCGCTGTTTAAATTGGGTCTGATAGTTCTAGACATTATCTCATAAGACGACTTCCAGTTCAATATGTAATTAATCGTCCTTCGTTTGACAAAATGTTATTGTGATTTTATGCAAGCTGTTTTCAAGCGGCATTAACGTTTCGGAAGACATCAATGTTGCTTAATAAGTTTACATGTCAATAATGCCATGATGTGCTATTTATTGTTATGTAAAATTATACCAGTACCGTTAACATGTTGTTAAATGCCTGACTATAGGTACAGCGTTGAGCGCCAAAATAAAAGAAAAAGTTATTCTCAGCGTATTGTTTAGATATAGATAATTAGGAAAAGCAAATTTTAAAACTTTCTGTATATATTTATTGAAAATGCCTTGGGAAAATGCATTATTAAGGTATAATAATTCTCTTGAGATTAAAAAATAGAGAAAAATGATCTCCACATGATCTGACTGCATTAAGTTACTACCTAGGCCTGTCCTGATGTGATGAATTATATAAGTTAAGCTGAATGCCGCCTGAATAGCTTCAGCTGCTATCTTGTGATGTTTGTCAGATAATTGGAATTTATGCCTTAATGTCGAATATAGTTCTTTTATGATAAGATGCAGTTAATGAGGAGGGGATTTCCATTTGTTACTGTTTAAGCCAATCATGCTTATTTTTACAATTTCATGCTTGCGTTAATGCCTTTTTTATCAATATAAAATGTGTTAAAACAATAACTTATAATAATTGACAATCATACTAAGGTAATAATCGGACAATTATAAGCTGTACTTCTTGTTTGACTGTGTATGTATACATTAAGAAAATTATGTTTGTTGCGATTAACTGTTTTAATGGTGATGCTATCTAATGTTAATATTTTCTTTAAATTTGTTCTCAGCCTGTAACTAAAACGGCGATTCGTGCGAGGATTTATGACGATTGCATAGTTTTTCGCATGTCAAAGACTTGTCGTACCATGTATAATTACATCACAATTTAAAAGATCGTTATGATCTTTGTTATTTATCGAAAACATGCAACAATGTAACGCTTATTGTAAATGTTCTTTTGCTACCGCTTATGTGCCCTTATACTGTTAATTAGTTTATTGTTAAATGCCCTTAGTAATAAAGTTAATTCAGAGTTTTTGAAAGTAATGTAGTGAGGTTTTCAGTTAACATGTGGTACGCCGATGGTTCTACGTAGACTTATGTCTGAGTCTTCCTCCCCAAAAATGAGATAGACGTCGGCAATATGGCCGTAATTGTGTCGTTGTGATGTAACAAACATAAAGAAAGACTAGAATAATAAAAAAGAAGTGGTTCAGACTTATATTTCTTAATTCAAGATGCAATCGTTAAAGTAAAATTTTACGGCACAATAAAACTCTTAATAGATATGATCTAGCAGGTGAATGCACGATTGTTCTGCACAATTAAGGCAAAAAGACTTAGCAGGAAATAAAAGTCCTATGAGCATTGCAGCATATACCAAAATTTTAAAATATTAACGCGACTTAAAATGGGATTAATGTGCGAGTTACACCTCCACTGTACAACTATTATTTCTTTGTATGAAATACGCAAGAAGCATTATAATAGCTTAATTTGTTATAAAAAGTATTTGTCTTGTAGCAGAATCACAGTTAAGGCTTTACTAAGAGTCTGATTACCAAACATAATATCTTCCAGTTTAAACTTTTTAAACGGAATATTACCTGGTTTATTTTATATTTGTGTAACTGTGTCCAAATGGTCTGACTATGTCACAAAGTAGCTAAGTCTCTGGGCTTTGTTGAATGTACATCTCTCTTCGATCTGTATATTCATTTTTGACAATTGATACATTGTCCCTAGTATTCTATTAGTTATTCGATATTGAAACCCTATAAGTTTGGGTTTTAGGGACAACTTTCAACACTATTTCATACAAGCAATTATAATTTACATTCTCTTATGTATATTAAGCCAGCTATTTTTCTCCATTTTTGAAAAGATACACTCTTTTTAACAACCTAAAGATTAAGTAGTACATGATATCGGTGGTTTTTATCTAAATATTTTTGTTGTGCTCTTAGGTAATCTTTAAGGGATGTAATGAGGCTTCAGTATTCAAGAAAGTTAGTTCTTCCGTAAAAAGGTCCTGTATAAGTATAACACCATTTTTCCTAGAAATGTCTTTAAGGAAAGTAATCCCTGATGTAGATCATCTTTGAATACATATGCTTGTACCTCCGACATGGATTTCAGGGTTGTTCCACGTATAATTCTGTCTGGCATTTGACGGCAAGAGTTTCCAACATAAGTAATGTATGATAACTGTTTATGATATCTTTCCAAAACAAGTTTTTATTTTCTTGAGATTTAAAATGGTCTGCCCATATCTTAACATGCGATTAATAGTAGGGACTCCATTTTTCAGAGTTTATCTTTGCTACCTTTAGGAATGCATGCAATCAACCCCCGTTTTGTGATGGATAGTTCTCTAATACATTATGCATGATTAATTGACCTAACCAGAAAGGATCCGAAATCATTCAGTACAAAGTTAAAGAATTCCACCCTGAAGCCATAATTACCAGGTCTGGAGTTGTTAGACATCTTCTTTAAACTGTTTCACAATTCACCAGATAGTGTTGGTGTATTTATATATTTAAGGATTTCTATATATACACTATTTCGCTCTTTTTTCATTTAAAATTTCATTTAAATTTAAATTAAAAATTAATTCTGTCTTGAATACTTGCCTGACAGATCTGTCCCGGTGGATATTTTATGTCAATTTGAGAGTAAATATTCCATTTTTGCCCTCAGCTTCATTCTATAAAACTGATGAAACTGAATTACTTTTAAAGTCGAAATGTCAATAAACGTCGTTGCATACATTTGTTTTTACAGTTGGGACATTAAGCTAAAGTAGTGTCTTTTATAAAAAAATCACAATAGTTTATTCACTATCAATAGAATAAGTAATAAGTTCATTACTACATATACTGTACAATATATATTCACTACTGCTTAAGGGTGTTGTTTTATGAGTTGAAGAACATTTAAATGTACTAATGCATTTACCGATTCTACTGCCAATGTAACACTGCATTTGCTAATTGTTTACTTAAAAATATTTGCAACCGTATAAGTAATTTCTATCTAATTCATTTTAATCTAGAATAAAATTTATAAAACTGACAAAATTCGCAAATTATGTCTTAGTTTAATTAAAAATGCCGAATAGAACTTATCTTATAACTTTACTTTGAAGTGATGATTGCTTCATTGAGATAATTGTTCGAAATATTTAATTGCTTTCCTTTATAATATACGTACATTAAATGACAGAAGAACAATATATCTTTTAGCATTAATATTCCAATAAGAATATATGACAAGGTCCTATGAGTATTGCAACATATACTAAACTCCGAAAAGGCACAGAACAAAGGTATTTCACATGCAAGCCAAGCGAAAAGTAAGAACAAATTTGTGATGAGTCATTTAAGGAAAAGAGCAAACCCGACAGTTACCGCCTTGGAACGGTCAGTCGGCAATATGGACCGACTGGGGTGCTTAAACCGGTTTTACAGAGCTCCAACCTCGCACTTCCTGACGAGTTTCTCAAATGCAAGCAACGAAAAGAAAAACGATCTATTTGAAAACAAAATGTCCATGCGCTGAAAAAGGATTTTTCTTCTATTTATCACTATTAGTAACGTATATCAGCACGATTCGTATTTAGTGTACCCCCTGCGTATGGTGCGCTAATGGCTATGTTTTGCAGTGAGAAATAATCGAAAAGCTTAATAGTGATAAAGGAAACGGGCGCGTTTTCACCAATTTTAAATAAATACATTACGATATTCATAATCACAACAGTGTTACTTGTGCAGTGTGGCGGTCGTAAAAATTTCCCCGTGCATGTGATCTTCGTTGTCATTTAATTCAGCCGATCAGGATTGTTACGGATATTTTCTTTTGACATACCTTGGCTTTAGGTATATTTTACTTGAAATAAAACAACCATGAACAGACTACTGCAACCAAACATTAATGTTTCACCCTTAAAATTGCATTATGTGTCTGCTGTGCATTGTCTAATGGTGCTGATGATATATTTTCTAGAAAAATCACTGTCAATATTTCACCAATAAAAATACACCTGTCTTCCGGGGTTTTTATTTCTAATTCGAGTAACTTATTTCTTCTGCAGTCATGTATTTTACGTAACGTTTCTAGTAGTAATGTAAAGAATTCCCCCGCACAAATACAGAGTGGTCATAATGTGTACTTTAATATCTACAAGTGTAATTATAAAAGGTGTAGTACATGAAGATTCCTTAACTGTAACTCCACTGTCAAGTAAATGGCCGTACATCTAACATTTCCTTATCTTGTGATGTTGATTGACAATGTAACAACATAATTTATGTTATACCATGAAACCATTCTAACTGTAAACTGCAGTACGTTGGAAAAACGGGGCGGGCGCTTAAAATTAGATTTCGAGAACATTCATATAAAATCCGTAACGCTCGCCGTTTTAAGAACTACCTATATAATCATTTTCTCACTACTGGACATTCTTTGAAATATGTGAACAACCATTTGCAAAAACGATGTTTCTTAAGGATTTAAATTACAGGCCAGATACAGTGCCGAACTTAATTGGATTAAAAAACTTCAGACCTCATTTCCACTTGGTCTTAATGACAATATTCATCAGGCGGGCAATAATTCTAAACATCCGAACATTGACATCTTAAGTATTTTATCTTTACGCAAGCGCAAACGACGATCTCATGGAATTAGTAAAAAAAATCATAATCTTAAACGCAGATTTCGGAAAACTGTTTCTATTCAAGATCTGAACACACTTTATATTCGATCTGGTATTCACGCCTTACTTTGTACAGTTACAAATCTACCTTTGAAATCACTAGTTATTTTGAACAATGAGGCAGATAAAATATATTTACGTACTCGTCCTTTATATGAGGTGGCTTCCATAATTTTAAAGTATACTATCCATGCTTTAAGACCTCATATTGATAAACAGTCTTAACACAAACGGCATTTCATGAAAATCAAATACATTAATAAAGGGATTGATTTTATCGACTTACCTAGTATCTTTCGGGACGAAGATATCATCAATAAAATCCAAAGTTACTTCCAAAACAAAGAAAACCCAATGATTTTTTAACAAAAAACTCATTAGAGTTTTTATTTCTAATTGCAACAAACCTGTAGCAGATTTTAACCTAAATGATCCTTCTCAAGATTCTTGTAACCGTTCAACTTCACCTTTCTCTTGCTGTTATTTACCTTCTGACCACATCATTACTGGGGATTTAAACATCATCAGTGACTATAAATTAAGAAAATTACTCTTTAAGGGTCCGAAATATCGCCTGCCAGATGAAATAGATTTTGACCTTCGTTGCAAAGAAATTGCTGATGCAATTAATCTGTCTGCCGATCGCTGGTGTAAGAGAGAAATCACGCATACAGTAGCAGTCAATGACTTGGAAGAAAGCAATTTTTAAGATAATAAAAAATCGCGTTAATTTCTACCGCTCCATTCTTCTAGTTTACCTAAGAAACCTTTGTATGACTTAAAACATATTTAAACTGTCCTTTCAGAATATTCACGATCAATTTGTACTTGTACCTGCCGACAAAGCTTCAAACAACATCATTTTTGTCTGACGACTATATTACAAAAACTGTACTGAGTTCTGAGTTATCCAACACTAGTTCTTACTCTAGCACAAACCTTGACTTTCAGACAGTCATTGACAAACATAAACAGATATTGCATAATTTCAATATCAAAATAGAATCAAAGCAAGAAAAACTTCCTTCACTGTACTGGATTCCTAAGCTTCACAAAACACCATACAAGTCACGATTCATAGCTAATGCCAGCTCTAACACCACCACTCGCATATCTAAACTACTTACGTCTTGCTTTACAGCCGTTCGCAATCACGTTGTTAAATATTGTGAAAAAGTGTATGAAAATTCAGGAATTAACATTTTTGGTCTATTAAAAATTCTTCAGAAGTCTTACACAAGTTGCGTACTTTAAACTTCCATTGCTCTGCAGTTAATACTTACGATTTCTATACAATGTACACTTCTTTTTCTCATGATTTTTCTCATGATTTAATGATCTTATTGAGCAAACATTTGCTCGAGAGCAACGTCTATATATTGCATGTCATGAAAGTAATGCATTTTTTATCAACATTTTCTTAGAAAAGTTTACTATGTGGACTGACACGGATGTTTGTGAAGCTCTATGTTTGCAATTAGACAACATTTACACAAAATGCGGTGACACTTTATTTAGACAAGTAATTGGTATTCCTATGGGAACCAACTGTGCACCATTAATAGCAGATTTGTTTTTATACTGCTTTGAACGTGATTTCATGCAAACTTTATCCTACTTCTAACCAAGGCCACATTATAGAGGCTTTCATCTTAACGTCACGCTATCTTGACGATATTCTAACTATAGATAATCCTTTCTTTCCTTAAATGATCCATATGATTTACCCTCCAGAACTTACCCTTAATAAAGCTAATAAATGATATTTAAATGCAGCATTTCTAGACATTGAGGTCGCTATTTCCAATGACAACGTCTTTACTACAATCTATGACAAGAGAGATGATTTCAACTTTAGTTTTGTGAATTATCCATACCTTGATGGTGATTCACCTCGTGCTGCCTCCTATGGTATTTACATATCACAACTTACAAGGTTTGCACGAGTTTGTACTAAAGTAGAAGATTTCAATGCTAGAAACCGGTTTATTTTTTCTAAACTGTTACAGCAAGTCTTTCGTTTTCATAAATTAAGAAAGGCGTTTTCAAAATTCTTTCACTGCCACGATTTTATTGCTTTTAAGCATAATTGCAGTATGAAAACACTTATGCAGAAAGGCATTAACCATCCTGCATTTTATGGAAATGTTTTATACAAGATAAAGAAAATCAAGGGTCTCAATAAATTTTCTGACCAGTTTACAAAACTTATTAGATAATTTATTGCAGACGGTTACAACCCGGGAATCCTTCGTTGTACTGCATTGCTTGCAATTGACCCTTTTACAGTCAAGAACTTGCATTGCTTTTAAATTACACGATGACCGGACAGGTCGTTGAGACTATATGAAAACAGTGACTTAAAGCCATAATTAGACAGTCCCTGTTGAATTTCTTGTCTCCTTATCTCTCCAGTCGTGCCCTATATAGGTGGGACAACTTGAGCAGTGTCTATACCCTTTACGTAAGATTGCACAATAGGTATAACATCGGGATTTTTTGTACCTTAATTGTACATAATTTGTCAACTGCGGGTAAATCCTCGGCTTTTATGATATTTTTTAACACGTATTAACTCTTAAACAATACTACGTTTTATTTTGTTGATTTTGGTTGTTGTTTTTTTTAAATTCGATAATTTCTTTTGTATTTTTTACATTTCACTGTTGACACTTTTGACATATAACGTTATGGCATTGTATGACGTCATTATATTGTTCTTATATATATCACCGCTTGCAATGTTTTATTTTATTTGAAACTACTCTCTCATTTGGATATTTAAGGTTTCAAAGGCTTTTATCTACTGTACATACTGTACAAATGTTGATAGTTTATTATATTACTAGTTATTATGTATGTACATAAGTTCATTTTAACTGTTTTAACTCCCGATGCAGATGCTTACTGTTAGTTGTTTCACTTTCTTTGACGCGATATGTTTATTTGCACTGTTTGTTTGATAGAAAAACCTTCAGGAAATGCGAGGTTGGAGCGCTCCAGAAACCAGGTTTAAGCACCCCAGTCGGCCCTTTTGCCAACTGACCGTTCCAGGGCGGTAACTGATGGTTTTTCTTTTTTGTGTTATGTCTCCCCTCGGTGATTTTTGTCACATTTACATTTACCTTGTTTGCTTTTATCTACAGGTAGATACAATTTAAATATCTGTAAAATTTTTGATAGAACCTTTTCTTATTTACCTTTTTATAAAGCAACTCGTCTAAAAATGCAAAATACAGGATGATCACGTTGTACGAACCGACTGATAGATATATAATAATAAGTTGTATAATTTTAGCGAGGTCAATATTATTTTGCGACTTAATTTAAAACTGAATGCTTCAATTATACGCGTATTTTCAATACAGATGCTTTTGCTATATTTTAAATTGTGCAAGTGCCGTAAAGTCATAATAACTGCAACTTTTAAAATACTTATTTAGTTTATGAAATCGTAAAATAATAAAGCAAAGTTATTTTTGCAATGCACACAAATACGCCCTTCATTCTACTTATTTGAATTCTATTATACTAATCCAATTTAAAACAAATCATAAAAAAATCGAACAACTTTTTCAGAATGAAACTTGTATTGTTTATCATGCTGTTATCATTTTTTAACGATAATATAAAAGATTTTAGAACAGTGTGAAGAAAGAGTTTAAGTTCATTTTGATTACAGCTTTAAGCTTCAAAAGTTTAATATAGTACCCTAATAATAATACATTTCTTTTTTGCAAGTCGGGAATATTTTTTCTTTGCTATAGTAGGTTTAAATAATATTGCAACCATATTACAAGCATTGCATATTTGTCACGGATTTTCTCAGTAATTACAATTAAATGCAATGCTGAATGACTGCACATCTGAAAAATGAATACATACATTCGTAAACAGGGTTTTAATATAATTAAATCCTGAAATTGAAGTCTAGATAAAGTAAAACAATAAAAGATGAAACAAAACCTGAAGTTGAAGTAAATGGCTGAGACAGCTGATATTTCCACTAACTGAATTCATCTGTCTTAAACATTTATCTGATTTTATAAGTAAAGTTTACATAAACCAAACATCCATTCTATTATTTTATAAAAAAATGCGAGTATTCAAGCTAGAATGTGAAAAGTGGCAATTGATTATTCAACAAATAGTTTTATCTAACTTTGCATAACAAAATGTTAGGAACACGAGTATTATATATGTTTCAATCGCTTTTGCTTTTTATTAATTTATAACAATAAAATGAAAATACCTAATTAATTCAATAGAGTTAATATACTTACCTAAGAATGTGGTTTGTCTTTCAACTCTTCGTCTTCGGCACCAGTTACAGTTCATATGTTAGTCATACATTTATGATAACTTAGAATCTATTTATTTACATGTACATTGTCAAAATCATAATAATATCAGTGAAAATATATGACAAAGTCCTATGAGCATTGCAACATATACCAAATTCTGAAAAGGCACAGGACAAAGGCATTTTACATGCGAGCCAAGTGAAAAGTAAGTACAAATTTGAGATAAGACATTTAACGAAAAGAGCAAACCCGAAAGTTACCACCTTGGAACGGTCAGTCGGCAATATGGGCCGATTGGGGTCCTTAAACCGGTTTTACAGAGCTTTAACCTCGCACTTTATGGGTTTCTCAAATGCAAGTAATGAAACGAAAACCGATCTATTTGAATACAAAATGCCCAAATGCCCGTCATGCCAAGAGTCTTGATATAAATGTACTTTCTAGTTACTTCATTGAGTCCCAATACAAGCTGGTTTTACAGAGCTATAACCTGGGCTGCTTCAAAAATGCAATTACATTGTGAATATCATTTTGCCGAATGGCTGTTATCACTGTCACTGGTTAGTACTTTCTCGAAATAAATTATTTCTCGATGTAAAGGCTCCTTAAAAAGTTAATGGGGTGGGGGACAAAACGTAGGATAAATTTTGTGCTTTTGAGAACCGTTTCCAGGTTTAGAATTTACATCTGTAACTAAAAGCTTAAATTTGATCGAGGCAGTCAAAAATATGACACATTGCATTATTTCGCTCCAAGAACATAAAGTAATCTACTTAAAGTAGCTTTTTTATGGAATAACTCTGTAAACAGAATAAACGCCAGTTTATTTTAAAGTTGTTGGTTTCTGCATAAAGTTTCAATAGGGTAATTACTTGAAAGTAAGCGTGTGGTATATGGATTAGCAATTGAATATTTACTTCGTTATAAAAGCAAATAAAATGTTATAAAATCGAGTCCAGAAAACATTCGATAAACTCTATACCAAGTATAAAATGTGAGAACGTTATATACAGTAAAGACTATTTCATAGGGAATAAATGAAAATGCATGATGTGTGTCCTTCACAATTTAGGTGATTGTCTTAACATGCTATTCCTTTCTCAAAGAACCAAAAGTCGCATATAAATACTATATAAATATAATTTAAAAGCGTAAATCTTGAACTACAGACGAGACTGGACTTGTGAAGATGTTGTGGTAAGTACTAGAAGACTCGTCATTTTAGCGTGAAAGTCTTAATCATCAAAATTAAAAGATTGTACATTGATAGTTATGGGACACTATATTTCTGGCATGCTAAAATCATATTTAAGAACTTAAAACAAAACAACCAAAAACTCACATTATAGCAGGGGATATTACCTTGTCTTGTTTGTTGGTAAAAGTTTTGTAAAAAAAAAA
The DNA here is from genome assembly GCA_007844125.1 of Sinonovacula constricta. Lineage (NCBI taxonomy): Eukaryota > Metazoa > Mollusca > Bivalvia > Cardiida > Solecurtidae > Sinonovacula > Sinonovacula constricta. The sequence goes on along the minus strand of CM017556.1, from coordinate 76,189,954 downwards.
CCCCAACAAAAACGAAACATTTATTGGTTGTTTAAATTTTTTTCCCCACAAACCTGTAATAATTGTAAATATCACGATAAATTCTTCAACTAAAGACAGAAAGCCAAATGTAATCATTCTAAAAAAACATACGGCTGCAAGTATGCAAAAATGCATTGTCCTGGCTGTTCTGTGACATAGGTGAACCTTTTCCCGGATATTGTGCTATGTGTTTCCAGACTACTGATATTGGAAATACAATGTAAATAATGATGGAAACATTAATAATCATATCCTTATAAAATGGTTGTGTGACTGGTGCTAAACTCGACGCAGTGTATTTCATATTCGCCTATTAAACCGGTGCCATGCAGATAAACTAACAGTTATTACGTGGTCAGCTACAAATGTAAAAATAAATACAAATTCTGACCATGGCATGAGAAAGGTTTTGGTACTGGATGTAAATAACAACTTAACATAATAAAACAAATGCGAGATAATATCTTATAAATGTTTTGGTTAAATTAGTAACAACCTGCTCCAAGTAGCAATCGTCACTGGATATCTATAATACTTAATTAGACTATATACCTTACAAATATAAATAACTAATTACCCAGATATTCCGCTTTCGTAAAGCTTCTCTAATTAACGGCAAACACAATGGATTGCTAATATGTCAAATTATGACGTATTAATGTTTTATCAATAAAGACAGAAGTAGACTTTAATAGTTTGTTTTGGGGAAATGCCTTCTGAAAGTGCAATACTAGAGCTTCATACTAATTATTTAACTTGCATACGCTTACCTTGCTTCCATATTTCTTTTTCAAATTTTATGTTTAAATATTAAAGGACCAATTATTATATTATTGATAAACACAAAATTGTCATTTGTCAAGTGGCGTTCGTAAATATGAAGTTATAAGTGTTCATATTTTAAAACGTATTTCCGTACTTTAATTAAAATGCATTTAGAAGTCACTAAAATGTAAAATATGTGTTCTGCAATTATCTCATTTTTTATGCAATTTATTAAACTAAAATGAAACAAAACATATATCAAATGTGTTTACAGCTTAACGACTACACACGACAATTTTCTGATAGGTGTTCGAAAACAGACAATTATCTGAAACTTTAGTATTGATTTAAAAGTATTCTTTATTATAAGTGACTTTTCATAGTTTAATAAACAATGCACATATGTTTACATAAGTTGAAGATCAAAAACTCCATTCTAGTCCAACTTTATATACTAAGATCATACAAAGAACTTAGATCTTACAATGGGCATTTGAGGTGAATCACCATCAAGGTATGGATAAATCACATTATTGAAAATGTATGGATAAATCACATTATTGAAATTGAAGTCGTCTCTCTTGTTATAGTTTTTAGTAGAGACGTTGTCTTTGGAAATAGCATTCTCAATGTCTAGAAATGTTGCATAAATCAGATGGATCATTTACGTAAAGAAAGGATTATCTATAGTAAAAATATCGCTCAGTGAGTGTGACGTTGTATTAAAAGTTTCTATAATGTGACATTCGTTAGAAGGGGTGGGGAAAAGGTTAACATAAAGTCATGTTTAAAGCAAACTGCAATCAATGTTGTACAGTTGGTTCAAATTGGAATACTTTTAACTTATAACTTGTCTAAATAAAGCCTATTGTTTACATGTGGTAGGAAACAAAAGAGTTGCACCAATATAAGATCAATACCAGTCCACATAGCAAACGTTTCTAAGAAATTATTGGTAAAAAGGCATTACTTTCATTACACGCAATGAATAAACGGTGTTCTCGAGCAAATTACTTTGAATGAGAGTAATCAATTTGGTAGTAATTTCATCTTAAGATAAAGAAGTGTACATCGTAGAAAAATCATAAGTATTAACTGCAGAGCAATAGGAATTTAAAGTCTGAAACTGGTCTAAGACTTGTGAAGATGTTTTTGACCAAAAACATATTCTGAATTTTCATACACCTTTTCATAATATTCAACAACATGATTACGAAATCCAGAAAGTAGTTCAGATATGTGAGTGGTAGTATAAGATCTGCATGGGAATTGCGATTTTTTTGTTATCTTTTCTTTGAGTTTTTTTTAAACATGCGCAAAGAGATTTTAATCGAATTATAAGGTTACAGATAAACTCTCGCTACATGTACTCAACAAAATCTACCAGTTTGTATAGCAAATTAAGTCGTTTTTAGCTAACCTGCAGTGTACCGTAGTTCTATTCAGACAATAAGCAAAACAAAACCAAAATTGTAAATCATTAAAATATATTTTTACTGAAATATGTTATATTGCCATTGTCATATTTTCCTAGCCATGATTACAACATTGTTACCTATGCAGTGTTAATTTCATTTACAGTCAATAATTTTGTACCCATTCGGCCTCTTTTGTCGACCGACCGTTCCAAGGGGCGGTAACTGTTGGATTTGCTCTTTACCATTACTCACCACAGATTTGTTCTTACTTTTATTGTTGACTTGCATGAGAACACCTTTGTCCTGTGACTTTTCAAATTTCCGTTAATGTTGCAATGCTGTTTCTTAGGATTTTTTTGTGATTTGCTTAAAAAGGTGTTATTGTTATTTTCAAAAAAAAACGTTGTTGGTTCATTTGAACATCATAGAAAGCCTGATCTCTAAATTAAATATGCTATGATATTAACTATTGCCTTATTATTAAAAAGCATGACCTTCAAATCTTCTAACCGGCATAACATCATTGCCTTTTAAATGATGTAATACGCATTGAAGCAAGAAACAAAATGCATACAATATTAAAGTCTGTATTCTATTTAATTTATCATAAAAATTAAAAAAAACTTGAATAACAGCAGATCTTTCAGTTTCAATTTGTTTTGTCATGCTATTTAATTTCATAGTTTAAAAAAAAACCTTTCTAGTTGCGCACGAGTTAATTTACGAAGTGAGCTTGTCATTTGAAAGAGCGTGTCTAATAAATCAAACTGATTGTTTTCGTGTCTTTGCCAAACTGATTTTAAACGAAACTTTAATAGTACCAAAACCTTGTTATTATTCTTCTGCATCAGATTTTTCATGTTTTGCTAAAAACATGTAAGTTTCGGCCACTCTAAGCGTTTGCACAATCGATTTTTGATAGGACTAATTTCAGACTCACTTGTGCAAATACTCCTTTATTTGGAACCTATTTAGCAAGCGCATCAAGGCATATGATTAATGTCATAATGCTTTGTTTGGTATATACTCAATTGCAAACAAATGAGGTTATGTTGTTTATGAAAACAAATGTGCGTTAAAAATTGTGTAATTCAGTTCACATATTCTCGCCACCTTATTGTAAACATATTTCTAGGAATTTCACAGTTGTGAGTGTGCTGTTACACTGTATCCGTAATATGTTCCGGGAGATCTCCGCGTTATTTCAACGACCTAAAATACTTCAGAGTTATCTTCCCGATGGTTTTACCGCAAGCGCGGCTTTTTCTTTCGTTAACAAAACTTCAACTTCTAAGGCTCTTGGACAGTCCAAATGAAATGTGTTGTTTCATTGTATTTTGTATAAGTCTTAAAATATTTTAATAATTTTCGTCCAGAATTTGCTTTATTATTGTGTTATTTGACATTTCATTTGGACCGTGTTCGCGGAAAATGACGTCATCATCCCATCATATCCATGAAAAGTTTGTTTAAATAGCAAATTAGCAATAAGTGATTGCAAAATCATTTAGGGGATATTATAGAAAATGTTTACACTTTATTCAATGTTTATTTTTCACAATTTCTATACCAAATACTATACTAAACTAGAGTGTATTGGTAGTTTCCCATTTTTTACATTGTTTGGGTTTGTTAAGGACATATTTCGTCCAATTATTATTTGACATTTTTTTGTGTATGATTTTTAAGTAATTATATGTTTGAATGTAAAGATACACTCAAGACTGAATATCCGCTTTTCTAGACAAGTTGATAAAAATACTCTCGTATTGTCATCCTTACGGCTAGCCTGTTACAGTGAGGTTTAAATGACATTTTCTGGTTTATTTTTTCTCATTACAATGTCAAAATAACATAACAGTAAGCTATATACGTATTTTCATTTTTACAACTCTACTCACCAGCAATCTTTTTACTACGGAAAAGGATGCACATGTGTCTCTTTTTTCATTTTCCCTTTTTTAAAACAAGCCATGAGTTCATTATCAAAAAATCGGACGCGGAAGGTCGTGGGTTCGATCCTCGGGATTTACAATTGGTATTACAAATTTGTATTTGTGATATACACTCGGCATATAATGGTAATACATGTAACGACAATGTCACTGGGTGTGGTATTATGCATCCATGATAATATAAGATCACCTTGAAGGCAATTTGTTTGCATCAAAATGGACATACGCGAATGAATATAAAATAAATTGTGTTGTCTGCTACATTGATGTATTTGTCTTCGCTTGCTGCATTAATATACCAGAATAAGGAATAAATGACTGGCATAAGATAATTTATTGCAGACGGTTACAACCCGGGAATCCTTCGTTGTACTGCATTGCTTGCAATTGACCCTTTTACAGTCAAGAACTTGCATTGCTTTTAAATTACACGATGACCGGACAGGTCGTTGAGACTATATGAAAACAGTGACTTAAAGCCATAATTAGACAGTCCCTGTTGAATTTCTTGTCTCCTTATCTCTCCAGTCGTGCCCTATATAGGTGGGACAACTTGAGCAGTGTCTATACCCTTTACGTAAGATTGCACAATAGGTATAACATCGGGATTTTTTGTACCTTAATTGTACATAATTTGTCAACTGCGGGTAAATCCTCGGCTTTTATGATATTTTTTAACACGTATTAACTCTTAAACAATACTACGTTTTATTTTGTTGATTTTGGTTGTTGTTTTTTTTAAATTCGATAATTTCTTTTGTATTTTTTACATTTCACTGTTGACACTTTTGACATATAACGTTATGGCATTGTATGACGTCATTATATTGTTCTTATATATATCACCGCTTGCAATGTTTTATTTTATTTGAAACTACTCTCTCATTTGGATATTTAAGGTTTCAAAGGCTTTTATCTACTGTACATACTGTACAAATGTTGATAGTTTATTATATTACTAGTTATTATGTATGTACATAAGTTCATTTTAACTGTTTTAACTCCCGATGCAGATGCTTACTGTTAGTTGTTTCACTTTCTTTGACGCGATATGTTTATTTGCACTGTTTGTTTGATAGAAAAACCTTCAGGAAATGCGAGGTTGGAGCGCTCCAGAAACCAGGTTTAAGCACCCCAGTCGGCCCTTTTGCCAACTGACCGTTCCAGGGCGGTAACTGATGGTTTTTCTTTTTTGTGTTATGTCTCCCCTCGGTGATTTTTGTCACATTTACATTTACCTTGTTTGCTTTTATCTACAGGTAGATACAATTTAAATATCTGTAAAATTTTTGATAGAACCTTTTCTTATTTACCTTTTTATAAAGCAACTCGTCTAAAAATGCAAAATACAGGATGATCACGTTGTACGAACCGACTGATAGATATATAATAATAAGTTGTATAATTTTAGCGAGGTCAATATTATTTTGCGACTTAATTTAAAACTGAATGCTTCAATTATACGCGTATTTTCAATACAGATGCTTTTGCTATATTTTAAATTGTGCAAGTGCCGTAAAGTCATAATAACTGCAACTTTTAAAATACTTATTTAGTTTATGAAATCGTAAAATAATAAAGCAAAGTTATTTTTGCAATGCACACAAATACGCCCTTCATTCTACTTATTTGAATTCTATTATACTAATCCAATTTAAAACAAATCATAAAAAAATCGAACAACTTTTTCAGAATGAAACTTGTATTGTTTATCATGCTGTTATCATTTTTTAACGATAATATAAAAGATTTTAGAACAGTGTGAAGAAAGAGTTTAAGTTCATTTTGATTACAGCTTTAAGCTTCAAAAGTTTAATATAGTACCCTAATAATAATACATTTCTTTTTTGCAAGTCGGGAATATTTTTTCTTTGCTATAGTAGGTTTAAATAATATTGCAACCATATTACAAGCATTGCATATTTGTCACGGATTTTCTCAGTAATTACAATTAAATGCAATGCTGAATGACTGCACATCTGAAAAATGAATACATACATTCGTAAACAGGGTTTTAATATAATTAAATCCTGAAATTGAAGTCTAGATAAAGTAAAACAATAAAAGATGAAACAAAACCTGAAGTTGAAGTAAATGGCTGAGACAGCTGATATTTCCACTAACTGAATTCATCTGTCTTAAACATTTATCTGATTTTATAAGTAAAGTTTACATAAACCAAACATCCATTCTATTATTTTATAAAAAAATGCGAGTATTCAAGCTAGAATGTGAAAAGTGGCAATTGATTATTCAACAAATAGTTTTATCTAACTTTGCATAACAAAATGTTAGGAACACGAGTATTATATATGTTTCAATCGCTTTTGCTTTTTATTAATTTATAACAATAAAATGAAAATACCTAATTAATTCAATAGAGTTAATATACTTACCTAAGAATGTGGTTTGTCTTTCAACTCTTCGTCTTCGGCACCAGTTACAGTTCATATGTTAGTCATACATTTATGATAACTTAGAATCTATTTATTTACATGTACATTGTCAAAATCATAATAATATCAGTGAAAATATATGACAAAGTCCTATGAGCATTGCAACATATACCAAATTCTGAAAAGGCACAGGACAAAGGCATTTTACATGCGAGCCAAGTGAAAAGTAAGTACAAATTTGAGATAAGACATTTAACGAAAAGAGCAAACCCGAAAGTTACCACCTTGGAACGGTCAGTCGGCAATATGGGCCGATTGGGGTCCTTAAACCGGTTTTACAGAGCTTTAACCTCGCACTTTATGGGTTTCTCAAATGCAAGTAATGAAACGAAAACCGATCTATTTGAATACAAAATGCCCAAATGCCCGTCATGCCAAGAGTCTTGATATAAATGTACTTTCTAGTTACTTCATTGAGTCCCAATACAAGCTGGTTTTACAGAGCTATAACCTGGGCTGCTTCAAAAATGCAATTACATTGTGAATATCATTTTGCCGAATGGCTGTTATCACTGTCACTGGTTAGTACTTTCTCGAAATAAATTATTTCTCGATGTAAAGGCTCCTTAAAAAGTTAATGGGGTGGGGGACAAAACGTAGGATAAATTTTGTGCTTTTGAGAACCGTTTCCAGGTTTAGAATTTACATCTGTAACTAAAAGCTTAAATTTGATCGAGGCAGTCAAAAATATGACACATTGCATTATTTCGCTCCAAGAACATAAAGTAATCTACTTAAAGTAGCTTTTTTATGGAATAACTCTGTAAACAGAATAAACGCCAGTTTATTTTAAAGTTGTTGGTTTCTGCATAAAGTTTCAATAGGGTAATTACTTGAAAGTAAGCGTGTGGTATATGGATTAGCAATTGAATATTTACTTCGTTATAAAAGCAAATAAAATGTTATAAAATCGAGTCCAGAAAACATTCGATAAACTCTATACCAAGTATAAAATGTGAGAACGTTATATACAGTAAAGACTATTTCATAGGGAATAAATGAAAATGCATGATGTGTGTCCTTCACAATTTAGGTGATTGTCTTAACATGCTATTCCTTTCTCAAAGAACCAAAAGTCGCATATAAATACTATATAAATATAATTTAAAAGCGTAAATCTTGAACTACAGACGAGACTGGACTTGTGAAGATGTTGTGGTAAGTACTAGAAGACTCGTCATTTTAGCGTGAAAGTCTTAATCATCAAAATTAAAAGATTGTACATTGATAGTTATGGGACACTATATTTCTGGCATGCTAAAATCATATTTAAGAACTTAAAACAAAACAACCAAAAACTCACATTATAGCAGGGGATATTACCTTGTCTTGTTTGTTGGTAAAAGTTTTGTAAAAAAAAAACCCCAACAAAAACGAAACATTTATTGGTTGTTTAAATTTTTTTCCCCACAAACCTGTAATAATTGTAAATATCACGATAAATTCTTCAACTAAAGACAGAAAGCCAAATGTAATCATTCTAAAAAAACATACGGCTGCAAGTATGCAAAAATGCATTGTCCTGGCTGTTCTGTGACATAGGTGAACCTTTTCCCGGATATTGTGCTATGTGTTTCCAGACTACTGATATTGGAAATACAATGTAAATAATGATGGAAACATTAATAATCATATCCTTATAAAATGGTTGTGTGACTGGTGCTAAACTCGACGCAGTGTATTTCATATTCGCCTATTAAACCGGTGCCATGCAGATAAACTAACAGTTATTACGTGGTCAGCTACAAATGTAAAAATAAATACAAATTCTGACCATGGCATGAGAAAGGTTTTGGTACTGGATGTAAATAACAACTTAACATAATAAAACAAATGCGAGATAATATCTTATAAATGTTTTGGTTAAATTAGTAACAACCTGCTCCAAGTAGCAATCGTCACTGGATATCTATAATACTTAATTAGACTATATACCTTACAAATATAAATAACTAATTACCCAGATATTCCGCTTTCGTAAAGCTTCTCTAATTAACGGCAAACACAATGGATTGCTAATATGTCAAATTATGACGTATTAATGTTTTATCAATAAAGACAGAAGTAGACTTTAATAGTTTGTTTTGGGGAAATGCCTTCTGAAAGTGCAATACTAGAGCTTCATACTAATTATTTAACTTGCATACGCTTACCTTGCTTCCATATTTCTTTTTCAAATTTTATGTTTAAATATTAAAGGACCAATTATTATATTATTGATAAACACAAAATTGTCATTTGTCAAGTGGCGTTCGTAAATATGAAGTTATAAGTGTTCATATTTTAAAACGTATTTCCGTACTTTAATTAAAATGCATTTAGAAGTCACTAAAATGTAAAATATGTGTTCTGCAATTATCTCATTTTTTATGCAATTTATTAAACTAAAATGAAACAAAACATATATCAAATGTGTTTACAGCTTAACGACTACACACGACAATTTTCTGATAGGTGTTCGAAAACAGACAATTATCTGAAACTTTAGTATTGATTTAAAAGTATTCTTTATTATAAGTGACTTTTCATAGTTTAATAAACAATGCACATATGTTTACATAAGTTGAAGATCAAAAACTCCATTCTAGTCCAACTTTATATACTAAGATCATACAAAGAACTTAGATCTTACAATGGGCATTTGAGGTGAATCACCATCAAGGTATGGATAAATCACATTATTGAAAATGTATGGATAAATCACATTATTGAAATTGAAGTCGTCTCTCTTGTTATAGTTTTTAGTAGAGACGTTGTCTTTGGAAATAGCATTCTCAATGTCTAGAAATGTTGCATAAATCAGATGGATCATTTACGTAAAGAAAGGATTATCTATAGTAAAAATATCGCTCAGTGAGTGTGACGTTGTATTAAAAGTTTCTATAATGTGACATTCGTTAGAAGGGGTGGGGAAAAGGTTAACATAAAGTCATGTTTAAAGCAAACTGCAATCAATGTTGTACAGTTGGTTCAAATTGGAATACTTTTAACTTATAACTTGTCTAAATAAAGCCTATTGTTTACATGTGGTAGGAAACAAAAGAGTTGCACCAATATAAGATCAATACCAGTCCACATAGCAAACGTTTCTAAGAAATTATTGGTAAAAAGGCATTACTTTCATTACACGCAATGAATAAACGGTGTTCTCGAGCAAATTACTTTGAATGAGAGTAATCAATTTGGTAGTAATTTCATCTTAAGATAAAGAAGTGTACATCGTAGAAAAATCATAAGTATTAACTGCAGAGCAATAGGAATTTAAAGTCTGAAACTGGTCTAAGACTTGTGAAGATGTTTTTGACCAAAAACATATTCTGAATTTTCATACACCTTTTCATAATATTCAACAACATGATTACGAAATCCAGAAAGTAGTTCAGATATGTGAGTGGTAGTATAAGATCTGCATGGGAATTGCGATTTTTTTGTTATCTTTTCTTTGAGTTTTTTTTAAACATGCGCAAAGAGATTTTAATCGAATTATAAGGTTACAGATAAACTCTCGCTACATGTACTCAACAAAATCTACCAGTTTGTATAGCAAATTAAGTCGTTTTTAGCTAACCTGCAGTGTACCGTAGTTCTATTCAGACAATAAGCAAAACAAAACCAAAATTGTAAATCATTAAAATATATTTTTACTGAAATATGTTATATTGCCATTGTCATATTTTCCTAGCCATGATTACAACATTGTTACCTATGCAGTGTTAATTTCATTTACAGTCAATAATTTTGTACCCATTCGGCCTCTTTTGTCGACCGACCGTTCCAAGGGGCGGTAACTGTTGGATTTGCTCTTTACCATTACTCACCACAGATTTGTTCTTACTTTTATAGTTGACTTGCATGAGAACACCTTTGTCCTGTGACTTTTCAAATTTCCGTTAATGTTGCAATGCTGTTTCTTAGGATTTTTTTGTGATTTGCTTAAAAAGGTGTTATTGTTATTTTCAAAAAAAACGTTGTTGGTTCATTTGAACATCATAGAAAGCCTGATCTCTAAATTAAATATGCTATGATATTAACTATTGCCTTATTATTAAAAAGCATGACCTTCAAATCTTCTAACCGGCATAACATCATTGCCTTTTAAATGATGTAATACGCATTGAAGCAAGAAACAAAATGCATACAATATTAAAGTCTGTATTCTATTTAATTTATCATAAAAATTAAAAAAAACTTGAATAACAGCAGATCTTTCAGTTTCAATTTGTTTTGTCATGCTATTTAATTTCATAGTTTAAAAAAAAACCTTTCTAGTTGCGCACGAGTTAATTTACGAAGTGAGCTTGTCATTTGAAAGAGCGTGTCTAATAAATCAAACTGATTTTTTCGTGTCTTTGCCAAACTGATTTTAAACGAAACTTTAATAGTACCAAAACCTTGTTATTATTCTTCTGCATCAGATTTTTCATGTTTTGCTAAAAACATGTAAGTTTCGGCCACTCTAAGCGTTTGCACAATCGATTTTTGATAGGACTAATTTCAGACTCACTTGTGCAAATACTCCTTTATTTGGAACCTATTTAGCAAGCGCATCAAGGCATATGATTAATGTCATAATGCTTTGTTTGGTATATACTCAATTGCAAACAAATGAGGTTATGTTGTTTATGAAAACAAATGTGCGTTAAAAATTGTGTAATTCAGTTCACATATTCTCGCCACCTTATTGTAAACATATTTCTAGGAATTTCACAGTTGTGAGTGTGCTGTTACACTGTATCCGTAATATGTTCCGGGAGATCTCCGCGTTATTTCAACGACCTAAAATACTTCAGAGTTATCTTCCCGATGGTTTTACCGCAAGCGCGGCTTTTTCTTTCGTTAACAAAACTTCAACTTCTAAGGCTCTTGGACAGTCCAAATGAAATGTGTTGTTTCATTGTATTTTGTATAAGTCTTAAAATATTTTAATAATTTTCGTCCAGAATTTGCTTTATTATTGTGTTATTTGACATTTCATTTGGACCGTGTTCGCGGAAAATGACGTCATCATCCCATCATATCCATGAAAAGTTTGTTTAAATAGCAAATTAGCAATAAGTGATTGCAAAATCATTTAGGGGATATTATAGAAAATGTTTACACTTTATTCAATGTTTATTTTTCACAATTTCTATACCAAATACTATACTAAACTAGAGTGTATTGGTAGTTTCCCATTTTTTACATTGTTTGGGTTTGTTAAGGACATATTTCGTCCAATTATTATTTGACATTTTTTTGTGTATGATTTTTAAGTAATTATATGTTTGAATGTAAAGATACACTCAAGACTGAATATCCGCTTTTCTAGACAAGTTGATAAAAATACTCTCGTATTGTCATCCTTACGGCTAGCCTGTTACAGTGAGGTTTAAATGACATTTTCTGGTTTATTTTTTCTCATTACAATGTCAAAATAACATAACAGTAAGCTATATACGTATTTTCATTTTTACAACTCTACTCACCAGCAATCTTTTTACTACGGAAAAGGATGCACATGTGTCTCTTTTTTCATTTTCCCTTTTTTAAAACAAGCCATGAGTTCATTATCAAAAAATCGGACGCGGAAGGTCGTGGGTTCGATCCTCGGGATTTACAATTGGTATTACAAATTTGTATTTGTGATATACACTCGGCATATAATGGTAATACATGTAACGACAATGTCACTGGGTGTGGTATTATGCATCCATGATAATATAAGATCACCTTGAAGGCAATTTGTTTGCATCAAAATGGACATACGCGAATGAATATAAAATAAATTGTGTTGTCTGCTACATTGATGTATTTGTCTTCGCTTGCTGCATTAATATACCAGAATAAGGAATAAATGACTGGCATAAGATAATTTATTGCAGACGGTTACAACCCGGGAATCCTTCGTTGTACTGCATTGCTTGCAATTGACCCTTTTACAGTCAAGAACTTGCATTGCTTTTAAATTACACGATGACCGGACAGGTCGTTGAGACTATATGAAAACAGTGACTTAAAGCCATAATTAGACAGTCCCTGTTGAATTTCTTGTCTCCTTATCTCTCCAGTCGTGCCCTATATAGGTGGGACAACTTGAGCAGTGTCTATACCCTTTACGTAAGATTGCACAATAGGTATAACATCGGGATTTTTTGTACCTTAATTGTACATAATTTGTCAACTGCGGGTAAATCCTCGGCTTTTATGATATTTTTTAACACGTATTAACTCTTAAACAATACTACGTTTTATTTTGTTGATTTTGGTTGTTGTTTTTTTTAAATTCGATAATTTCTTTTGTATTTTTTACATTTCACTGTTGACACTTTTGACATATAACGTTATGGCATTGTATGACGTCATTATATTGTTCTTATATATATCACCGCTTGCAATGTTTTATTTTATTTGAAACTACTCTCTCATTTGGATATTTAAGGTTTCAAAGGCTTTTATCTACTGTACATACTGTACAAATGTTGATAGTTTATTATATTACTAGTTATTATGTATGTACATAAGTTCATTTTAACTGTTTTAACTCCCGATGCAGATGCTTACTGTTAGTTGTTTCACTTTCTTTGACGCGATATGTTTATTTGCACTGTTTGTTTGATAGAAAAACCTTCAGGAAATGCGAGGTTGGAGCGCTCCAGAAACCAGGTTTAAGCACCCCAGTCGGCCCTTTTGCCAACTGACCGTTCCAGGGCGGTAACTGATGGTTTTTCTTTTTTGTGTTATGTCTCCCCTCGGTGATTTTTGTCACATTTACATTTACCTTGTTTGCTTTTATCTACAGGTAGATACAATTTAAATATCTGTAAAATTTTTGATAGAACCTTTTCTTATTTACCTTTTTATAAAGCAACTCGTCTAAAAATGCAAAATACAGGATGATCACGTTGTACGAACCGACTGATAGATATATAATAATAAGTTGTATAATTTTAGCGAGGTCAATATTATTTTGCGACTTAATTTAAAACTGAATGCTTCAATTATACGCGTATTTTCAATACAGATGCTTTTGCTATATTTTAAATTGTGCAAGTGCCGTAAAGTCATAATAACTGCAACTTTTAAAATACTTATTTAGTTTATGAAATCGTAAAATAATAAAGCAAAGTTATTTTTGCAATGCACACAAATACGCCCTTCATTCTACTTATTTGAATTCTATTATACTAATCCAATTTAAAACAAATCATAAAAAAATCGAACAACTTTTTCAGAATGAAACTTGTATTGTTTATCATGCTGTTATCATTTTTTAACGATAATATAAAAGATTTTAGAACAGTGTGAAGAAAGAGTTTAAGTTCATTTTGATTACAGCTTTAAGCTTCAAAAGTTTAATATAGTACCCTAATAATAATACATTTCTTTTTTGCAAGTCGGGAATATTTTTTCTTTGCTATAGTAGGTTTAAATAATATTGCAACCATATTACAAGCATTGCATATTTGTCACGGATTTTCTCAGTAATTACAATTAAATGCAATGCTGAATGACTGCACATCTGAAAAATGAATACATACATTCGTAAACAGGGTTTTAATATAATTAAATCCTGAAATTGAAGTCTAGATAAAGTAAAACAATAAAAGATGAAACAAAACCTGAAGTTGAAGTAAATGGCTGAGACAGCTGATATTTCCACTAACTGAATTCATCTGTCTTAAACATTTATCTGATTTTATAAGTAAAGTTTACATAAACCAAACATCCATTCTATTATTTTATAAAAAAATGCGAGTATTCAAGCTAGAATGTGAAAAGTGGCAATTGATTATTCAACAAATAGTTTTATCTAACTTTGCATAACAAAATGTTAGGAACACGAGTATTATATATGTTTCAATCGCTTTTGCTTTTTATTAATTTATAACAATAAAATGAAAATACCTAATTAATTCAATAGAGTTAATATACTTACCTAAGAATGTGGTTTGTCTTTCAACTCTTCGTCTTCGGCACCAGTTACAGTTCATATGTTAGTCATACATTTATGATAACTTAGAATCTATTTATTTACATGTACATTGTCAAAATCATAATAATATCAGTGAAAATATATGACAAAGTCCTATGAGCATTGCAACATATACCAAATTCTGAAAAGGCACAGGACAAAGGCATTTTACATGCGAGCCAAGTGAAAAGTAAGTACAAATTTGAGATAAGACATTTAACGAAAAGAGCAAACCCGAAAGTTACCACCTTGGAACGGTCAGTCGGCAATATGGGCCGATTGGGGTCCTTAAACCGGTTTTACAGAGCTTTAACCTCGCACTTTATGGGTTTCTCAAATGCAAGTAATGAAACGAAAACCGATCTATTTGAATACAAAATGCCCAAATGCCCGTCATGCCAAGAGTCTTGATATAAATGTACTTTCTAGTTACTTCATTGAGTCCCAATACAAGCTGGTTTTACAGAGCTATAACCTGGGCTGCTTCAAAAATGCAATTACATTGTGAATATCATTTTGCCGAATGGCTGTTATCACTGTCACTGGTTAGTACTTTCTCGAAATAAATTATTTCTCGATGTAAAGGCTCCTTAAAAAGTTAATGGGGTGGGGGACAAAACGTAGGATAAATTTTGTGCTTTTGAGAACCGTTTCCAGGTTTAGAATTTACATCTGTAACTAAAAGCTTAAATTTGATCGAGGCAGTCAAAAATATGACACATTGCATTATTTCGCTCCAAGAACATAAAGTAATCTACTTAAAGTAGCTTTTTTATGGAATAACTCTGTAAACAGAATAAACGCCAGTTTATTTTAAAGTTGTTGGTTTCTGCATAAAGTTTCAATAGGGTAATTACTTGAAAGTAAGCGTGTGGTATATGGATTAGCAATTGAATATTTACTTCGTTATAAAAGCAAATAAAATGTTATAAAATCGAGTCCAGAAAACATTCGATAAACTCTATACCAAGTATAAAATGTGAGAACGTTATATACAGTAAAGACTATTTCATAGGGAATAAATGAAAATGCATGATGTGTGTCCTTCACAATTTAGGTGATTGTCTTAACATGCTATTCCTTTCTCAAAGAACCAAAAGTCGCATATAAATACTATATAAATATAATTTAAAAGCGTAAATCTTGAACTACAGACGAGACTGGACTTGTGAAGATGTTGTGGTAAGTACTAGAAGACTCGTCATTTTAGCGTGAAAGTCTTAATCATCAAAATTAAAAGATTGTACATTGATAGTTATGGGACACTATATTTCTGGCATGCTAAAATCATATTTAAGAACTTAAAACAAAACAACCAAAAACTCACATTATAGCAGGGGATATTACCTTGTCTTGTTTGTTGGTAAAAGTTTTGTAAAAAAAAAACCCCAACAAAAACGAAACATTTATTGGTTGTTTAAATTTTTTTCCCCACAAACCTGTAATAATTGTAAATATCACGATAAATTCTTCAACTAAAGACAGAAAGCCAAATGTAATCATTCTAAAAAAACATACGGCTGCAAGTATGCAAAAATGCATTGTCCTGGCTGTTCTGTGACATAGGTGAACCTTTTCCCGGATATTGTGCTATGTGTTTCCAGACTACTGATATTGGAAATACAATGTAAATAATGATGGAAACATTAATAATCATATCCTTATAAAATGGTTGTGTGACTGGTGCTAAACTCGACGCAGTGTATTTCATATTCGCCTATTAAACCGGTGCCATGCAGATAAACTAACAGTTATTACGTGGTCAGCTACAAATGTAAAAATAAATACAAATTCTGACCATGGCATGAGAAAGGTTTTGGTACTGGATGTAAATAACAACTTAACATAATAAAACAAATGCGAGATAATATCTTATAAATGTTTTGGTTAAATTAGTAACAACCTGCTCCAAGTAGCAATCGTCACTGGATATCTATAATACTTAATTAGACTATATACCTTACAAATATAAATAACTAATTACCCAGATATTCCGCTTTCGTAAAGCTTCTCTAATTAACGGCAAACACAATGGATTGCTAATATGTCAAATTATGACGTATTAATGTTTTATCAATAAAGACAGAAGTAGACTTTAATAGTTTGTTTTGGGGAAATGCCTTCTGAAAGTGCAATACTAGAGCTTCATACTAATTATTTAACTTGCATACGCTTACCTTGCTTCCATATTTCTTTTTCAAATTTTATGTTTAAATATTAAAGGACCAATTATTATATTATTGATAAACACAAAATTGTCATTTGTCAAGTGGCGTTCGTAAATATGAAGTTATAAGTGTTCATATTTTAAAACGTATTTCCGTACTTTAATTAAAATGCATTTAGAAGTCACTAAAATGTAAAATATGTGTTCTGCAATTATCTCATTTTTTATGCAATTTATTAAACTAAAATGAAACAAAACATATATCAAATGTGTTTACAGCTTAACGACTACACACGACAATTTTCTGATAGGTGTTCGAAAACAGACAATTATCTGAAACTTTAGTATTGATTTAAAAGTATTCTTTATTATAAGTGACTTTTCATAGTTTAATAAACAATGCACATATGTTTACATAAGTTGAAGATCAAAAACTCCATTCTAGTCCAACTTTATATACTAAGATCATACAAAGAACTTAGATCTTACAATGGGCATTTGAGGTGAATCACCATCAAGGTATGGATAAATCACATTATTGAAAATGTATGGATAAATCACATTATTGAAATTGAAGTCGTCTCTCTTGTTATAGTTTTTAGTAGAGACGTTGTCTTTGGAAATAGCATTCTCAATGTCTAGAAATGTTGCATAAATCAGATGGATCATTTACGTAAAGAAAGGATTATCTATAGTAAAAATATCGCTCAGTGAGTGTGACGTTGTATTAAAAGTTTCTATAATGTGACATTCGTTAGAAGGGGTGGGGAAAAGGTTAACATAAAGTCATGTTTAAAGCAAACTGCAATCAATGTTGTACAGTTGGTTCAAATTGGAATACTTTTAACTTATAACTTGTCTAAATAAAGCCTATTGTTTACATGTGGTAGGAAACAAAAGAGTTGCACCAATATAAGATCAATACCAGTCCACATAGCAAACGTTTCTAAGAAATTATTGGTAAAAAGGCATTACTTTCATTACACGCAATGAATAAACGGTGTTCTCGAGCAAATTACTTTGAATGAGAGTAATCAATTTGGTAGTAATTTCATCTTAAGATAAAGAAGTGTACATCGTAGAAAAATCATAAGTATTAACTGCAGAGCAATAGGAATTTAAAGTCTGAAACTGGTCTAAGACTTGTGAAGATGTTTTTGACCAAAAACATATTCTGAATTTTCATACACCTTTTCATAATATTCAACAACATGATTACGAAATCCAGAAAGTAGTTCAGATATGTGAGTGGTAGTATAAGATCTGCATGGGAATTGCGATTTTTTTGTTATCTTTTCTTTGAGTTTTTTTTAAACATGCGCAAAGAGATTTTAATCGAATTATAAGGTTACAGATAAACTCTCGCTACATGTACTCAACAAAATCTACCAGTTTGTATAGCAAATTAAGTCGTTTTTAGCTAACCTGCAGTGTACCGTAGTTCTATTCAGACAATAAGCAAAACAAAACCAAAATTGTAAATCATTAAAATATATTTTTACTGAAATATGTTATATTGCCATTGTCATATTTTCCTAGCCATGATTACAACATTGTTACCTATGCAGTGTTAATTTCATTTACAGTCAATAATTTTGTACCCATTCGGCCTCTTTTGTCGACCGACCGTTCCAAGGGGCGGTAACTGTTGGATTTGCTCTTTACCATTACTCACCACAGATTTGTTCTTACTTTTATAGTTGACTTGCATGAGAACACCTTTGTCCTGTGACTTTTCAAATTTCCGTTAATGTTGCAATGCTGTTTCTTAGGATTTTTTTGTGATTTGCTTAAAAAGGTGTTATTGTTATTTTCAAAAAAAACGTTGTTGGTTCATTTGAACATCATAGAAAGCCTGATCTCTAAATTAAATATGCTATGATATTAACTATTGCCTTATTATTAAAAAGCATGACCTTCAAATCTTCTAACCGGCATAACATCATTGCCTTTTAAATGATGTAATACGCATTGAAGCAAGAAACAAAATGCATACAATATTAAAGTCTGTATTCTATTTAATTTATCATAAAAATTAAAAAAAACTTGAATAACAGCAGATCTTTCAGTTTCAATTTGTTTTGTCATGCTATTTAATTTCATAGTTTAAAAAAAAACCTTTCTAGTTGCGCACGAGTTAATTTACGAAGTGAGCTTGTCATTTGAAAGAGCGTGTCTAATAAATCAAACTGAATTTTTTCGTGTCTTTGCCAAACTGATTTTAAACGAAACTTTAATAGTACCAAAACCTTGTTATTATTCTTCTGCATCAGATTTTTCATGTTTTGCTAAAAACATGTAAGTTTCGGCCACTCTAAGCGTTTGCACAATCGATTTTTGATAGGACTAATTTCAGACTCACTTGTGCAAATACTCCTTTATTTGGAACCTATTTAGCAAGCGCATCAAGGCATATGATTAATGTCATAATGCTTTGTTTGGTATATACTCAATTGCAAACAAATGAGGTTATGTTGTTTATGAAAACAAATGTGCGTTAAAAATTGTGTAATTCAGTTCACATATTCTCGCCACCTTATTGTAAACATATTTCTAGGAATTTCACAGTTGTGAGTGTGCTGTTACACTGTATCCGTAATATGTTCCGGGAGATCTCCGCGTTATTTCAACGACCTAAAATACTTCAGAGTTATCTTCCCGATGGTTTTACCGCAAGCGCGGCTTTTTCTTTCGTTAACAAAACTTCAACTTCTAAGGCTCTTGGACAGTCCAAATGAAATGTGTTGTTTCATTGTATTTTGTATAAGTCTTAAAATATTTTAATAATTTTCGTCCAGAATTTGCTTTATTATTGTGTTATTTGACATTTCATTTGGACCGTGTTCGCGGAAAATGACGTCATCATCCCATCATATCCATGAAAAGTTTGTTTAAATAGCAAATTAGCAATAAGTGATTGCAAAATCATTTAGGGGATATTATAGAAAATGTTTACACTTTATTCAATGTTTATTTTTCACAATTTCTATACCAAATACTATACTAAACTAGAGTGTATTGGTAGTTTCCCATTTTTTACATTGTTTGGGTTTGTTAAGGACATATTTCGTCCAATTATTATTTGACATTTTTTTGTGTATGATTTTTAAGTAATTATATGTTTGAATGTAAAGATACACTCAAGACTGAATATCCGCTTTTCTAGACAAGTTGATAAAAATACTCTCGTATTGTCATCCTTACGGCTAGCCTGTTACAGTGAGGTTTAAATGACATTTTCTGGTTTATTTTTTCTCATTACAATGTCAAAATAACATAACAGTAAGCTATATACGTATTTTCATTTTTACAACTCTACTCACCAGCAATCTTTTTACTACGGAAAAGGATGCACATGTGTCTCTTTTTTCATTTTCCCTTTTTTAAAACAAGCCATGAGTTCATTATCAAAAAATCGGACGCGGAAGGTCGTGGGTTCGATCCTCGGGATTTACAATTGGTATTACAAATTTGTATTTGTGATATACACTCGGCATATAATGGTAATACATGTAACGACAATGTCACTGGGTGTGGTATTATGCATCCATGATAATATAAGATCACCTTGAAGGCAATTTGTTTGCATCAAAATGGACATACGCGAATGAATATAAAATAAATTGTGTTGTCTGCTACATTGATGTATTTGTCTTCGCTTGCTGCATTAATATACCAGAATAAGGAATAAATGACTGGCATTGGAAGATTAAACTACTCACAAACGTGTTTCACATGATTAAAGTGTAGTAAATGAAAACTGTATTTGTTTAAATGTAAACACCACATAGACTTCATTGTGAGAATAAATATAATGGACATTAAAAAACAATACCAAAAAAACATCATGTCGTTCAGTTGTCGACTTTTTTCTTTAGTGGCAGAAATATATATTTAATATTATTTCTTGCATCATCTATTTGTTTTGTAACTGCAACCTGCACTGATGCAATCTGAGCATAGCGTTCGTTTCCAACACAGAGATCACTCAACAAGATAAACACGGGACAGTGCCATTAGGGCGCTCTCTAGAGTGGAGCCTGTTTGCTATGGTGGCACAAGGCAGTTTCGGTTGCAGAATATTTTCGAATTGAATTATTAGGTCTATTCTCACCTAAAATATGTTATCAATTAAATAAGAGCAGGCACAAGTTTAATATATTTATATACATTAAGACTGTCAATGACATTAGACCTGATAAGCCACTCTATATTTTTATAGAAATGTCAAGGCCACTGTTATGATCATTCCTCACAAAAGCAGGCCTCTTAGAGGAAGAATGCTATCCTTTTGTACAAATTGCCGCTTGCCGCCTTTTTCACAGTCAGTGTACAAATAGTAAAATGGAAAACAAATAAATAATGAAGCTTAACCTCTCCCGTATTGATATCTAGCAAATGATTCCGTATCATATCAACCAAGGCTCAGTTATGTCAGCTTTCATACAAATGCCTGTCAAATTATATGCGTTTAAAAATAAAATTGTGATGACGTCATATCGTCATCATAAGGATTCCATACATCATAACTTGACATCTAGTTTTATACAACGTTATGGGAAAATTAAGTCAGTCCATCATTGTATGTATTGTTGATAAGTCGAGAGCTCATTAGAACGCCCTTGGATAGTTGAGACTGGAGATAAATCTGCCATTTCACTTGTTTGATCTGAAACCTTGAACCCAAATCAATACCAGAACAAGGCCAAGGAGGACTGGATTAACAAACTAAGCTGGTTTGATATGCATGTAGTTCTAGACCTTTTTTTTGCGCTTTCTTTCTACAATGAAAACCCAATAAAGTACAGTACACTGATGAATGATAATTAATTGTAATTAATATAAATGAAGGTACTCACATGCTATTCCCATTGTTTTTAAATCCGCACTTTCTTTGATAAGATAAAGGTAATTATTATTTTCACAGTATCATGAAAAGCAATTCTTTTATTTGGAATTTTTAGTTTGCCGAGGCTTTTATCTACTAAACATATTGTACATATGTTGATTTTATCTGTTTTAACTCCTGATGCAGGTGCCTACTGTTAGTTGTTTCACTTTGGTGGGATATTTTTGTTTACACGGTTTGTTTGATAGAAAAACCTTCAGCAAGTGTGAGGTTGGAGCGATCCACAAACCAGGTTTAAGCACCACGGTCGGTCCTTTTGCCGACTGACCGTTCCAAGGCGGTAACTGATGGTTTTTCTTTTTGTTTTGTTTTATGTCTCGTCTCTGTTTTTGTCAAATTTATATTTACCCTGCATGCCTTTGTCTAGAGGTAAATTAAATTTACATATCTGTGGTAATTTTGACAGGACCTTTTCTTTTTTACCTATTAAGATGTTAAAAGACAGGAGGTTGAATTTACTGATGTCAAGGATGTGTATAACATAAATGGCTATTAAACTGAACAAAGTTAACGAGGGAGAATAAAGTAAACTAAAAGAATCTCTGAATCATTTACTTTGCTTTCTTTCTTGTTTTATGTATTAAACAGAGTGTCAATACACGAGCTCTCAAAATAAGCCTGATACCAAAACGTTTTCCCCTATGGAGTATAGAGGAGTTTTGTGTAATATGCATTAACATTTGTCAAATTACGAAACATATTTTTCTGAAATCAAATTTTATTAGCGCCCAACTGTTATTTTATTCGATTCAAATATCGCTTAAGTGAAAGCGCACATTAATTTATATTAATTGCCACTAACATGCCATGTTTGTAGTATTCTTAAGGGCAACGGAGATAAAAGTTATTGAAAGCTTATAACGTCTTGCCATTAACTCCATACAAAGCATTGGCATTTTACAGTATCTAGCAAATCAACCTTTGTTCGCATGTGCATCGTCGAGGTATCCGATTTTAAATAGATTATATGCATGGTTACCTAAACTAGAAAATAACTAGATATGTGATTGCGTTGACGTCAGTTATGCGACCTCAGTCATGATTCTTCTGTTCTACTTCTGTTGTAGAAAGCTAAAATATGAATTTTGTTATTAAGATAAGGAAATTAGTGGTATTTTTCACAAATACCTTAATTTATTGGTTTTGTAAAAAGAAAAGGTGAAACTAATGTCTTTGTTGATAGGTTTAGACTTAGTTTCAGACAGGTACAAAACACAATATATCAGTTTGTCAGGTTTGTTGTATAACTTGTACATTCGTCTAGTATTTGAATACTGTGTTCTCGTGCCTTATCAAATTTGAATATCTCTTGACATACTTATAAATCCGGACCTGGTAGCGCAATCGGTAGAGCGTCGGCTCCAGGTACGGGAGGCCCCGGGTTCGATCCCGGCCCGCGACATACCAAAGCCGTTAAAATGGTAGTGGTATAGCTCCTTGCTAACGCTCAAGCAGATATAAGGGTAGTTCCACGACTGGTTGGTCTGGTGTCAGGATAATGTGACTGGGTGTGGACCACAACACATAGGTCCATGCAAGGTGTTCAAGGCATGCTATACACAGCGAAGGCAGCACTATATCTGCTTCAAGTGGACACCGTCTCCAGATAACTGAAATACTGTTGGTGGGACGATAAACCTAATAAACAAACAATACTTATAAAACTTGTCATATTTTCTTATAAGATATATATTATCGTTCGTTGGTTTTGTTTTGTTGCTTTTCTTTTACACAGAACTTGCCACAACAGGGCAATTTGCTTTCAGTGAAGTGTCGTTTTAATTTGTTGTTGAATGATCATTTTTTGCTTTACCCCAACAATTAATGTATTATAAACTCTGTAATATTCGAGTTTCCCAACATAATCAGCATCACAACAGAAGAACCGTTTCAATACTTATGAAATAAAAATGACTACTTAGCCTGAAATCTTGAAAGATTCGGTAACAGATGTAAAACCGTCTCTTACTGTCATATTTAAAAGTAACAAGACAGTCAGAAGGCAGGTCGAAGCATATTTCAAAATGCAATCAATTAAGCATATTTCGAATGCAAATATGATTGCAATTATTTACGGATAATGGAGATTAATAGAAAAATAAAATGTCAATGGAAAATCTTTGGATGGCAACGATCGTTATCACTGCTCTCATTTGCATAAATATTTAATTAGTTCCCAATAGAATTATTATGTTACATGTCATTTCAATTTCCTAACGTCAGGCCAGTTTCAAATAATCTTGCCTAGAATATCTAGTACGCACAAAATGTTCTTGTGTAGCTTTGATGGCAGCTCTCCTATGCGTTGTGGTCCACATCAGTCCACCACAAAAAATCACATACAGCAGAGTTCAAAAGAATTTCGATGTGGTGTCATATTAAAGGATGTCGATTGTTTGTGGTCGATTGTTTTTTAGTTAAAGCTCCGTTTGTATTGTAAAAGGCAAGCAACGGAAAATGAACAAATATCACGAAAATTGTATGTGTTGACTTAAACCATAGACTAACAATATGGCATACCAACATTTATTTTCGCAAGGTTTTCAAGTCGTTCATGATATTATGCTGATAAGGAAACTGTTGGTAGAAAACGATAATCCACGACTCAAATTTATGCCGCATTATGATGAACTGTTGAATGTTTCACGAGAAACAAATTGAAGGACATAATTTTACAAACAGCAATATTATGAAATCAGAATGTAAAACGCTCTTCATATTGTGCACCCATCTGGTTCTCAAGGAAAATTGACCACACAATTCGTAGTTAAACAAGTAATCGCCCTTAAATATCAATAGACTTGTCACTGTCATGTTATCAAATGTATTTCTTGCATTTATAGGACACAATAAATTATTGTTCAATGAATAATAATTTAGTTGGTAAAACAACAATCATTTTAGTGTCTGGTATAATGCGACTGTCACCTTGCAGGAACATTGCTATTTCCGCCAAAGTCATACCAAACATGTCTTTTAATATTTATTATTCTGTCTAGAACAATATTGAATAGACATTTGCGCATTTTCTAACGTTTCCGTATCTTCAATAAATTGTGTATTAAAATAAAAGTGCAACGAATTTGATGTACTATGTTATTTCTTTGTCGACAATGTTCGGTGTATTTTCTTTTCAGTTATCCATGTACGAGTATTTCCCTTTCACAGAACCGGACCATATTTCTATCCTATAGTGACGTAGAAGCAATTAAAACGTTACTTTCGATTGCTATAGTCGGGAAGTCTTGGGGAGTGTTAAGGATTGTATTTGTGCATTATTGGCGACCAGTAACGAGACAACGTGTGTGCTAATTGGGCACGGAGTTTATGGATGAGTCATTATGTACTTTGCCCATATCTGGTACACACAAAAGGCGGTTTATGTGGCATCACTACAATGATTCCATCTTCCAACAGCGCTGACATTATTTAAACATACAACAGTACAAAGTGATGTCAATTACATCTTATGTGCAGCCATATTAGACAACCACTTTAACCAAGAATTAAAAATCTGCTGTTTTACTACCAATTTATTGCTATGCATACGTTGTTACGGAAAAAGTTTATTGTATTTGTTTCAACACTTGTTAAAAAAGCAATTTGTAATGTCATCTAATGTTGCTAGACAGTTATAATTGTGCATCAAGTTCAATTAAGTTATATTTGAACACGAAGGCACAAGTTGGTACGAAGATATAATAAGTTTAGCATAATAAAAAGGACCCTTAGAAAGTTAAGATCGTATATAGAAGAGACATCTATCACTTAACCTGTTTAGAGTGCGGGTATTAGATTTGAGAGAATACTCAATGTTTCATTGACACATAATGCTGGTCCTATTTAGATAAGGGCCTCCTTTTTCATAATTCTTCAACAGTTAAACATTCTGGCGTTACCAGGTGAATGGGGAAAGAAAGGAAAGAATCGACATCAGTAACAGCCGTATCATCGTAAGTTTAAAGTACAAACCTAATGTAGTTTAAACTAAAATAATAAAAATGCTGTCGTGTTTACAAATGTCATATGACCTACAGAATTTCATGCACTACTAAAGTAACTTTTTATGTACATGTGTTTACATGTGTTTTGTGAATTGCCATTTTATCTGTATATTTCCTTCGATTTTTGATCAGCTTGTTGCATGCATCTGTTACTTCGGGCGTGGTATATGTAGTCAGACGCATCAAAGTAGTTAAAGGTTAAGCCGTATTGTGGGATTTGAAGCTTATTTTCTAATGTGATGCACACATGCAGCAACGCGACTTGATCAGAAAAGTAGGACATGCACATGCTCTAATGCAAAAGATAATTTGCCAAAGAACATACAAATCCTTTAAGTCTATCCTGCTATTATTTACGTACAGTAAATCACTTAAGTAAGCCTGATGTTACCTTAACTTGGGGGCTTACAGATTTTGACGTTAAATAAAGAATTTTATATTAATTTAAAAAAAGTTTAAATTATTCAAACAAATTAATTTAGAATATGAATCCTTTAATGAAGGATTTAGGTATATACTGTCACAATAATGCATTACAAGTATAACATTCATACTAAAATGTATGTAGGACGTGGTATACTTAATTGCAAACATTTTTAAGTACATGTACATATTTTAAGAAAAAGTTTAACTCACCATAATTGCAGTATTACATTCTCGAAACGAGATACGTGGTGAGGTCGTTCTCTGTTGCTGGTTCACACAATATCAGTTATCAAATGTTAGAAAGAAGTAGAGTAAGTTTCGATTATAGGGCTTTTAGTCCAGCATGCTAATGTGCTTTGCAGTAGAGTCAACGGACGCACCGACAGTGCTTAAAAATAGAGTGGCTATGGCAATTAGTTGAATACGTAACTCAATAGTTAAATATGAGGTTAATTCTCAATTTATTTTATTTAATATTCTAGTAACTATTAAAGATAATTTGAACATGAAAATTACATTTACATCAATTTTCAGAAAAATGAGGGATGTGTTCTTGACCTTTTCGCTGGGCAACAAGTGACAAGTAACAACAGAACTAACAAATGATTTAATTGGTCTCCTTTTCAACTGTAAATTACCATCTATTGTTCAGTATTAGTAAAGTTACAATCTAATAGAATATTGCTTTTAATTTGCATGACGTGATTAAACGGACAGTTGGTAAGACATCTGTACAGGCTAGAAACAATTTATTAATAACCTTTAAAGTGGCATAAACTGAACTCTTATAAAACAGAGCAAAATAGAGGAATAAATAGGGATATAATAAAATATCGTCTGTGCTTGCTTGTTTAAATTATGGTTTTAAAAATTGTTTGGCAGTTGCTCTGCAAAGACCTATAGCAACGGGTATGTTCTTAAGCGATCGTAAATCGTCCTGCTAAAGTACCTTATAATGCATGATCAAATCACAATTTCTGAAAGTAACCTGCTTCCTTATATGTGTGTTAATTTGTGTGTGCGTTTTTTCTTGATTCAAAGTTAATTTCACTTATAATCAGCCATTTTTGTGTAGTTTTAATAATCGAAATGATACCTTTTCTTTTCTAAACACTATGCGAACATTATTACATCACTACTTTCGTCATAATTAATCTAAGTAAACATCAGCACTTGGACATTTTGTATTCAAATAGTTCGGTTTCATTGCTTGTACTAAGAAACCCATCAGGAAGTGCGAAGTTAGAGCTCTGTAAGACCGTTTAAGCACCCTAGGCGACCCATATTGCCGACTGACCGTTCCAAGGCGAATAACTTTCGGGTTTACTCTTTTCGTTAAGTGACTCATCACAAATTTGTTGTTGCCTTCCACTTGGCTTGCCTGTGAAATACCTTTGTCCTGTGCCTTTTCGGAGTTTAGTATATGCTACAATGATCATAGGACTTTTCATATATTCTTATAGACCGGACCTGGTAGCGCAATCGGTAGAGCGTCGGCTCCGGGTACGGGAGACCCCGGGTTTGATCCCATGCCGCGACATACCAAAGTCGTTAAAAATGGTAGTGGTATTGCTTCCTTGCTAACGCTTAAGCAAATATAAGGGTAGTTCCACGACTGGTTGGCCTGGTGTCAGGATAATGTGACTGGGTGTGGTATCATGCCAGGTGTTCACGGCATGCTATACCCAGTGAAGGCAGCACTATATCTGCTTCAAGTGGACACCGTCTCCAGATAACTGAAATACTGTTGGTGGGACAATAAACCCAATAAACATAAACATATATTCTTATTCATATACTTGAATCTGCTTCAAATGGACACTTGACGCGCCTTGTACTGCTGTGGAGTGAATGATGCTTGTACTGCTTAATATCAGCTCAAGCCGTCAGCCCTGCGGATCAACTGCAGGGGAAAACAAATAGAGTAAGTCTAGCCTTAGCTCTTAAATTGGCGGTCTGAGACTCTGGACGCTGTTTGCTTTTTAACACTAAGAAGCAGAGAACTTTGGCAACATGTCAGGCCTCCGAGCAGCCTCTTTAGGACAACACTGCTCGTCCAAAACATGGAAAAACCTAGAAAAGGTGGTCTTAAGAAAGCTTGCCCAGGACTCTGATCTGCTATATGGTGGCAAACCGCTTATAGGGAATTTCCATTAAACGTTCATTTAGACCAGTAGAAAGATTAAGAAAGTTGACATATACATTCTGTTTTTTTCGCTAGGCTAACACCATGTATTCTGTCATCATTGTGTATCATTTTAGACCTTGTTTTTTCAAGAAAAGGGTATATTCGCTGTCTGTCTCAGCTGACACAGTTTTACTCAGGATATGTCAGCATTGTATGTGGATAATTCGTTAACAATGAGTGCTATTCTCACATGAGGTCCTTCATTGTTGTATTTGTCCATGACATTACGCATGTTTCATATTAAAATAAGAAGGTTCTTTATCTTCTTTGATTTTATAGCTGATAGCAGGGATGCATACTTTTCTAGACCAATGCGGGATGCAGATTGTTGGACAGATCGTAGATAAGTCAAAGCTAAACTAACTAAGTCTTCACATCTTGTCACATCATATTAAATAATTTTCAACGCGGAATGACCTCGGTCACTAAGGTTTCTCACGAATTTCCAATCTTACCTTGATTAAATGCTACTCACTGGTGGGTCAAATAACAAGTGGAGTCAATTCAAAGTTATTATGACTGAAACCACAAAATCAGTCCAAAGAATAGGCTCCATGAGGATTGGTTTGATAAGCATTATAAGGAGATTCAGAAACTACAAAAAGCTACAAGAACAGCACAAACCTTTTATGGACTGGCAAATCTTTCCAAACTGCCATTCGCGAAAAGACCACTTAAAGCACTACCAGGCGAATTCCGTGCAATGCAAGAATGTTGGTTGGACAAAAAAGCTGACGAATGTCAGTCCTTTGCAGATATCAGCAACTTCATAAAGCTATTCTGCTCTACCATGGCTATATATATGGCCCCCCAAAAGGGAACGTCAGCACCTGTCCTTTCAGAAGAGGTTCAACTTCAATCGGGGACAAAAGGGAATCAGTGCTAGATAGCAGAAACACTTTAGTCAACTCCTCAATCCACCATCAACTGTCCGACCCTGCAGCAAATTCCACATAATTCTGTAGTTCATGTTTAGACTTGTTACCTTAAGAGGAAGAGCCCCAGAACTAAATCAAACATAGGATTGCGGCAGAGCACCAGAAAAGGATAAAATTCCCGCAGAAGTATTAAAAACTCTGTGAACAAACACATTAAAAGCCTTCCACGACACGCTTCTGACTCGAATAGACTTATTTGCCGTATTTCTTGACCTCACAAAAGCCTTGATACGGCTATTACATGGGGACATGACAGGACAGGTACATTCGAACGGCGAGTAAGCAGTGAATATATAGTCTAAATTAGTGAAAGGGTGCTATGTTCTTAGTCCAGTGTTGGGGATATGTTTTCCACACAAGTACTGGCTCTTGTCGTCAATAATCTTAAAAGTTTGTATTGTTGTTTGAAATACATAGCAGCGACCTATTATGATCATTATAGCGACGTCCAGCTATTATGGTGGCGTAAGACCCCTAACATATGTCTGAGAAGAACCATCGGCTCACTGCAGAGCAGCTCTAAGACCTTCCCAAATTACGTCATTTGCCCGGAACAAAAGTCGAACCCACGCGGTGAAAAGGTGAGCGGTCAGAGCAGTTACAAGTCAGCGATAAATTACCAGAGAGAGATACTTGAATAGAAGTACTATATTATATGCTTTATACTCTGCATCTTTGTAAATATAGCAGTTGGTTAGATATTCTTTTGAAACCTTCCATCATTTTGTCAGTTTGGCGCTCGTCACGTGACTTATTTGTTTACTAACTCCCATCTATATCAGTCATCAATGAACAATAAAATCGCGTATTGGTTACATAATGTTACATTATTATGAATACAAATAAACGTATATGAATTACTGAACTACAAAACGCATTCCATCTATTGAGACATTGTTATTGTTTTCGGTGTAGCTGTCTAACCTCCAATAAAACACGTGTCAAATGGATCCTTTTTCCTTTTCATTGCTTGCATTTGAGAAACTCGTCAGGAAGTGCGAGGTTAGAAGTCTGTAAAACCGGTTTAAGCACCCTAGTCGGTCCATGTTGCCGACTGACCGTTCCAAGGCGGTAACTGTCGGGTTTGCCCTTTTCGTTAAATGACTCATCACAAATTTGTTCTTACTTTTCGCTTGGCTTGCATGTGAAATACCATTGTTCTGTGACTTTTCGGAGTTTGGTATTTGTTGCAGTGCTTAAAGGACTTTGTCATATATTCTTATTAACAGCGTCATAGTAATGCCTCTATGATGGTCTGTTAACACAATAAGCTATTTAAATACAAGCTGCGTTTTATTTTTATTTTTTACTAACAATACAATACATTGATTGTTTATAAGCAATGTTAGTTAGCGGTATTTAGACAGTATACACATTGTTTATCAGAAAGTATATTGTATATTTAGAAAATGATTCGTACAAGTTCTTTTAAAAAGTAAAATCAATTTTTGCCAATATTCGCCCCACTGTCACACTACAAGCCTCAGGCTTTTATCTACTGTACATATTGTGTATATGTTGATAGTTTATTTTATTACTATTTATTTTGTCTGTATATTAGTACTTTTATTTGTTTTAAATCCCAACGCGGGTGCTTACTGTTAGTTATCTCACTTTGACGCTACATCTGTATTTACACTGTCTGTTTGATAAAAAAACTTTCAGGAAGCGCGAAGTTGGAGCGCTCCACAAACCAGGTTTAAGCATCCCAGTCCGTTTGTTTTGTTTGTTTTTGTCTATAGGTAGTTTAGATTTAAACATATGTGGTAATTTTGATAGGACCTTTTCTTATTTACCTTTTAACTTTATTTCAACGCAATGAAATATTGCCTTTTATTTTAATATAGTAAAACGTTCCCAAAAGACACAACTGATCAGCAACAACCTTTAAGCAGCAAAGGTACGCTGCCATGCAAATATGACCATTAAGGCGGTGATAACTTCTGCCGAGCATAACCGGGTGGCTACTTGGGAAGTGTCACGCGTTTAATTATTGATAAGGAATTAAGGTTGACTGATTTTGTGTAAGTGCTAATCCAGTGTCTTTTTGTCAGGTAACTGGTTAAGTGAGAGGAACACCTGATAACATTGTTTCAAAATAGTCCTAATAGAAAAACAAATATCAGTTTTTTCTGGTAAATGTAACTTACGATGTTTATGAAATCCTCAAAATCACGGTGAACTTGTAAAACTGAATAAAGTCAATGACTACTCTTTATCTGCAGCTTACAATTAACATTACGCCGAAAGTTGAATGACAGGACAAGACGCATATTGTTAGCTAATCAGCGCGGTCCATTTGGTCACGTGATTCTTTTGTATTCGGTCGCCATTTTCCTTGGACAACCTGACTGCCTTTTTTAGACAGAAGAATAGATAGTTTCCATGTGATATCATAATCACTGAAAAAACAGTTTAAGGCAGCCATCTTTGAAGGCAGAAGCTAATGCAGGCCGAACTCACCACTGTGTTTTTTTTAAATTTTTTATGTCTGTTTTACTGAATTTTATATCAAATGTAACGAATTTTATGAAATATTTTAAATATCAAAACTATATTTTGAAAGTTTAAAATGTCAAAAAATACAACCAAAATAGTTACACTGTTCATTTTGTTCAAGGATGGGCAAATAATTTTATTTATTTATGTGTATTAATTCTTTGAGCATGTTTTAACTTTAAAAATATAGCATTCTAAAAATATGAACTTCAAGAGCTCTGCAATGGTGTATAGCTTTTAATTTTTGGGGCTGCCAAGATAAGGGATCTTCACTGATGTGGAAACTATAATACTTATTTAAGTTCGAAAAAAGCGAAAAGAAAATGGTTAAAAATGTCTGTGTGGTCTTTGTGATTCAGATAGTCGATATCCGGATCGTTTGATAGGCGTCATCGCGTTTATTCCATTTCCAAAGCCGAAACGTAACCTGGACAAATGTAAAAGATTGATAAAAGCGTGTAATCGTGAACACCACAAGCTGAATGTTGAAAAAGTCGACTGAAATTACAAAGGATTTACACGACCATAGGCCTATGCGTCTGTATCTAAATCTAGGCCGATCGTCATGTGCACACTGTGTGGCTTCTCGCTCTTTCGTTGTGACCGGAAAACAATAGAATCAACGTTAATTTCTTCGTTCATTTCAAAAGTCAACCTGACTGAATGAAAGTAAAATTCATTTGTGTATCGTCTGGCTTGAACTCTTTGCCGAAGTGACGATTTTCTTGGCATAATATGCTCGCCAAGTTCGTTGGTAAATCGCTTAATTAAACAGGCAGCTATCTTTGTTGACAATAGAGTATTGAAAAGATCGATCGATAAGATGTCCAAGGTTATCAGATAGTGGGTCACGTGACTTGGTAGGCGGAGCAATCTACCTGCGAGCGTGATATTAATTTATAAAGACTAAATGTTTAGGCATTTATCTTCAGTCATATTTTAGTGCTCATTTTCATTTACTTAGTTAAATCCTGTTTTGTTTAAGACTTTTCTGAGTCTTATAATAAGGATATATACTGTGTTTAGAATTACACTTTGTCAGTTTGTATGCTCTTCTATTTCTTTTATATTTCAACAAAAGATAACTTATATTATAAATATGTGACTTTACAATTTTGATTTTATTACGACAAACATAAAATAAAGCTGAATTAAAATAATGTTGTAGTGGAGAGCTTACACTGTATTTGGACAGCACTTCACATCTTCTCTTAGTGTTGTTAGGCAGAGATTGATTTGTTAGAAAGTTGAGATGATGCGTAATTTTTCGAGAGAAATTAGTATGTTCGTTATTTGTATATTTTATATGTTATTTGTGTAAGGTATGTTTTGTATGAAATGGTGTCATCTATTAGCCATCTATCTTAACCATTTATCTAATGTCTACAGACGAAAGGATGTAAACATCTTTATCATTTTTCAAGGAGAAGCAATTAAACTAATTGTAACGATGAATACGGTTGGAAGCACTTTAATGAATAAGGATCTCTGCTTTATTACTAGAAAAGGCAAGATGCCCACAAATAAGACATGGACTGTCTGTACCCTATTGCAATTATCTCTTGTAGTTAGATGTTTATGTCTTATTAGTTGTCTATTTATAGCGCTGTCAGACGTGATTACAGGTCATAAACAGAAAATATATTGATATTTACATAAACGTATAATTATTCGGTCAATGTATGTTTTATGAGATCAAGTCCATGTTTCACAACAATTTGTCCCTCGCTGCTATTGAACTGTCAACAGTGTAAATTATATGAGCGTACACAAAAATGTATACTGACAACTTATAAACGCTCTTCTTTAATTAATTGAATTATAAAGCCCCTGGTAAGCACAGCTACATATACCTTCGTAACAAATGAAATGGAAACAATACAAATTGAAAAACAAAATGGATTTTCTTTCAGCAGTTGATCTTCGAATACTTTTAAGAATAGTGTTTTCTAGTTCATTGCTAAGCAGCACTTGTTGACATCACATTAAACACTATCAAAAAAGGTACAAAGAACACTACAAAAACAACAACATAACAAAGCCTCTCTAGACATAATTTCAATATATTGTATTTCTTGTTGAAATTTATTGATGTACAGTGTTAATTGTTGATGATAATGGATGCAGCTAAACATAATGCTCTAGTGATGGCATTGGCGGTTACGAAAGAAAGGAAACGACAGCAGAATAATGCAGAAGTTTTTATTTGATAAACAGTATATACATTCAATTGTAATTAAATTTTCACTTAGTTTTATTTTGTATGAACATCTGCCGTATATTATAAAATGACATCTTTACATAAATGAATATGATCTTGTTACAAATGTTGTACACCCTAAGCATGTAAAGATAGCGTACAAATCTTTAATTAGAGCACAAACCCGATGATTCAAACACATTGGGTTCAAATATGTATAAAGTATAATGTTTTATAATGTATCGGCACAAGAAATACATTCTGGGAAAGATATTTCGAGGCGGCTCTACTTCAACATTACAATCTCTTATAACACCAATCGAATCCAAATAATTAAAAGATAAGTTGATGAATTTGTTAAAAATAACTACAGGTTCATTACACATAACGATTTAGATGTTTTCACAAAGAGTGTACGTCAATATTTCACACTTTAATTGTCCATTTGTTCTCACATGTTCAAGAGACGTACATATCTTATTTTAGTCTTATCAGATCCGTGACAATCCATTATTAATCACAATAGAACTAAACTGAATTTATTCCAAATTGTTTCAACTACATGTGTTTTCAGATTATAAAGATGATTTTAAAATGAAGTATATATATAATACCATAACTACCGAAATTATCGACTTAAAGTGAATCTTAACAACATGTACGACATGTATACACATGTAAACACGAAAAAACAAACAAATCAATTTGAGCACATGGTACCTGTGATGAATAAGGCATAGTTATTTTATTTTTACACAAAACCGTTTATTTCTTCAATTGTATTCGATTCCTCCTTTATGACAGTTTCTTCAAAGAGTTTATCTCTGGCTACATGTGCTAAACAGTTATACTGACAGTGATCTTGATCAAACGGATAGGAGCGTGAGCGCGGTTTCTTTGGCATGACTGATGTTGAAAATCGGAGAGCTGCTGTTCTGTCGCTGCTACCCTGTGACCGCCAGGCTCCTTTAGTGTTTATCATGATTTCCCTAGAGCTTTTGCCAAGTCCTCCTTCCCTTACTGTGGAATGCTGTGCCATGGCATACCGAGCCATACGTCGTTCCTGCGCTTCACTGAGCAAAGACCGGTCCCCCGTCGATGACCGAGGTCGACCGAATGACCGGTGATTCTCTGGTGGATACCTTAGGCAGCTGGTTCGATCCTGCGAAGTGCGAAAAGTACCATTGATGACACGACCCGAGCTATGTCGATCGGACACTGTGATATGACATATTGTTTCAAGGAATGCCATTCGATACCGCCGCGACATTAAATTGTAAAGAATCGGATTAACAGTTGACCCGACAAAGTACAGGACACCTGAAACAAAGAAGTGCGTATATGTATTTATACCATGCATTGCTTAACGTCTCGAATATTTGCACTTCATATTTCTATTCAATATGTCCATATATAATTAACAATGTAAACATGCCACGAATATAGCAACTAATGAATAAGCCTAAGCAAAACTACAAAATCTTTCTGTTAAAATATTGGTTTTATATAAAGAGTATAAAACTGAACCGTTTTGCGATTTATGCAATAATAATATGGTCTTAAAGATTGGATTAAAACACATAACTGGTTTTTCAAACATTATGGATTGCCATGTCAAGCTAAATCAAATATTTTTTATAAATTAAAAGTGCTGTTTTCATGTTATTAGCTAACGCCGACCTGTGGGGCGTAGTGAAAGAATCGCTGATATGTAACTCATCTGGTTGCTTAGCCTTTCTTTCTGTTGGAGTCTCATTGGAGGACTTTTTGTGGAAAGGTCTTACAGCTGACCTGTGATTCGCCGATGGTTCTACCTAGACCTTTGGCCGGCATCTTCGTCTACCGGAGGTAGATGTAACTATAATGAACATAAATCGCCTCTACAATATATTATAAAAGAAAAAAGTCAAACAAAGCACCGGTACGTCAATTAGATTGAAGTATGACCTACCTGAGGTATAGAACAGGAAGCTCTGAATGTCGAGTGTCAGTGGGGTCCAGTGTTTGTTGTAGATTGTGAGGAGGCGCTGGGCGTGGAATGGGGCCCAGCTGACAAAGAAGGCAACCACCACCGCGACTGAAACGGTATGAATTTCAAAGGTAAAAATGTACAAAACAGTGAAATAAACTTCCTGAACTGAAATAATTTCTAGGTCGTTGCTTCCATACCCAATAAGGCACACAGAATATCAGGTGATCTTTGTAATGTTTTTAAAAATTAAGCCTAGAAATATAGATAAATAGAGTATTTTATAATACAGACGGACATCCACATTTAGATTTTGAAAACAAGTGGACTGAATTACAAGCTATAAAGTCTCCAACTTTTGTTATTTTACTTAAATAATATTATTAATCTAGTAAAAATAGGGAACAAGTAGATCTCATTTTCAAAACATCTCCATACTAACAAAATAGAAAAGGTCCTTTGAACATGGCAATACATATTAAAATTTTAAAAGGCTCGGTACAGAGGTATTCACATGCCAGTCAAATGCAAAAGTTACAGCATAAATGTGACGTGACAGTATATAAAAACCCAAAACCAATAATTAGAGCCTTAAAAGGGTCAGTCGTCAGAATCTGTCCCGATGCTTAAACCGGTTTTACAGCGCTCTAACATCGCACTTCCTGAGGGGTACTCAAATGCAAGAAGTAATAAGAAAACATATTTTATTTAAAACAAAACAGTTATTGCGTCATTCAATTGTAGTGATGCTGATAAAATAATGATCCCATCAAAATCAAGAATAAAATAACCAGATAAGAAATACAACTGGTTGTAGCATCCTGTTCATGTGTATATAGAATTGATTTTCCATAAGTCGAATGTGAGTAAGTTTGTAAATTTTAGAACAGACTTCAGTAGTTGCACCCTACAATACCATTGACACTACTGATTTGTTGAGTGGATACCGTCGTTGAATATTAAAACTCAAATGAGATCAAACAAAATAGTAAAATATCCCACAAAAATACTTTGTTTCATAAATGACTCCAACTTTGTAATTTTTTATATATAATTAGACTGTTTTCATCCTTTTTCATAAGTAGCATAATATGATTTTAGCAGAAGTGTCATAAGTGTCATATCTTTTATGTCTTATACGATTCTATTCCCCTAGAATTAGGAATTAACAACGTTAATTACCTACCTAATATACGCAGGACACTCCGGGTGGACAAAGAGGATGGACATTTATGGTGATGGCCGTTGCTGTTTTGTCGCTGGTAGCTTTGGTAACATCTGTCCGAAGCGTTGCGGTTCACATCTGCCTTTCTTAATGCCATACCGATCATTGTATAAAGGACAATTATAACGGTAAGAGGTAAGACGAAGAACACAAATGTCGAAATTTGGAACACGTGTGACATGCGTTCGTAGTACCTCGGTGGGATGTTACACTGAAGGGAGTCTTCTATTGGCTTGTGGTCGGCTGTTTCTACGTAGTAGTAGAGCTCCGTGTGAATAGGATATGGTAACGCACAGCACAGGGAAATAAACCAAATTCCTACAATTATTTTAATACATCTAGAGAAGGCAACGATTTTATGGGTTTTCAGCGGTTTACAAATGGCGATATATCTTTCTACGGTGAAAGCTGTGATGGTTAGAACCGACGCATAGGATGTCATCTCGACGAATAGCGCTTTGATTATGCAAAACACTTTGCCGAATCTCCAAGGATACGATTCCCAGATGGAATAAGCTTCTGTTGGCAGACCTGAAAATGATAATGAAGAATCGATATAAATAAATCCCAATAAATCCTATCCTAAGTGGTGAATAAATAACATGTGTTTCATACGAAGGTATATGTGTACCCAATCAATTGTGTTAATTGTGTTGTTCTTATGATTATCTTACGATACGGTTTACTCAGAACACGTTACAGGGAAAAGTTGTAAAATATTGCCTTTTCTTCTCATTATATGGCAATACAGCAACAACCACCCAAACACTTAGTAGTATTTGTACATAGATTTCCTCAATTTAATTTGCAGTTACTTAAAAATAATAACGTTGGCTTAAATATAAATGACTGAGATGACAAAAGAACAAAATAGTTTTATTTCCTCATACTTTTCAGTACAAGGATTATAAAATATATACTCTCTTAGGGTTCGTGCATATTAGAAAACGAAAAACTAACCATGTTTGTCAGCGTTCGTGATTTAGTTATAGGGTTGAAACCCTCAACTAACAACTACATGTAAGTCAAGACTATTCACTGCACAAGGTTCTATGTTGTTAGTACCTTGGTCCTGGCTAGAGAAGCCAAGAGGGATAACTAGAATTGGTAAAACTTGTATCCCAATAAATTATAAGAAACATAGACTTAGGAAAACTAAAACTACTTTTATATGAAGCTTGTGAATCATACATGCACACCGGACATCGGTGTTTGCATATCAAACTAAAATGTTTCACAAACAACAATAACTTGGTTAAATTAGACTATAAATGTCGATTTATCTGAAGATCATTTAGATCGCAAGTGCATATTCAAGTCTAAATTAATTTCAAATCTGGTGTTAAGGATTAATTGATTTGGAAATGTAATTGAATGAAATATGACAACTTTATTTACCACAAATTAAATGAGAAATGATTTTGATTACTCATTGAATAATTATCCACATGGAGACACAAACATCTATTTTGTCGGTTTTATTGCAAACGTTTCCTGGCAGTGACATTCTCCTTGTAGACGTATAAACTTTTAAATATTACCATTACTGGCTAACTATGCTTACTTTGGCTAGAGAATCTATTTATCAGCAGATGCAATCTTTGTGTCGTTTTCTAAACCGTACTTTGTGTATCAGTACACTTTATACAGATAAAAAGGTATGCCAAAGTATTAATCTACTTGTAAAATGGCCCACAACAATAATTTACTTTCCATTTTGGGACAGGCATAAGTATTGTTTTGCAAGGAAAGAACAGATCTAAAATATTTTTGTTTACGATTGATATAGTCGAAAGGTTTAAGACGACAACGATAAGATTGGATGTTTGCTTTATTGGGCACCAGCTACAAGACGCCATGCATGCTAATTGGGCACAGAGTTCATGATCTAAAGGTTGGCGGAGTCATTATCCACTGGTCGAAAACACCACTGGCGGCTTATAAACCATTAGTGCTATCTTTATAGCATTTTCAGATATAATTGAATGACATTAAATTTAACCATAACGTTTATTTCATATTGTGTTTTCTTTTTTTTCGTAACTAAATGTTCCACTTGTATTTCTTTTCGCCAGTTTAGTCATTTTAACTGTTATTCATAAGCCCAGTTTAAATTTATATTTCCATATTATTAAATGGTATACAGTAAAGTATCATTATATGCAGGTACTATCCACAGCTTTGATAATAAATGTAATAAGATCCATACACGATGAAAGCAGTGGGTTTAATTTCATGCAACGTTTGTTGTGCCACGAAAAGGCAAATTGCCGTGGCGGCAATTGAACGGTGATTTCACATTGTCCTTATTACGATGCTCTACAGCAAGAACATGTCAACTAGTCATATATCGTTATCCAGGAAGCAAGTCAATCAATCGTTGTATCAAGGTTTTGTTAACCGTTTATACTGAGAAAGTTTCGATCGGAGATAAATCTGTAAGTTTATGTTTAAATAAAATACTTAAACACTAGAACATGACATGATTTCACTGTCAGATGCTGATGGTCTGTTTTAGTATAGACCACTTGTTGTATTTTACACTTATCTCAACCTTTAATATTACAATAACAATTAGGCACAATCGAATGAACAGATTGAAAAAGTCATATCAAATTAATTCATTATGTATTATTTGTACAAAGAATGAAACACCAATTAACAAATCGTTGTGTGATTTTAAGCTGTTTCTATATAATGAATAAAAAAATACAGTGCCATAAAACAATGTTATCATTAATATCATTTTGACAAAAGATTGTGTTTTGAACTTGCATCATATTGTCACTCCATCGGTTTCCTTTATCTTTTAAGAGTTATAGATTGCAATTAACATAGTCTATATTTTTTTTATAGATTTTCAAAGGTTTTGTAGTTTTTTAATGTAAACAAGGCGTAAACTATTTTCTTAACTAAAAATGTATTGTCTTTATGCGATTTGCTCGAATCCAATCTCATCAGTTATAACAAAATGTTGTTAGTAAAATATTTGCTTGCTTAAAATTGCAAAAGTTTGGCGTTTTTCATATAACGTTAATAATATAATATAAAAGATAGTTGTGCTAAGTTATTGTTGTGTTGCCCATATATACATTAACTTAAAAGAGGAGGCATAGGTTGAATAATAGTTGAAAAAACTTTCTCTTTACAAACCATACAATTTTATCACTCTATATATAAAGCATTTAAATGTCTATTTTTGTTATATTTATTCGTGTTAATATTCAAAGAACACAATATATTAAACCACAAAATCTCAATGTAGTAAAATGTTATATATATATATATATGACGTACTCAAAACTCACCTATTATAAGTGTTAATAGATCCGAAATAGCGAGAGATAACAGGTAATAATTCGTTGTTGTACGCATATAACTTTTATTCGTTATGACATAACAAGTTGTTAAATTTCCAAGTAAGCCTGATGCAAATATCAGGCAATATAACACCAACAACATAACAACAAGCGGCATTTCTCTTTGTACCGGGCCTAATCGTTCCTCAAGTAACTCCATCGGTGTTTTTACTGGTTCAGAAATATTCACAGATAAAACTTGTGTTTGGTTTTCGGTTTCCAAACGCGTATATGCATATGAAACACTCATATTCCAACTGCTTAAATGGCTTCAGTAAAAATATAATGTTACAACACTCTTATATATTCAGAATGTTATTCACCTGTTACGACACACCATACGACACGTGAGTTTCTATTATTGCATCCATTGCCGACAACTTCCCAATAATCTCCGCTACACTACAGCATTAACTCGAGGAACCAGGGAACAGATTGGAAAACACGACCATGTCAACCAATAGAAAACCTTATCATAGAAACATGTGACGGCTAGTCAACACTACATAACGGTCATGATTTTATAACTAATTTCAACGTTATGAAATGTATTCTCGAGGTACCGAAAATGTGTTTACTTGAAACATATCTTCATTTTATACCTTCTCTCTTTGACTCAGCGGCAGCTTAATAAATCAAGGATAAAAAAGCATGTAATGCTTTTATCCGCCTATCTTTGCTTACAATCCAGCGTTAAGAAGAAATATAACGCATTTATGATTTATAAATAAAGTGTTTACCGAGAAGATATAACATTATTTTAAAACCATTGCCATAATTCGATGTTAGCAGAAAATCGGAAAACCTTATTTCTACTAAAACATGATTTTAAACCACAAACATCT
The DNA here is from genome assembly GCA_007844125.1 of Sinonovacula constricta. NCBI lineage: Eukaryota > Metazoa > Mollusca > Bivalvia > Cardiida > Solecurtidae > Sinonovacula > Sinonovacula constricta. The sequence goes on along the minus strand of CM017556.1, from coordinate 76,148,659 downwards.
CAGAAACTTTCGTGGTTGTTATTCGTTGTATCCGTATGTACTAAATATTTAATGAAAACATGTCACTTTTGAGTATAACTGCCCAGCTTTAGTTTTATTACCTCAGTCAAGCTACACAAATTGAAAGAGGCATACTTTACAATGCTAACACCGATAAATCCCTCCAGACGGGCGGTTGACAGCAGCTGACACATTCAGGCCCATAAACCAATGCCTGTTCCATCTGACCTTAGCAAAAACGTTAAAGTACGAAGATTGCCTACGCACATAATATTTTTGCTATTCCAAAAATAATTATTATAAAATAAGTAATAGAACAAAATTATAAGCAGTAGCTTTTAATCTGTCGCTAACACAATAGTATTGTAACATTCAGAGATAATGTCACATAGTTAGATCTGATCTGATCTGAGTATTCGGATAGATCAGTTGCTATTGCTATATTTGAATAACCGCCTTTTCTAGAGAAGAATAAAAGAGTTTCCATTGATATATACCTCGCGTAGCACATACACCATTTAAGATCAGTAAACTAATTGGATTAAATGATTCATTTAACATGTCACTACTAACACGAACTTGCTGAAAATTAAAATAATATTAGTCATACTGTGACTTTCACCTGACTTACAATACCATGGCCGCATAAGCCTGATCAGTTCAGTCAAGGACTTGTAACTCCGCTGACTGCTCGTCGCTACCGTGGTTCTACACAAACGTTTGTCTGGGTTGTTACTTTTCCAGAGTAGCTGGGCGTCGCTGTAATGACCATTACGTTGTAGCGATGTATTTATACAACATTATAAAATAGTTTGATGTGCTAAAAAACGCCGTTGTATCAAGGTAAATGTACATTGTAAAGTATCTCTAGGTACTATACCTGTACCTGACTAGGGCCATGGCTCTCTGTGCATTGAACTTTGTAAGTAATCCCGTGAATAGTAGCTCATACGAAAATACATGCTCTGGTTGCGTGTTATTGTTCATAATTTATTACTATGCTGATAAAAATATAAACTAATGCTATAAGTGAACTGGTGTAATCATTGTTTTTGTTTATTTTCTTTCAAAATACAATAAGGTGTATTACATGTGCAGCATTGTAGCTAATCTTACTTGCTAGATAACCTATTAGTTCTTGTTGGAAAACTATAAACTATGTTTATTAAATATAATGCTCAACCCATTATTATAAATAATCAAAACCAAATGGATAAGTGGAATTATTGCTTCCGCACTTTAAGTGGTGTCATATATTGCTCAAGCAAATTTCCCTTTTAGTTTATTCATATTTAATATTTTAAATAAATACTTATGCAATTAATAATGCACTTAAGTAACTATAGATTTATTTATAAGAGCCATTTATTGAAAAAAGAGTATGCTATTAATCTGTTAACAGTTAGGCTTTTATAGTAACGTTTATGTCCGACAGACACGCTTAACAAATCATAAATAAGAATATATAAGACATAGAAGAATATATGACAAAGTCCTATGAGTATTGCAACACATATCAAACTTCGAAAAGACACAGAACAAAGGTTTTTACATGCAAGCCAAGCGAAAAGTAGGAACAAATTTGTGATGAATCATTTGAGGAAAAAAGCAAACCCGACAGTTACCGCCTTGGAACGGTCAGTCGGCAATATGGACCGACTGGGGTGCTTAAACCGGGTTTACAGAGCTCTAACCTCGCACTTCCTGACGAGTTTCTCAAATGCAAGCAACGAAAAGAAAAACAATCTATTTGAAAACAAAATGTCCATGCGCTGATATTTTCTATACGAAGGTAGTGACGTCATCGAAAAATAATGTCCACATAGTGTTCAGAAAAGGAATATGGTATTATTTCGATTTGAAAAACAACACAAAAATGGTTGACCACAAATAAAACTAACTTTCTGAATCATGAACAAACATGACCAGAGACGAATAAATGGTTGTAGCATCCTGTTCATGTGAAGATGGAATTGAAGAACCAAAGTTCAATGTCCATCAAAGGAAATACACGTAGTAATCCTTATAGGATGAATTAAATGACAACATAGATTACATGCACGGGGAGATTTTTAACGACCGCCACACTGGCAAGTAACATTGTTGTGATCATGAATAAGAATATATGACAAAGTCCTATGAGTATTGCAACATATACCAAACTCCGAAAAGGCAAAGAACAAAGGTTTTTACATGCAAACCAAGCGAAAAGTAGGAACAAATTTGTGATGAGTCATTTGAGGAAAAAAGCAAACACGACAGTTACCGCCTGAGCATTGCAACATATACAAAAATTGAAAAGACACAGGACAAATGCACCCACGCGCACGCCAAATGTAAATGTGAGAACAAATCCGCGACGAGTCATTTACAACAAGAGCAAACCCTGACAGTTACCTGCCCCGGAACGGCCAGCCGGCAACACGGACCGACTGGGACGCCCAAAACGGCCTCACAGAGCTCCAACCTCGCACCTCCTGATGGGTTTCTCGAATTAGTCACTAATCTTCGCGACATTAGTCCAAAACACATTAATCTATCTATTGACCACATAAGCACATAATATACGATGTCAATAAATGTGCTATATGTAGTCATTTTAATATTTTTCTATTTAAAATCAAACTAATGAATTCGTCATAGTTTTTCTTTGATGTCTCTCTATTACCACCATTATACGTGGTATTGACATTACCTGGCACGTATTATCTCCTACCAAAATATCTATGAATTGGCAATAATATGATTTTATTATGTTTTAGAAGGCGTTGAAAGTCTAAATTAAGACATTGATAAAAGGTGTTAATATATGTACATACAATGACTCCTTTATGGAATGAGCAAGCAATTATAACTAATGTTGTAACTAATGCAATATAACGTATACATGCAATTATAAATCAAAATATATTATTACCTATTCTGCTGGACAAACATTGCAAATAGTATTCTAGCTAAGCTCGAATATTAAGCTTATAGTACTTGTGCATTATGTTTGGAATTTTTTAAATATTCTATCTTTATTGATATGCTTTAAATATTTCTTCTTGGTCCAAATATTATACATATTGTACTAATAGCAGTGGCAATGCACATTGTTAGAATGCTTTGGCATGAGACGCAGTTCTACGGCATTTGTGGTTTGTAACCAATATTCCTTCTCTAAACACACGTCAAAAACGCCACAATTTAATACATTCTACAAACCAGGTTTACCAATCCAAACAGGTCCCTTTGGTGACTGGCCGTTCCATTGTGGCAATTGTTGGCTTTGTTTATGTGTGTGATATATCGTTTCTATTATATTGTCACTTTCACATTTACGTTGTTTACATTTGTCTAACAGTAATTCACATTTTACTATCTGTCGTAATTCTCAAATGACCTTCTTATTTCCCTTTATAGTCATTACGTTATATGGTCAGAGCCAAGGCTGTATAAGAAGGTATTGTGTTAAATACCAGTACCGATATCAGTAAATGACATTATCACTTGCATTGTGTGTGATATATAAAAATATACATACATCTGCGAATTGTTCTCAGTTGGAAGTGTGATTACAAAAAATGTTAAAGTAATCGCGTACGTAGGAAGCAGTTCTATTTTATATCTGGTTATGTTTTAATGAAGCTTAATGATATTTAATTTTCATATCGCACTGTCGTAGAGTTAAAATTTATGTGACCATACTCGAATCAAAAAGAAACTATCGTAGATTGAGACAGTTTGTGTGTGATACAATTTTAGGTTGGGAGGACTACCACTAACAATAACTCTTCTGCAGCATATTGATTGGACTTTTTCTTATTTACCTTGTATAATTTGTTTAAATTATGCACAACTTTCATAAACAACACGAACTGGTTTAAAACAACCGCACTGTACATGATCATACAATAAACTGTATATTAAGCGTGATTACCTTTATATTAACACAAGAAACATAAAGAAGGCGTATTCCTAATTGGATGCTTGAAGATATGTGCACATAACCGTTTACAGCAAATATATATTAGCCTAAATGAAAGGATAAGTTAAGTTATACGTCAAAAGGTTTAGTACGTTTATGTTAAATCGTTGAAAAACAAAAAAATCTCCCCGTGCATGTAATCTATGTTGTCATTTAATTCATCCTATAAGGATTGTTACGTGTATTTCCTTTGATGGACATTGAACTTTGGTTCTTCAATTCCATCTTCACATGAACAGGATGCTACAACCATTTATTCGTCTCTGGTCATGTTTGTTCATGATTCAGAAAGTTGATTTTATTTGTGGTCAACCATTTTTGTGTTGTTTTTCAAATCGAAATACTACCATATTCCTTTTCTGAACACTATGTGGACATTATTTTTCGATGACGTCACTACTTTCGTCATAACGTATAGAAAATATCAGCGCATGGACATTTTGTTTTCAAATAGATCGTTTTTCTTTTCGTTGCTTGTATTTGAGAAACTCGTCAGGAAGTGCGAGGTTAGAGCTCTGTAAAACCGGTTTAAGCACCCCACTCGGTCCATATTGCCGACTGACCGTTCCAAGGCGGTAACTGTCGGGTTTGCTCTTTTCCTTAAATGACTCATCACAAATTTGTTCTTACTTTTCGCTTGGCTTGCATGTGAAATACCTTTGTTCTGTGCCTTTCCGGAGTTTGGTATATGTTGCAATACTCATAGGACTTTGTCATATATTCTTTTAATTGGTACTGTTACATAAAATAAAGAAAAGAGTGTGTTATTTCGTTTGTTCTGGGTGAATGATTTGTAATGGTGCACATGAAAGTATCAGCAAGAACAACATTAATCAATACATTTAATCACATGATGCATTTTAAAACAGAGCTCATAAAAGCGATTAATTTATTTGTTACGCAGCATGTTCCAGTTTTAAGTCAATAATTAAAAATAATAATGAACGTATGTATTGTTTACCACGTCAACTTGCCCTTAGAGCTGTGTGATCCATTATACAATGATCATTATAAATACCATTATACACAAACATTATAAAGACGGAACTATTAAAACTGTTGTTTAGTTTCACAATCTTTCATATGGCATTTATTCATTAAAGACATCTAAAAAATGTGAACAACAAAACAGACGATACATTAGTTGTTTCTTTTCAATTTCTATCAGAAGAATCAGTACAGATAATTGAATTGCTTTTCAGAATATTTTCTTTAAAACAATTATGTTAATATAAGGTTGGTAAAGGTCATTTTTACAATTCTTATAATGAAGACTAAACTAAATCTTTTTGTCTGTTTAAATTAAATCATTCCGTGTAGGCACACTTAGAAAACATTAGAAGGACGTAATTTCTGATTATTGGTGACCTTCTTATATAATAAAGATTTAACTTTGGATGGATGGTAATTACTACAAAATAAGAAATTGTAGCCACCACATTTTTCTAATTGTTTTTTCCTAAAATAAAATTTTAATGGTTTAAACTTATCCACCAACTATCAAATTAAATAAAGTTGACTTTAAACCGCTTTTTAAGCTTAATAATGATTTTGTGAAACCAGTCCAGGTACACACATATTCTTAATTAAAATTTAAAGTTTGAGAGAAAATTGTTTAATTCTGCAATTCTGCAAACTCCCGCTGGAGCAAATATACGTTAATCATTGACAAATACATTTAAATATATGTTTGTACTACAATATCATAACCATACTAGTAAGTTAACTAATTAAAGTTTCCTATAGTTTCTCGTATCCAGACAGTTCACTCATGGCAGTATTATTTATGTTGCCGGTCGTAAAAACTTTCATTCCCATTCCTTGAGAAAATAAAAAAAAGAAAACCATCCTTCTAATGACAAATGACAACCAAATGATGTAAGAGACTGCTCTGTCTACAAAGTTATCACACACTACACAAGAATATATTAAAGTTACCCCCTTGCAACGGTCAGTCGGTAAAAAGGACCAACTGGGGTGCTTAAACGGCTTTACAGAGATCTAATCTCTTTGAATAAAAATGTCCAAGCGTTGACGTTTTCTTTGATAAGTAATAACGACAGTTATGATTTACCTTGAAAATAAATTATTCAACGATAAATAAATATTTTGTCTGAATGATTTAGTATGTCGTATGTCAAACTACTGCTAGTACCGACACATTTGAACACAACTAGGTGAGACTTTTAATTACAATATACATATTCGTGCATCTTTATTTGCGGTCAATATGGCCAATCATATTATTCTAAGAAAGAAAACGTAGAAGTTGCACTCTCCAGGTAACTAGTGCCATTGTGTGACTTATATAAGCCAATGTCTTTTCTTACGGATTCTAATTTTGATTCATTGTGATATACAATATAATCTTGCGTTAACATTTCAACAGATTTGTTCTTCAGGGCAATGAGAATAAACGTATTCACTGTTATTAAACACATCAAATTACAAAGGTTTTGTTACGACTTTGAAAAAAACGGTAATTTTAAAGCAAAAAGGAAATGAATTTTACATTTTGTATATTTTTCAAATATCATGAATCGTTTTCCATTGCAAATCAACTGCTCAATGCTACTTCATTTATATACATGTTAAAATGTAATCTCTAAGGCAGCACATAACTTACTTATATATCTTTCTAACATTTGACTCATTCACAATTTAAATGTCATTTTGTGTTTTTACATTAACATAAGAAAAAGCCTAAAAAATCATGTTTAATGTGTACATTCAAAGCGTTATATGTAAAAAACTGTATTGACAAATGTTATAATAGAAGTAAGGTTCATAATAAATTTCAACTAAGCTAGTTTCTAGAAATACCTACTTAATGTGAACCTAAGGAAATGTTACCGTATTTATAGCTTAAAAAGCGCATAAAGCAAGTCAGTAAATGTTATTGTTAAATTATGACATAATAAAGACTTAATTAGAGAGAAAAGAAAACGGATTTCTTTTTTAATTCCTTACCTTTAAATTATAAGCCAAATAAAATATTCTTAAGTCATGGCATTATTATGTGAACATGCAACACGAATATATAGCCCGTGTTACGGCAAATTTTGACGTTACGTCAAAAAGTGCACGAGAGGATAGCGTCAAAGCGTGACGTTTATATATTAACGTGTGCCAACATGTTGCTGTGAAAGTTCATAACAAGTTCGTAAAAATAATGCTTGTTTCATTATTATTCAGTTCTCACATACTGATTTGTTTAACATAAAAAGAGTATTATAAGTATCGCCCGCGTACAAGTGTTCAATAGACGCCATAGGTGCTCAACATATACAATAGGTAAATAAGAAAAGGTCCTATCAAAATTTTCACAGATATTTAAATTTATCTACCAGTAGACAAAGGCAAACAAGGTAAATGCAAATGTGACAAAAAACACAGGGACGAGACATAACACACATAAAGAAAAAACATCAGTTACCGCCTTGGAACGGTCAATCGGCAAAAGGGCCAACTGGGGTGCTAAAACCTGGTTTGTGGAGAGCTCCAACCTCGCACTTCCTGAAGGTTTTTCTATCAAACAAACAGTGTAAATAACAACATCCCGTCAAAGTGAAACAACTAACAGTAAGCACCTACATCGGAAGTTAAAACAGATACAATGAACTTATATACATACATAATAACTAAATAAATTATAAACATATGTACAGTATGTACAGTAGATAAAAGCCTCGGCAACGTAAAAACAAAAATTCCAAACGAGAGATTAGTTTGAAATAAAACAGCCTAGGCGCTGATATATTATAAGAACAAATAAAACAGCCCAAGCGCTGATATATAATAAGATCAATTTAAATATGGCATATAATGCCATGGCATCGTGTTCCAAAAGTGTCAAAGTGAAATGTAAAAAATACGAAAGAAAACATCGAAATTGAGAAAATAGTTCAGACTGATGCTGTGTTAACGTCATTGACGCTGCACGATTTTAATGCTTTAATGGAGCGTATAGCATAAAGTCACGTTACAGTTACGATGCACAATTTTATCTTTTTAAAAATCAGGTTGAACTTTATTTAATCACGCTCGTTAATCAATCTATCAAGTCATCACATTTTTTTTTCCTTTCCTCATTTTCTGAACTTTTATTTGTACCTTCTAAAGTGGTTTTAAGAAACTCAGTACTTTTAAGTTTGGTGGGAGGTGGTATATTCTTACTTTGGCAAAAAGTACTGTGTTTTATGCGTACTGCGTAGGAGGAAGGGGTATCTGTCAACAGGGTATTTGTCCTGGAGAGCATTTGTCCGGGTACCATTACATGTATTTTTCCAAGGCGGTAGCTGATGGCTTTTCTTTTGTGTGTTATGTCTCGTCTCTGTGTTATTCGTAGTTTACATTTAAATATCTGTGGAAAATCATGATAGGACCTTTTTCTTATTTACCTACTAATACTTAGAATGCATTACTGTTACTGGTACTGAACGAACGTAATAGAATACATATCATGTGGCTGCAAGTTTGATGTAATCATACCAGGTGGATTTCTAATTACAAAATAATATGTAATTTATGTGCCAAATGCGGAAAGGTCATTAAAAGACTATCAAAACAAAGACTTCCGCAAACCCCTTAGCAATATTAAAATTTAACATAGATAATTAACGAAAATGAGAAATTTGGACGCCTTTAAAGTAACTTGCAAAATTGATAGATAAGACGAAAGCAATTAAGTGATGTCTGTATAGGATACGAAGTCACGCGAGACTTTTTCAAACGACCACCGTCTTAGGATTCATCAACATCTTCAAATGACACACCTTTTCTTCATTTTAATATTTATTTGTCGAGTTTGCGTTTGGATGTTTGTTTTATATAATGTGTTCCTAAAAGTGTCATTAACGCGTCTTCTATGCGTAAATATATATTTATACTTTTATTTTGTAATTTAAAAAGCACCAATGCAAGTTTAATCGGGATGGTGCTGTTTTACGAATTGCGTATTAGAATGAACTTAGTTTAACCGCTTGGCATTGTTACAAAATCCTATCGAAGACCAATATAATTCTAACCGTATGAGGCAAAATCCGGGGTAGGGCATTTGAAAACAGAGACGGGCTCTCCGAATATTTTCTACATGTCCTGTCAGTGTATATATTAAGGTTCAAACATTCCCCGAGGGATTTGTAAACGATTACATATTTTGAGAATGATCTTGAATTGGTGACTAATTGAAATCGTCTCACCGATTACACGAATGGCCACCATTTATTCGTATAATCCGGTATTTACCCGTCAACCACTGGTATCCGTTTAGCATCTGGTAGTTTACATTCGGTAGCGGTCGGTTGTTTTTCATTATAAATCCGGCGTATGTGTATGGTCATATTGCTAAAACCGATCACGAGTGCTTTACAGATGTACGCACTTCATTTTCAACGACAGATATATTCTGTCCGTGAAAAGTCCGTTCATGATATCCTTGTACAGTGTGATATACAAATGAAAGTCCTAAATACATTAAATCATAAGCGCATATTCTCTTCTATTTAATAAAAATAAATAGTTAAATGTACAGTTAGAAAGAGGAACATGGCTTAAAATCTTTTATGGAAACTACTTCTTAATTCATGTTTCGTAATTGTCGGCTATACTGTTATATGTTAATCCTTGCAATTGCTAACAGTCAGATTTCACTTCAGGAAAGAATGGACTTCCAGGGCAGTGAAGAGCAGTTATGCATTTCTAAAATTTGCTCGTAAATACACACTACTACCATAAGTGGCATTACAGTTATGACTTCTTTTGATTTATTCGGAACTGTTCGTCATTTTACATATATCAGACTGTAAAAACGGTCAAAATTGTCTTTTAGATAAATAATTGAACTTAAAACCAAATTCAAGGTTAAACGCTTGTTGTCTAGACATTGGCCGCATAAAAGCAAGTAATGATAGGTGCCGCTCTTAAGAGCGATGCCTCTTATGGGTTGCAAATTTGTAATGGGGACAATCGTGCAGCAGTCACTAACACGATGTCGCTGTTGTTCTGTGAGACACTTTTCAGAGAAAAGGACCAAGTATTCCGTTTTATACAGTGTAGCTTGCAACAATAAAATGTAGCTTGCAATAGTTAAAAGTAGCAGGCATTAATAGGAATACGCAGCCGTCTGGTGAGATCTTTTTTAACAAAAGAAACTTAGTTTGCCGATGTAAGCAATGCATGTTGTAATTTCTGATGTGGAAGACAGCAAGGAAGAAAGCAAATTAGCAGACAACAGTTCCTGTTTATTGTGCTTTTTATATAGTTTACTTTCAACAATTACATACCATCTGTTTTTTTACGTTTTCTGCATATCTGTATATCATGTTTATTACATTTGATATGTTCTATACATATATATTTACCATTAATACTTTTAAGACATAGAAATCAATATATTATAGCTTTTTACTTTGCATTTTGTTGCTTGTTTATCGTTATTTTTCTTTTATGTGTTTAGCATTTGTCGTTAGAATAAGGTTTGATACGAAAAAATACTCTACAAGTAAAAGTGAAGAATACAGTGTATATCACTTACAAACGTCATGCTGCCAACACTAAGTTTGAATCTTATTTTTTAAACAACAACAAGTGTTTGCTGTTGTTTCGTTGGTTTCAGTGTACCATTGTTGGACAATACTTCGACGGCGACCTTTGATATTTCGCATCAATGCTTTCTTGTATATCATTTGCTTTTGTACTTAGAGAAGGTGAGAAGATAAACTGCACTTAAACCTATCTTCATTAAAGTCGTGACTTTTTACGACACGTAATTAAAAGCAAAATAAGAAATCAAAACAAGAATATAGAGAACATGCAATATTTTGTAATATTTGACCATTCACGTATATTAAACAACATGCTTTATGAGTCAAAATTGGCTTTTTACGACATTCCTATAAAATATTCTGTTTACTGCTTTATTTATTATTCATAAAACCATTTAAATCAATGTTAAATTAGATCAATAGACACATGCTAGGCGTAATACTTTTATATTCAGGCATGCTTTATAGTCAGCATTTTATTTTCAATTTACAGCGATTTTTATTTGTCAGTACTTATATACTGATGACGGTTACCTTAAAATCCATTCAAAGGACTAAGATTATAAAGAATCAATTGTTCTTTTTAGTAAAGAAGAATGTGAATGTATCCGGCAATTCTTAACAACCAGCGGTAGTGTTTTCTGTGAATACAATGTGATCGTTTCTTCTATTGTGAGAAGGAAACTAAGCACAATAAGTCATCGTTGCGTCTGACAAGCTTCCGATGAATAATACATTTGTCAGTCTTGTAGTGATTGTCTCTGGTAGATAATAGATACGGCATTGATATTTCTTAAAATGTCTGAAAAACATACAATGTTAATTGTTGAAAGGCAACTGTTAAAAGCTTTGAACATATGACGTTAGTAATTACATAGTTATACTAAAATGTGTAAACAACTTTCATCATTGCAAAGATGATTAAAGGAGAGTCTTAAGAAAAATGTTCAAACATGTATTAATATTATCTTTATATATAATACTTAGACAGCCAGTTTACTTGATTTGTTCTTACTTTTACATTCTTCAATTCCATCTTCACATAAACAGGATGCTACAACCATTTATTCGTCCCTGGTCATGTTTGTTCATGATTCAGAAAGTTAATTTTATTTATAGTCAACCATTTTGTGTAGTTTATCAAATCGAATTAATACAAAATTCTTTTCTAAACACTATGTGGACATTATTTTTCAATGACGTCACTACTTTCGTCATAACTTATAAAAAATATGAGCGCTTGGACATTTTGTTTTCAAATAGATAGTTTTTCTTTTCATTGCTTGCATTTGGGAAACTCGTCAGGAAGTGCGAGGTTAGAGCTCTGTAAAACCGGTTTAAGCACCCCAGTCGGTCCATATTGCCGACTGACCGTTCAGAGGCGGTAACTGTCGGGTTTGCTCTTCATCGTTAAATGACTCATCACAAATTTGTTCTTACTTTTCGCTTGGCTTGCATGTGAAATACCTTTGTTCTGTGCCTTTTCGGATTTTGGTATATGTTGCAATGCTCATATGACTTTGTCATTTATTCTTATTCATGATCACAACAATGTTACTTGTGCAGTGTGGCGGTCGTAAAATATCCCCGTGCAAGTATTTTACGCTGTGTTGTCAGTTAATTCATACTATAAGCACTGCTTACGTGTTCTTCCATTGATGGTCATTGGACTTCGGTTCCTTATTTCTATTTCCATATGAACCGGATGCTACAACTATTTACACTTCTTTGGTAATTTTTTTTTTCTTGATTCAAAAAGCTTATTTCATTCACAATTAATAATTTTGTGTAGGTCTTCTAATCGAAATAATACTTTTCTCTCTTCTAAATATTATGTGGATATTATTTTTTTTTAAAAATGACATGACTACTTTCGTCAAATCTTATCAAAGAAAGCGTCAGCGCCTGGAAATTTATTATTCAAATAGGACGATTTTCTTTTCATTGCTTCCATTTGAGAAACCCCCCAGGAAGAGCGTTAGAGCTCTGTAAAACAGGTTCAAGCACCCCAGTCGGACCGTATTGCCGACTGACCGTTCAGAGGCGGTCACTGTCGGGTTTGCCCTTTTTGCTTTCTGACTCATCGCAGATTTGTTCTTATTTTTACATTTGGCTTGTTTATGAATACCTTCCTCCTGTCATTTTCAAATGTTGGTGTATGTTGCAATGCTCATAGGTCATATATTCTTCTTACGAAACGGGTATTGATAATAATTACATATAAGCCTTTTTTTTTAAAAAAAAATCGTCCCGATACCAAAATAAAAGCATATGCAAGTCTGTTTTGAAACCTAAAATTTTGAAGTGTTGCTCTACCTAGTTATTAGTCTAAAACTTTCGATCACCCTATAATGACTTGACGACGTCGTCATGCGAGTTGTCTAGGTGAGTTGTATGAAAAGCAAAGCAAAAAAGATTGGACGTATTTGTCACATTTAATGGCAACATTTCCTAGAAGCATTTATTGCTATTATCTGTCGAAGACAAACCATAGGAGTTTTCATACCGTATCCATTATGTAGACGAGACAATTAATGGAAGATTTACTGTCAGAATGATTAATAGTGCACGAACACTTGAAAGCCTCTCAGACGTGACAAAGACATATCGCAGGTTGGTGTTAGACCTGTAATAGAAACACATATATACCATTGTAGATTCATTACGCTAGGTACGAGTTTTCTAAATTCGCCTTTTATGCATTTCTCTTTATGTAACCAGTCTGTTTTGTTTATGACGAAATATACCTAATACAAGCACTCAACTATTAATTTATTTAATTTTGTTTAATTTGTATGACATTTAAAGAGCACAGCATACCATAAACCCTACTTCCACTTTTAACAGAAAATGCATATGTGCGACTTTTGTGCCCCAAGTGAGTCATGTTGATTCACCAAACGGAATAAAACGTTTATAACATTACAAGCCTGTACACATATTTAAAAAAAGTTTGGATATGATAAAGCATCATTATTGCGTTTCTCTATCTTTTAAGTCCATTAGGATTTTGGAAATGTTTCTGACACAATTTTGACTCAAGTCTGATCCCACTTTCTTTGGAATACATAGAAACTAAAGAAATTGCATTATTCCTCTGGATAAAAACATACATTTTTTTAAATGATTTGTTTGCCATTTCTACATACCAAGTGTGCCTATTGAGCATAAAATGTACATATTCATAAATATTCTGCTATCCAAAGAAACACATGACCTAATTATATAATATTCCATCATCACTTTTAATATACAAGCTGTTTGTGCTCATATATAACTTATATAACCAGATTTATTGCAAAACAGGCATATTATAACTCTTTTAATTAATTAATTTGTGTTTTAAGGAATGCCAATATAAACATCTTAAAACTATATTGTCAGCCAGTATATAGAATTTTTCCGTGATTGAGATCATAAATACATGCTAGTTAAACTGTTCAAAATGCTTAAAATAGCGTAATTCATTTTATTTAACCTTAGTATAATGTTATGTACAGTAGTACACCAGCATTTAAGGTTACGCTAGTCAGGTTAGGGGGTTGTTTATCGTAGTAGTCATGACGTAATTCGCATGACGTATTTCGAATGAATTCGCTTACCTGCTAGAAAGAAAAGGATCATGGTAGAAAATTCATTTGTTTATTATTAACTGGATTTTGAGAATGTTCTGGTTTCGTGACTGTTCTAGAGACTTCTGCGTTCTAAACATTCTTTAGGTCTATAAAAGGGCTTGTTAGCCAATTTAAGGAGAAGTTTGGATAGGAAGTTTGGATATAAAGTTTGGCATAGAGTTTGGACATATAGTTTGGAAATACTTGCAGCTTCTATATTAAATCTTTCTGTGTTGGAACTTACGTGGACTTATTATATTCTACAGTGCTATAAATATTAAAGTGTTGGATTTGAAATAATATTAGCTACATTCGTGTATTGTTCTACCTTTGGATTATTTCAACTGTGCGTTTCTACGAGGACATTCTACCGAAAACTCTTCAGGATTATTCGACGTTGGATTATTACTGTAAAGGGACACCACCTAAAGGGAAAAACTGTAAGCTAACATTTGTTTTGTATTCTCAAATTTGTCTGATATATTTGTTATTATTTTGTAACGCTATAGATTTAATTGTTAATTAAAATAAAACAGTATTGCAATAGTTTGTTGCTGGCTTGTTCTTTCTATTACACCATTTCGTCGATTAGTAAACGTGCCATTTTATAAATAAATCTTAAATAGCGATACCGGTCGTAACAATAAAACTTTCAAAGTAATTTAAACCCTAAATATTGTGCACTTAATGGTATTAGACGGTCACATGGAAACAAAGAAACGTTCGATTAACATATGATACATAATTGTATCAGATCTAACAATAATGACATTTTAGCGTTAATTTACATTTTGTCGTGTATTATATTGTGCATTTCCAAGATGTCTTAGCAAATTCAAATATTGATGTTTTCGTGTATAGTTACTTGTTTTATCAGAATGATAATTTAAATATTTTTATTCTTCGAGTTTTTATTTGGCCATCGGTAACGTGTTCTCATAAGCACCCATTGCATCAAAAATACATGTCTACCGTAGCAGAAACCTTTTCGCTTCATGATATTATTCCATCCAAAAATGAGCACAAATCAGAATATATCTCAAAATAGAACACGTACTACGTCGTTTTTATGATGGATCTATATGATATAGCATATTACGCAGTTGTCTACTTTGACTCCCAAATGTCGACGTTGATCTATGACATGACCAAGTAAAATATAATGCTCATACGAAATAAAAACAACTTGTGTACCATATCACATTATTGTTGTTTATAAAATATTATTCCGAATGAAATAAAGTCTGAAGTTATACATGCGAGACAAATGTGTCTACAAGATTAGAGCATACGGTTAGGGTTTAAATGGTGGTTAATGTATTTCCTTTCATAATGTGGAATTTAAATCCGAATAAAGCTAGAAAATTAAAAGTATGATAAGATGACAGAGTTAATGTTGCATATTCTCTATTTAAGTAGAAAAAACGAGACATAATGCGTATATTATTATTGCTTTGTGAATGGCTTATTCTCATTGTTGTCAGTTCATAATCCTTCACGAATTAAGTAAAATACCCCTTTGATGGGGTTTCTTTAGAAATGTCTTTATGCCTGTCATTCGAATTACTCGGTTGAATATGCAATTTCTTCAATAATTACATACCTCACACATAGAAGCTGATAAAAAGATTATTTAGTTTTAATGACTTAAGCCAATGACCTAATTTTAATTACATCCAAGAATCGCTGCAGATAATATTCTAACTAAGTTTAGTGAAGACTGGGCCATAATACGTGTTTAGAATGATTGGTGTGTTTAATCCAAGTAGCCATTTTAATAGCATATCTTATAATTAATTTTTCTGTAATCATTTAAATTTCTATTTATTAAACCATTACTATATTATACATAATTAAATAACAATGATCTACATCTATTTTTCCGGACATCGAACATCGATTTCGAAGATATGGCGTGTAAAAGCACATACTTTCTTCGTTATATTCAGCTTCTCACATTTTTGATTAGACAAATATAAATATTTAAATAAATAGTGCTGCAACAATAATTATTTTACTATATATATATATATTACTTTACAGAAAACGGTAACTTGTTATTCAGACCTTGATTTCCCTTGTAAATGAATTTTCTAAATGTGTTTTATTGCTCACGTTTATTTTCTTTAAAGTTACCAAACCTGATGTGACAGCGAGATTACTTAGTGACATCAATAACCAGGATAAAAAGTCAGGCTGTTTGGGACAGTAATGACGTTCTGTTGTATAAACCTATAACAGGGACTGTAGCGCTGAAACTTTGTCTTTTTAAAGTTAAAAATGATTTAATGCTACATCTAGAATACTCTTATATATATGTATGATGTCTTTATTTCATGTTAGGTTTAGACATTGAACATAAAAAGGGGTAAAAACAAATAAATCTATACTAATACAATTCACTGATGATGTTATAAAAGGTCCCCTTCGATAATCGTACATACGATATTCGTTTTGTCGTAAACCATTTTTTCTTTCGTATCTTGTCACACAGTTTTATTAATTGGTCTGATGGTAATTCTTGATCTCACGGTGACCCAAACAGGATGCGATGGGTATTATCTCTTTAGCACATGCCGTAGATTACGGGAACTCTGTATTCTTTGATCGTTTGGTTAAAGATTTAATGGTGACAAAATTGTATTTTTAGCTACATTCATTACGGTTTAATGCAGTTTTGGGCAAGTTTATATTTCGATAACGATTCTAAAGCCAAAAATAAAAAACTTAAATAAATATGTTACTCAAGATAGCATAGACCTTTATGCTCGAAGCAAATTGCAATCATTTAGGTTTTGTGCTGGAGTCTTGTTTACCTTCGAAATTAATTGCCTGTATATGATAATTAGCCATAGATTGTTGACTGATGTACTTTTGTTGTAAGGCAAAACACAGGTGATTTTAGCTTCAAATCAACACAAACTTGCCAACAATTTCTCTCCTGAAACGTACGTATGATTTTCTTGATAAGCTTTATATTTCAGTTCGATCATATAATGGTCTATAAATTATACTATTTCTCGATATGTCATAGGATTATGTTTCTCGTTCATCTTTAGAAATTCACATGGGAACAGATTTGAGGCATGCCTAAACATCATGGTATGTAATCTTAATAATTTTGCCCATGGTCGTACCGTATGTAAATGACCAAACAGCATAGTAGCATTGAATGACGTATTTGGCCTAAATAACGTTGAACCAATGTGATTGTAACTCGTTTGGAAGCTGGTTAAGACCACTTTTTTCTCCAGAAAGAAATTCAATGCCATTTCATTTCTACAGAAAGCTTGCAATTACTCCTAATGCATTCCGCCCGTCACTTTATTCATCAATTTCGCTTTCATGGAGAAAAATCTATGAAAAGTCATTATCGACCAGATGTGATAAATAGTTGGAAATACTTTATGTAAGCCTAGATTATACAGGTCTTCTTACTATGGTATTATTTCGTACTGTAATAAAATGTAGAATTTTATAACAGATATTTCCAACAAGCGTTTTAAGCGTAATGTTGCAGAATAAACCTTTTTTATTAAACTGTAACTTACCCCTCTTTAACCGAAAAGCCCTTTCCAACACATTAAAACTTTCTCTAAAAATGCCCACACTCAAATTTTTGGTAAATTACCTTTTTCAATAATTACACACAAACACTTGCTATCTTTACATATTCGCAAACGTTTGTGTTTACCTCTTGAACGATATAATTTGCCAAAAAATCTGAGTGTGAGAGTTTTTAGAAAACCAATATAATTACTACAGTTTCATATGGAACAATCAGCTATATTGTAAAACTTTGTAAATTTAAGAATCTGTCAATAGTAATAAATTGTAATGTCTTTTGCAGTTTTATGACAGGCAACACGGACGTCATCCCACTACGAACTAAAACCGTAGATGAAAAAATCAGCAACAAGTGAATGAACTGAGTTTAATCTACACTTTGACAAATTGAAACCCTATTTTATTTAACACCCTTTGAATGAATACTTATATTATAAGATCTACATAGTATTCGCAATCTAGATTTAGCGGCAATTGGTATAGTTTTATTACATTACTATCTTTGTAATCAATCTACTGAAAAATACACTATCGTTTAATCGATATAAAATATTGTACGCACTATCAATCGTCAACATTCCTCTAACGCACTCAATCAAACATTGATTTTGTTTTAACGGTGTAACATTTCGTTTATCAACTGATCAATTAATTTACGCTTTGCGCACATGTTCGAATGTTTGCTTGTACCAAGCTACTTACACGTGTTGAATGCATTTTTAACATGACGTTTTTATCGGAAGATATCGTAAAAGCATTTACAATACGCTTCCAGTTAGCTTTTTCTTATGTTCTTTATATAAGCAATACTCGCTTTTAAAACCCGTCGGATAGTTATAAATTGTTAACAAAAGAAATAATTTGTGAACTTAAAAAATAACAAATGCTCAAAAATTAACATGTAAGGTATGCTGATATATTTTTTCATCCCACCATCTCTGTAAATATCCGTTGATATAACCCGTGTGATAAAGATGAGCTTTATCAATCGATATTCTAGCACCTGCTCTAGCTAAAACGAAACGATCAGGAATGTTTACGAGAACGAAACTCATTGCTCGCGTTTTTATGCTTGTGGTCACCCCAAAAATGTCCATAATTAATAAGATAGGTTGAAGAGAGCAAACGAGGAACATTAAAAAACAGGAGGATGAGCGCGGTTTCGATCTCTGTCCTGCAGGATTAAAAATTTAAGTAGCAGCATCTTTACCGACTGAGCAAACCAGACAGTTCACCGCGATCTTCCGAAGTCCTATTTAACAATGATATAGAAAATTTGTAAACAAAAAATATATAAAAGCTTTATTAATCAAAATGTACACATTTTCAATTCAAAAACTTGCAAAAATCTTAAACAACATGTAATACAGGCACATGATTAAAACTGTTTAGGAATAGTAATAAAATCAATAAAAGTACGAATTTGTAGTCGGCAAAAGTAAAAGCAACTATCAAAATGTCAGATTATGAGTCCCTGTTGTTTTGATGCTATTTGGTGTGAATTGAAAGAATGTGATGAAGAGTAGTGTGAAAACCAAAGCAATGTTGTAGAGATGAGCTACGAGAATTTCGAGGCAAAATTTGGCTTTAATCCCAACAGTTTTGAGAAGGAAATTGATCTTGAGTCTGTGGCTGTCAGAAAGCAGCAATCAGCTGCCTAATATGAGGACAGACCTTGATTATCAAATGTCGTTACATGATACACATTTCAAATGGTTTAGATAGAGCTCAATCTTTAATGAACCAAATACTGCTGACTGCATAGATCTGGACAAATGTGCTAATTAATCAAAGACACCAACACACCACCTCCAAATCCAACATTTCTTCAAATTTCGCAGGTCACCCTGTCAAAAACACAACTATCTTCGCAATTTTCAATGGCATATTCAATGTTCAGAATTTCAATATCATCAACAATTAAAATCCATGAGCAAACTGCTTGTTACAACCACAAACAGACACAAACCTCGAATGTAATTCGGGTTTCTTAATGCCATATGCGTAGCAACTTTTATGTTACACGTCCTCGACATTACACACTACATGTATAGTTTTATACGAGGGTGTGATTTTTTTTCCAACCATTATTTTTAATTATTGTAATCAATAAAATTACAACCTTATGTCTAGTGCAAACAAAATGAAATATATAACGTGTTTATTGTCTTATTTTTTTTTTTAATTGTAAAATGGAAATATTTCTTATGGCCGAATTACTTTATGCACGCGCATGAATTTCGTGTATTGCATTAGATGTCAAATCATGTAAAGGGGAGGAGCAGTAGCGGTAAATTTAAATGTTTCCCTTTTGAATCCATTTGAAAAAAAACTGTTTATGGTGGATAAAAAGAATACCAGGTTAGTGTTGATATAAATAAATGTTATCATGCTCGACCCGAAAATAATATAGCACTCGGCAGAGCCTCGGACTTTCTGATTTTCTTAGCCTCGCATGATAACATTTATCTATAACATTTATCTATATCAACACTAACCTAGTATTCTCTATATCTGCAACTAATCTTACAATATGCCTGTAGTGTTAGAGTCACCGACTTGTAACTCCTCTGACTGCTTAGCCTCTCACCGTGTAGGTTTGAGTTCCGTTTGGGGCGATGGTCTAACTGTTGGAATGTCTTTCAGCTGATCTGAGGTGCGCAGGTGGTTCTACCTAGGTATGTGTCTGGGGTCTTCCTCCACCAAAATAATTGGACGTCGCTATAATGATCATACTTGGTCGCTGTGATGTATTTAAATAAACATTTTTTTTTTGTTAACGTTAACGTTCGTAACTATACAGATTTACAATTGTTATTAAATCATTACCATTGCTACAATTGTCACACACATAAACCTCTAGTCAAAGTTGTCTTGCATCATGCAGCAAACGACTTCAGAATATTAGTATGATATGCTTAAAATGCCAAGTTTAGACATTTGTAGATAGAAATTATATGCTCATATAACATGTCAAAAAGTCACTTATTGCAAATAACCTGTATGTAAAGTTGCTATTAATCGGACTCATTCTTCATACAAACTACCGAAGAATGTATGTACGTGAAACTTTGATAACGCATTATAAGGACACACCTACATTAAAGTCTGAAGACAGAATAGTGACCTGTCTAATAAGGAAAACCTATACAAACTAAGCCTAGTTTATATGTTTTTGTCTTACTGAAGCTACGTGGCAAATGGCACGTCAGTTACATTAGATTAATAAATTTATTAACTATTAAACATCCTTACTCACATAAAATATTTAAATGTTAAAATATGTTATTTCTTTAAAGTTTATCGCAACTAACACAATTCTTGTGCAAAAACTCACATTGCAGTTCATATATGTGATGGTAGCCGCTGTGATGCGATAAATTGTTTATAAAACTGAGAAAGATGTCAGGATTAGATGAAAATAAAGACGCTAAGAAGATTATTGTTTTTTTTGATGCCATTTAAAGAAGTGTTTCGTTTTGAAACTTGCACGAGCGTGCACAGAAAGGCATGTCATCAAAATAGGTCAATCAACAGAAGACAATGCTATTAATCAAGATATTCTATAATACTGTGATGTGAGGAAAAATAAGAAGTTTATAATAACAACACAACACAATTTGCTTTATTGGTCATTATATATTATAAATAGACGTCAAAAGTATGGTGCATGTAAAATCAGAAAAAATGCCAACATCAAACGTCAACATTTTAAATATCAAGCATTAAGTTTTGTAATTATTTCCATTTTAGCCTTAATTCTTAGCAATTATTTTTAGTATTATAACATATGCTTTGTAAGTGTGTCAGAATAAAAGAATTAGTAAAAGTGAAGTTAGATGTCACTTCTTTATTATTATCTTAAGCTATAAAGTTCAGAGTCTGCCATTTTTAATCGAGAATTATAAAAAATGGATTAACCAATAACATCGGAACATCATTGGAATTAATGACATCAATGCAAATCTTTAAGTGAACCTATAGGTGTATTTCTTACATAAATATACGTGATATTTGAAATTGTTAGCGAACTAAGTTACCAGTGTTTTAACTAACTGGAAATCATTATGCTATTGATAACCTTTTTTGCATGCCAGCTTTTAAGGAAACAATTACAAAACACTTGCACAGGTTCAAATATTCTTGCTACACAATTTGATTTGGAATAAAATGATATGTCTTCATCTATCTATATTTTATTGCAAAAACTAGTTTTATTTTTAAATGTTTCAAACAGTATACACCATTGGACAGGGTTGGTACTACAGGTCTACTACAGACATAGTGCAGATACATTTTAAGTATACTAAGTATCTATGAGTTTATTCTGAACATTTTCGCCGTTGTTCTTTAAATATTGACAGAAAAGGACATGATCGTCATGTTAAAACCTTTCTTGTAGTGTGTTAGTGTTATGATTCCCCCAGCAAAGCGTTGATTTATTAGTGAGATTTAGCAATAGGTCATGATTTTGCATGAATTTAAGTACGAAAGTTTGACGAGGGTATATGAAAATTGACAAATAATTTAAAATTAAATGTAGAATAGTTTTGAAGTAGCTTCAAACTTTCGCGATGAATGTAAAAGTGAAAACAATACCACATATTAGACTTATATATTTGACTAAAAAGAAAACATCGGTTACCAGCGTATTATTACAAAAATGATTTATATTGTATTTTAGTTTTACTATTTTATATTTTATTTACTAATACAGAAAACTTAATTTAGAGTCATCGTTGCCACTTTTCCAAGAAATGGATTAGGCTTTAGTTTAAATGGCCAACAGAAGAAAAGTAAATTTAAAGAAATACGAACATTCGATTGTTTATAGAAATAATAAATCGCATGATAAAAGGTAGATGTGGTCATTCGTACTATTTAAATAGTGCACAATAAAAATGAACGTTTTTTCTGTTCGACGTTTATGTTCTGTTCGAAAAAGTGAGAAGTCAGTATCGTAAACACAGGGCTAAAGCGACGACTCCAAAAACATCATGGTAGCCATTATTTTTATACACTGTAGCATGGATATCTATGCAGATTGCTATATATTTATAATGCATAATATAAAGTAAAATGCATAGACATGAAATCGTCATATTTTCAAGACACCTTGCGCTACATACAAATGAATAGTTGTGAAAGAAACTCATCAGAAAGTCAGATCCCTAAAATCTACAGTATACCGCAAATCTACTCATACTGGTCAGTATATAAACTTTAATTAGGTCCACCCAGATGATCATAAACTCTGATTAATCCGCATCCTATATCAGAGAGCGGAAGTCGTTACATTAGACCCAGTGAATTTAAGTGCTAGGATTGATCATGTGAATATTGTTTTAGAATAATCATCCAAAATGGCCTTCAGCAGGGTAAGAAAACAAAAGATAAAGCAAAAGCTTAACAAGGAGAGTCAGGTAAAAGGGAAAGAATAGGAATAATTGTTTTTCCGTAGAAAAACGTAATTCGGATTTCCCTATACGCATTTTCAGAGAGCATAAGATCAACGTTTGTTTTAAACCATTTCGGACCTTAAAACATCTTTAGTACACGGACAAGACAAAAGTAATAAAATAGACATATGAATAATCTATTAATAATCAATCTATTAATAAATTGATATGAGCACAGTTTTCTAACTGACTGACAAGAATGCTGGTAATTTTAACATCGTTGAACATCATCGGAAAGGAGTGACAAACAAAATTGCTATTTCATACTTTCGTTATTTTAAAGACAAGTCTTTAGATAAAATATTGTGTGTTGATAATACTACTAACACGTTTTAGTGAAAATGTATTATCACACCTAAAATAGTATTCTTCATCTCTCTCCTCCTCCAAACATATATAATATTCATATAAATTTTGAACATGAATGACATAAATATTGTCATGTAAGGCAAAGAGCACTTCAAGGCGGAGCAAAATACGTCTGTCACTAGAGCAATTTGAAACAAACTGTGCATTGTTGTGCATTGCAGTCTGGCAGATTGTGGAAGGCGATTAACACCAAACATACAAACAGACATGAGAGTAATGGCAGAGGAGAGTGACAGTTCTTGTGCACTTCAATCTGTTTTAATAACATATATATCCATCCTCCTATGAAGGTTTAAGTGAATAGCTTTGATAATGTAGGAGTATGGTCTAGACAAACATAAATTACAAAAAGGGCAATAACTCCAATATCATTATTTGCAGAGTGGTCGTTCTTGTGCACTGCACATTATCTCAATGAGATCTATCCACCTACGAAGTTTCAAGTCGAACAAGAAAATTAAATAAAGGGGCATTTTTCCAAAATCATAAAGTACACAGCTACAGTTTCTGTGTATTGCACTTCGTCCCAATATGACCTATCCATGTATCAAGTTTCAAGTCAATAGCTTTGATAATGTAGGAGTTGTGCTCCAGACAAGAAAATTAAACTAAGTGCAATAACTCAAACATAATATAGTAGCAGAGTAATAATTATTGTGCACTGTACTCCGTCTTAATAAACCTATGAAGTTTCAAGTCAATAGCTTTGATAGTGTTTGAGTTATCCTCCGAACAAACACTGGGACGCCGCACAATCGACCGCCCGCCTGCCCACCATGGGTGATCGCAGTATACGTCCCGTCGTCGACGGGCGTATGAAAAGTGACTCATAAACTTTAACTAATTCTTTAATTGACAATTTATTTTATTATTTGTAAATAATACACAATTTCTTTTATACATAGGCAGAGTACAAGTCTTGGCGGTATTTAAAAAAGCAAACTTTAACTTACTGGATAACAAAAAGAATATATATAGAGATTCCATTCGAGAATGGAAAACGACAGCGTCTTTTGTGTGCAAATCTTTTTCCTGCTGTATAATAAATAATTAACCAATGAAAGCCAAAACATTTCTCAGTAAAAAGCACGTCAACATTGTTGAAAATTAAGTGCATACTTTGTCGTGATGTAACCAGATGTGTTTTATCACTTGTTGTTTTGTTATTTCAATTCTTGGTTCTTTTATCCCTTTAAATTCCTTTCGTGGTGAAATAGTTCCTTTTGGTTCTAACCTATAATTAAGTACGTTGGTGTTAGTTTTAATTCGTGGATCACGTGAAGTTTCGCGGGAAAGTGGCATTGTATGATATGATTTGATCCATGATAGTTGACACTTTCAAAAAGTATTATTTTTTAATACTTTGAAGTTATTAAACGAAGTAAGTGGTTTTTATTGTTTGTCTAATTGTTATTTTACCGTATTGTGAGCTGTAAAGTTTATAAAATTATTATAAAGGTTGATATTGAACCTTTTGTATATTGTCATGTGAATTCGCGATAATTAGAATTGCAGCATTGGATTGTAACATAATCAATGGCTTGTTTTTACAATTGTTTAATGTTTTCTATAACAATTCCTGCATGTTTTAACATTACAGTAACGCACACGGGTGGATGAGGAGGAGAGAGATTTCAGTCAATGCCATATATTGGTAAGATTAATTTGTCTAAAAGAAGTTTAATTTTAATACCAGTTTAATTTGTGACTTAAGTTATTAGTAAGCCACCACGAAACAGTGATAACGATTACTGTTAATAATGTCTATATCAATTGTTTTATTAACTATGACCATTCATTTATCTTTAATTTATAAAGTAAATTATGTATGTTGACATTTTATATTGTTTGTAAAGTATTTGAATGTAATTTATCATATGTAATGCTGTTGAATGTAATACATAATTATTGCAGGAGTTAGCCCTCGATAATTTGTATACATATTAGATGCTTTCTGTATTATTTGTTTCAGGCTGTAAAAGCAAATAAAGAAGAGTCACCATTGATCTGCTGTTACACTTATTGCAACTTTACATAGAAGACAAAGAATAAAAAGAACAGTATAATATATTTTACAATCTTTGATTTGTGACTTTACCCTCAGAATAATAACCAAAAAATTAAATAACAAGAAGTCACAGTGATATATGGCGTATCCTTAAATCACAAGAGAGTTTCAGTTGCTAATTCCTTTTTCTTCTAGGTAAACATATACATATAGTTAATATATGTCCTTATGCTGACAATAAATAAAATTTGTCTACAACTCATGCAGGTGTGGAGTAGACTATCTGCCCTTTTCTGTCTCCATAATTACTCAGGATCAGCACAGATAAGTACATGTTGATGTCAATACTTTGTTATTCGAGTTAAAGTACTTTTCGACAATATTTTTACATAATTTTGTTTTGTCTAACTTTCAGTTAGCAACAGTATTTTAGTGCATATTAGAATTACATAAAAACAATACTACTCACAAACTATGCTTTACACTCATGGGTAACAAATTTGAAAAAAAGATACTAGACATGAGAGATTACTTGCTAGCCGAATGAAATCTACAGTTCTGAAATCTGTAATATAATGTAACATGCAAATGGTGCAAATGTAAACTGCTCCAATAAGATTTGCAATTTTGAAGATTATGGCAAGGACAGCGAAATAGATAAATAGATAACAATCCTTTTGTCGACTGAAAGGTAACTGCTGGTTATTTTTGTGTGTGTGTTATGTCTCATCTCTGTGTTTTTTTTCACATTTATATTTACCCTTTTTTCCTTTGTCTTTGGGGTTGTTTAGGTTTAAATATATTTGGTAATTTTAATAGGTAATTCTCTTATTTACCATAAAAATAAAGATGATATCTACAAAGAATAAGGAAGGGTGTCATAGTCCTATGAGCATTGCAACACATACCAAAATTTGAAAAAAGGCACAGAACAAAGGTATTCACCTGTTAGCCAAATTTTAAAGTCAGAACAGATATGTAGGTCATTAAACAAATAAGGAAACCCATCAATAAACATAGCTTAAGGCAGTGTAAATTGCATCTATACAACCCAAAACAGTTTTGTACATTAAACAATGCAATTGTAAATTAAACAAACCCAGCATTTCTCACAAGAGAAACTTTTACAGCGACGTGTTAAAATAATACTTTTTAAGTATTGCTGTATTTTTAATTAATTACCTTATTAAAGTATATACCTATATCGTCGTAAGTACCTATCAATTGTTTAAAGAGGAAAAAAGCTACGTTCTTTTAAGTTCATCAATATCATAAAATGTAAAGTAAAATTGAGTGTGGAATCGATTCTGTTCATATACAAGCTCACGTTTCAGTATTTAACTAACTGACCTATTTCTATACGCATAAAGCGTGTATATCTGTATCATGCTTCTATGTCCATGGGATCTTGAGAAGTTGTGCCCAATTTATTATTTATATATGAATTACTTATCCATAGAAAAAACTGACTGTGGTAATATTGCAAAACAAACTTGCTTGTGCCAGTAGTATCATGTAAAAGTAACAAAAACGGTCTTCAATGTATGAAATTATAACATGTAATTTTAGTACTGAGATGTAGACGAAGTAAATTTGTCTTCCCTTATATTTCCCTATTAAAGCCATACACCTCTGGTACCCATTTGGAAAAGTTTTAATAAAAGGAATGTGTTATTATTTTATATATTTTTCTAAACTTATCTTTTTCTTATTTTCTCAACTTTCTTATATTCTAATCACAAGAAAATACACCCTTGTCCAATGCCAGTATATGGAGCAGCAAATTTCACGCAATCGTAAATGTGCAAAATAAATTCATCGTGCTCCTTTCTTTAAGGAACGGTTATGCAATAAAAAGTCTGTAATGCTCGTTTTTCTCTGTCGAATTAAAATAGAAAACGAAGTCTAATTAATGAAATAGTGATTGATCTAACACTGGGCCTTCTGTCCTTTTTCCCTTATTTATAACCATTATCATTATTGATTTGCGTAGATGTTAAGCAGCATTGTCTATTATAGTTTTGCCATTTGAGAAAACAGGCTGGTGAAATAAATTAGACTGACTCCTCTAAGTCTGTGTTAAAGAAATGTATAAGGAATGTATAGGTTAGGTACCATATTATGATATAAGTCGTTATAGATTGTTTTTCTAGACATGACTCTATGCCAACATGCTGCTTAATGAAGCTATTGTAAAATGCATTACACATGTGTAGTGTATCGACAGACAGTGTGATTCATCGTAATAGTACTTCATCAATTACATGCAAGTTAGGAAAGAAGTACTCTTCATATGTACTTTACATCAATAGTAATTTTACTGTGTACTCATTCTCATATAACCATAATTTTACCTTGCTAAACGATTTTTAACAGGATGTTGCCTTTGAGAGTAGATATTCAACCACTCGTTAATAAGATACATTGTCTAAAATTATTTTGTCTGTAATAAGAATATATGAAAGGTCCTATGAGCATTGCAACATATACCAAACTTCAAAAAGGCACAGGACAAAGGTATTTCTCATGCAAGTCAAGTGAAAAGCAAGAACTAATTTGTGATGAGTAACCCGACAGTTACCGCCTTGGATCGGTCAGTCGGCAATATGGGCATACTGCGGTGATTAAACCGGTCGTACTGAGCTCTAACCTGTAACTTCCTGATGGGTTTCTCAAAAGTAAGCAATGAAAAGAAAACCGATCTATTTGAATCCAAAATGTCTAGGCGCTGATGTTTTCTTTGATAAGTTATGACGAAAGTAGTGACGTCATTGAAAAACAATATCCACATAGTGTTTAGAAAAGAAAGGGATATCATTTCGATTATAAAACGGCATAAAAATGGTTGATTAAAAGTGAAATTAACTTTCAATCAAAAAAAAACATGACCAGAGAAAAGTAAGTGTGTAACATCTTGTTTTTGTGAAAATGGAATTGAGGAGCCAAATTCCAATGTCCATCAAAGGAAATACACGTAACAATCCTTATAGGATGAATTAAATATGTCAGTATCCGCTTTAATTCGGCACACAAGATTCTATAGCGAGGAAAACAACATAAATTCTAATATGACCTAAATTTTACAAATGTTTATAAATAAACGTTATATTTAAAAAGGACAAACGGTGTATAAATCATCCATTTAAATAAGACAATTACCAGTAGAAACCTGCAATGGGAATAAAGAAATAAACAACGAATATTTTTTACAAACAGTACATGTAATGCATACTTAACTATAAACATGAGGTGCAGAAGATAAATATATAGCTGTATATAGAGGTAAGAGCTCTGAAAAGTCCCTTTGCCGGTTGACCGTTCAAATGCTGAAACTGTTAGGTTCGCTCTGTAATATAATGTAACATTTTTTTTGACCGACATGTAATTAGCTTTGTCCCGTGCCTTTTCAAACTTTATTTTTTTTTTTGCAACAGCCATAGGATCATACTTTCTTAGTCAAAAATAAGATCGATTAGAACTCAAAACAGTATAGCGATTTTTATATTTAAATCGAAATACTGACATTAAATAATAAAGTGTTTTTGATGTCATTTGAAACAACGGTATTAAGTTATCAAACACGAAGCAAGTGATCAAATTCCAATAGAATGAACACAACAAAATAAAACTTCAATATTATTAAAGGTTTATGTGTATTTATAAGAAATAACCAGTGGGAAAGGCTTTCACTTGAAAAGCGAAACAGGCACATTGTATACTATGCAAACTTTGAACTACTCAGTTGTAAATACATATATAGTGCTTGTCTTTTAAACAGAACTCATATTTCTATGATATATTTGAAATTCTTATTTGATATGTCGTGTCAAGTTACTTAGAAATGTAAATTATACACCGGAAGATGTTTGCTAATAATCTTAGTAACATAAGTTTTCACAACACGTCACACCAAAGACAACGGTTTTAGCATCTATAAACTATGTCAAGCATTTCTTTTCAGTGTTGCCTCAACTCTGTTTATGTCAAGACGTATTTCAAAGAAAGAAGAAGAAGAAGAAGAACAACAACAAATATATAATATATACATGTATAATCGGTCTGTAGTCAGTTTTGCTGCGAGGATAGACTAATGGTCCAATCAATGACACTTATCAAACCTGTGATGGACGGCGAGGATACCGGATGACCTCTGTCCGTGATGGCCAATACTGGACTTGGATAATGAAATACTATAAGTGTTGTCCTTCTAGGAAAATAAATAACAAGAACAGAATGTGAATGCATCCATACATAGTGGGACATCATTTGTCTTTTATGGCAGGATACTTTTCCCTAATGACACAAAGCAATGTTAGAGCCTTTGATTTATGGAAATTTAATATGTACGCTGAGTTACTTAGTGATATCAATAAACAATGACGGTTGTTCGATATTAGTCCGAGATGAGTTCATAAGGCCATTTATTAACCCTTTATAACAAAAAAGATCCTTCTTCTTCTAAGAGACAGATTGCCAATATTGTATCTCGATGTCAACTGCATTTATTTCAATGTTACGCACATTGCTAAATACATAAAACATTATCAACAACGATGTTTTACAATGAGCTAATAAAATGCCTACTTTTGGCTGATTTTAAAACATGTCGCATGTACTAATAACTATAATCAAGTAATGCTTAATACCCCAATCCAATGCATGAGAATTCATTGACCTAGATTAAACGCCAAGTAATTACTGAGTTTAATTAATTGCTTTGCTTTTTTGATGCGATTTTATAATTGCGAGACAAAGTCCCCTGACAATGTGTGTCCAATCGAATCTGATAGAAGGCACTAATTACTCTTGTTTCTTTAAGATGAGTTTGCTGCACGCACGTTCAGTGTAGAAAGTGTATACCTCCATCGTTCCATGCATTACACCTGGCAGTCACATCCACATGTAATCAATAAAGAGTACATGTACAAATGGAACTAATATGTATCCATAGAAAAAGATGACTAGGCTAAAGAGAAAATGCGTCAATGGAACATACGCCGTTAGTCAATAGAACGCATCTGGTACTAATATCACAACCTGCAAAACAGATTTCCCAATGATAGTGTGGGACTCTTCAGAGACCAATTACTGTTATCAGATAATGACTGACAGACGCTTTAGCAAATTGTTGCTTTAGACTTTGTGGGTATCGATATATTTAAATGTGTATTGGTACCAATATTAATACACGATTATGTATATTATTCAACATTTTTCAATTACACGAAGCCCAGGATAAATTGATTAGGTCATTATTTTCAATAAAATCATTTACCGACTAAATTATACAATAATAAACAAAACATGTACATGTTTTATTTCAATGCCACTGTCTACTTTCAAAAGTATCGAAGAAATAATCCCTTTTTAAAAAAGTTTAATCATTGACAATAATTTATTGAAAATTAATATGTTTAAATAGAAAAACGAGGCATATGATCGAAACCGATTTTAAAAACAAGTTTTCTATAAGAATTGTTTACTTTTGTCTGTACGTCTGTAACGTATTTATTGACAAAGGACGTACGTTTTCAGATAGAGTCCATTTCAGTACAAGTGGTCTCCCTTTGGAGAAAAATATAATCATGTTATTGTTTCTGAATCAAATTTCCAGCATAAACACAGCACTAATTATAAAAGAAAATACACGCGTGATAAATATAAGAACGTAAATGTATAAATGTAATAGTGCAGTAAGGTTTATCTCTCAGCATTCATGAAAAGTAAGTAAGGACGAGTTTCTGCATACTGTTATGTTTATGCTTGTTGTGTTTTGTATAATGGCTACAACACAAATATGGTCATACTGTCCTTGCTATATTAAGTTGTTTTAAGACCAACATTATTTTTGTCAAAGTTAATGAAATAATAATGACTTAGAACATGTAATAAGTAAGGACAGGTTATGTGAACTATACGTTCCCCAGTTTTTCTGCTTAAAGTAACTGGATTTTGGTTTCTAGATGTTTTCTGAGATTGATGATTATTTCTTCTGACATCATTATACTTTAGAAATGTCTTGTTATATAAATGAGGCTAGCCAGCGTTCAAAACAGCTTTGGAGAGACAAAGAAAATAATCAAGGATGAGAGTATGCGCTGTCAGTCCTAACTTTTGTTCATATTTGAATATTACTTTATTTATTAAAAAAGATTTAAGATTACCATTTGATTTTATTCTAGACTTTAAGCTAAAATAACAGCAAAATGTTATGTTGTAATTTAAAAATCATTGAAACGCAATAATGAGAAGGAACAAAAATGAACGCTTAATGCTAAGGTAGAGAACCCCGAGTCGAGATACTACACAAGAAGAGATCAGTCGACGTATGGAATCTCTATTACATCGCATCAATATAATTATGTTCAAATTGCGACATCAAGTCAACTGGAAAACCTCCCCACATGAAAGTTATCGCCATAATTGTGACTCGAATAAAAGCGGTGAGGAGCTAAAAGGTTGCGACCCTAACCGGTTGGCCAGGTGCGCCCTATTCACCTAGAAAGCTTGAAGCGCGTAAACTTTCTACAGACCCGTGACCTCGGATATTTCAGGAGATTACTCTAACCGAGCCAAGAAAACAAATCAGTTAGAAAACACATATACAATCCTAGCGATATTGTACGTACAAGCTAAGCAAGCACTCGTTATATTTTTAAAAGACGTCGGAGGAAGTTCGTGTGCATGTATACTTACATTTATATCTACATATACACTTTATAGTACATATGTAAGGGCGATTGTTTTAAAATAGGGTTTCTTAAGATGGTAATTTTACAATCTAATGTAGTCGTTGAATAAATGCTATTGTTGCTGTTTACATTTATAGTATTTATAGTTTTGCATTTAAAAAAGTGAATCTAATAGATTAGATATTAAATAGAACAATAAGAATCAATTCCATTCGAGCTGACATAAGCAAGCACATCAAATATATTGATCAGTTAAGGTGCTGTTTCTCTAATGATACTTTAATATTGCAAACTACAGATAACTCTTAACATGAGTTTATATCAAAGAGTCCTCACTAGACGGCGCTAAAATGGAATTAAAAAACAGTAAAAACGTATCTGCATTGGTAAAGGTTGATGCTGTGTTGCTAGGTTACTATTCCCGTAAAATCTGTGCTTTATTACAGAACTCGGTGAATCTAAAATAAATCTAGAGTATAAACCGCTCGATAATCAGATCCGAGAATTAATCTTGATTTTCCTAGTGACAGGTTGTTGATTGATTTAACCATTTACCGTATACTGGTCCAGTCACAGTTTAGCTCTAACAAATCGACTAGTCGGAGATTTTTTATCGTTCAGAAACCCAACCTAGTCAGAAGCCAGATGAAAGTAATATATTTCTTTAGTTGCTATATCTTTTATCACCATACAACATGGTTGACCAATTTTCAAACTTTTCTGTTGCACACTTATCTTATGCAAATCGCTATTGACAATGTATAAAGTTACACCTGTAAGAGTTACTTCCAGATTTGTACTTATGCGTAAAATCAGAATTACATGTTCACTACTTGCACAATCTCTTTGTTGCATCCTTGGAGCTTGGATGTTTCTTGCTTCCAATATTATTTATAACAGCAACTTAAATACAATATCGCTAAATAATTTGCTTTCTGTGTCGTCAACTAGTAGGTCAAACCAGATGACATCAATATCCATGGTAAGATACACCATTCTCACACGGAGAATTAAATAGAATGTGACATAATGTTAACCAATAGATAGACTGCTGCACTCATTTAGACCAGTTCACGGAGTGAAAACGTGACCTTTATCTCACATTGTTATACAATTAGTAACGTCAGGCAGTCACGAACGAAGGCTGTACGTTAACATAAGAAATGCAGTAATGTAGTTTACCGCGGGTATATAAATGAGAGTTTGTACGAGATACAAAGAAGTTGCAATCCAGCCGAGGCGCGGTTCGAGCCAGGAATAAAATGTTAAAGCTACAGAAGACTTTGTTCCTGCCTTAACACCCGACGATGTATCCATCAATCAAATACTACGCTACAAGAATCAAATAAAAAAGTAAAAAAAGTTGTATAAACGGGGTAACGAGATATATAGTAATCATTCACACAATGGTATGGTCCAGAATTTGTAGTTGTATGACATACACGAATAGAATGTTAATTAGATCTTGGTCTTTATAGAGAAGCATAGAGATGTTACGATACGATATTCAATCGATGCTGCTAAAGTAAAAGGGGCATTATCTCCATCAGATCGAAGTATTATTTGTCTAATTATATAAGATCATAAAATAATCCCGGTATTGCATCTCCATTATTTTGGTATTCAACAGTTGCGTAATGTGATTTAAGGAAAAAATGTGAAAATAATAAATGCTTAATTTGCTAAATGCGACCCAATAATATATATATATAACATAAAAGTGTCATTTATAGAGAGAATACAGACAATATATAGGCAGAAATATACGAGTAGCATTGTTTTGATAATTGCCCTTGCCGAAACGAAAAACAAGAGGACTCAACTGTGTTTTATATCGTAAAAATTAAATGTCGTTATTAACTGTAAAGCGTTTGTGCATAAAGAGTTTGTCGCTATAAAAGGGTGCTAGACAGGTTATTAAAAATATGTCAAGCCAGTAAATGACAAATGCCCTTGAAGGGAATCATCTAGAGAATATAAATAACATTTTACATAGAAACATTGTTCGGAGCTATAAAACATGAGACATAGAGTCATAAATAATAATAATAATAATAATAATAATAATAATAATAATAATAATAATAATAATAATAATAATAATAATTATAATTATAATTAGTAGCATTATTTCACCAAGCCCCATCAACATGAGTAATGATTTTATGTATGATCAGAACTCTGTAAATCTCTTATAAATAAATATTTTGCTTGACAATAACAACCGCGAAGTTCATGATGTCTTATTGTTGTGACTTTACTTTGGGACAAATCCTCGTATATTGTTTGATCGATGATAATTTTGATATTATTCCCATTAGGCTTAGAAATATACAACTAAAGAAAAATACATACAAAAGCACAATGCTTTTTGAAAAAGAATGTTTTATAGCTCTCCAACTGTTCTGGATAGGAACCAACATTATAACATACCCTATGGAACTGTTTATATGGTCAATGGTAACGTACAAAACATAATATGCTATTATTGTAAGAATTCTTAACAAGATCGCCTTAATAGTGCATACCAAAACTTCTCTGCTTTTTGTAACTAAATATGACAGTGCGCTGAACGTCTTTAGATATACATACTTTCTTAAGTAGTCTGGGTGACATGTTAACATCACCATACAACAGTGAAACATGTAGCTTATTTTGTATGAAACAAGACAAAAAATAGAACTTATTATACAGTTCGATTTGTGTTAGGTCCGCATTATACAGATTGCATATACACACAATTTCTAGAGACTTCCAGTTTCTTGAAAACTCTAGACAAAAGCAAAAACTAATCATATTTATTTTTTCTATGTTTATTACAATAAGTTTTCATTAAACTGGTTTCTCGGTACATTTTGTCGTCACATTTGATGCTTCGCATCAATAATATTTCTACGCAGTATTAGTCCAAACCTTTACTGATGTATGCAGTTGATGCAATTGTTTCTTTACTTATAGTCTAGCATTCGCTAGTGCAAAAAGGTAGTGTTTATAATTATATGATATCATACAACCCATCAATAACGAGGTGGAGAGCGTTGTAGGAGCACTGTCTCGGAGCACGTTTGTCTCATGTAAGACCGATGTTGTCGCATTTGTCTCACATGAGAAAAACACACGTGTGCGACAAATGTGTTCCGACAAGGGACAAGAAAGCACATTTGTCTCATGTCATTTTAAATGAAATACAAGCACATTTGTTACATATTTTTTTCTGCGACAGAATCGGGGTTCGCCGTTTAACCTCATGTCAAGTGTAATCACCTATAGGTTTGCTTATATTTGTTTGTTTGTGTTTTTTTAATACTTTTTTTTATATAATTTGTACTCTGAAACATAAGGAATCCCATACGTGTCATATGGAATATCGTATATTGTGCCTCCCTTCCCTAGGGCGAGACACGAGAATCGGGCGAGACCCGATATTCCGACGAGACACAACGCAAGAAATGATATTGTATCAAGAGATCCCGCACTGTCGCAGTATCCCATACTATGACATCCCTTGCTACGAGATTTCGCGGTAGACTATCGTGTCTCGCTTCGCCTTCTCCGATATCTCGCGTCTCACTTCGGTACGAGGCCCGATATTCCATAATTATGCATAACCCGGATTCTTTTGGGAACTCATGCACAGTGTAAGTGCTTTTTCAATGGCAGATCTGAAAGCAGTAAATCTCGGAAAATGGCGATATTGTTTTATGTTTCTGAAACAAAATAACTGTGGGAAGGTCTACTCATTTCGTCCTTAGCTCATTTAGAGGCCTCCGAGGCCGAGTGATTAAAGTTAATGATTTAAAAACAACAACAGCAAAACTTGTCCTAACCGCTGTAAGGTTTAACCATTACTCGGAGCGTCGAACTTTTTATGCAAGGAAGCCCGTCCAGGGTCCAAATGCTTAATACATATCGCGTAGGGACGTAATAGCCATCGAGTCGCCGCGTAATAACAATCGCGTGCGAAAATAATACCTATCGCTATTCCTAACACGTGCAAACGTAATAGATACCCCGTGCGCAAGTAATAGGATTCGTGCGCACGTCATACCTTTCGCGTGTCCAGGTAATCACCTCGGATATTCGAATACTTAAAACGCAGACGGCTATGTGTATCGACCGATGTATATACATGTACGAGACGACAGGTAAGCTTCATTTGTCCTGGTAACTTTGTTTTGTAACGCTTTTCCACCAAACTTTCGTTAAAAGTAAACAACAATATCATAATACTTGACAACGTTTCAATTTTAGTTGAATAATTACCGAGGTGTGGTTACAGTTGCGGAAATAAGTCCAGAATTTGTTCGGATTTATAATTGATTTTTTACCGATATAATGAAAGGAACCATCCAAACCTGCATCAACCGTCAAGCTACATATATCCTTTAGCAGCAACAAATATTTGCTTTTCGCTACATCTGTTACAGTAGCTGCCAATGACTATTAAACAGTCATGATTTCCGCGTTGGAAGTACGTATGACGACAGATGGATATTATGCAGTACGTATAAACGCAAACTGACTATATTGACGTATTACGCCTTACAAAATTTATTTTGATGGGCACATGGTTGATAACTCCTTGTATCTGACCACCTCCATATTATTTTTTGTTTGTTTTAAGCATATTTTTCAAACATGTTTATTATTTGCATTACGAGCGCAACGTGATCGACTCGTTTCGACAATAGTTACTTATGCTGGTTTTATAGGAAAGTGCAAGCTTCAGAGCACTTCTAGAATCTACCCTAGATCTTCTTGTTGTCTGATTATACACCACCGCTTCACTCCTGGGTTTAAAGTCTCTGTTATTTTGCACAGATTCTAGTTTTTACTACTTCCTGCCCTTTACGGGTGTATGAAATACATGAATCAGGATGCTAGACTATATCTTGGGACTGGATCAGTTGTTGTGTGATGGGAATCAATACGAAGAATTTCTGAAAATCCGGACCTATGTCAGGATTCAAACCAAGTCGGATTACTAAGCCAAGTGCGTAATCGCTAGGTCAGCTATAAAAGCAGCGCCCTCATATGGGACGGTTTTATTGGTCCGTTTACTGAAAAGATTTATTCCAATGGGCGTTTTGTCTAAACGTATCAATGAGATTATCTATGATGCAAATTTGAAACGAATGGACGTCTATCTTTGCATTCTGGACTGAATAAAACTAATTACTGCCACTTAACATCTTAGACGCTGGTACGCTACAATGTATTGTTATTATATAGCACAAATGGCTTAGAGATAATAATGTGACGTTATTCGGGTATGCGCTCGTTTGAGAACTTGTCATAAAATATAACAGTTTTTAAAAGGAGTATAATACAATATTTTAATGCTTTATAAAAGTAGTTCGTCCGCCATGACGAAATTCGTGTAGTACTTTACCTAAGCAATCATGTACAATGTCCCATGATGATTCTACAAATTAATAAATTATGGAATGGTATTTCTGCAAAAAATTGCATCATGCTTTGTGATAATGCTGTTATGCTTTGTGCCAATAACATCATGCTTTGTGACAATGTCATTATGCCATGTGGCAATTGCTTCATGCCTGATTGCAATTCTATCATGCCTTGTGGCAATGCCATTCTCCTTTGTGGCAAGTGGCAATGGCATTATTCTTTCTATTATGGTCGGTGGATCTATTTATTTTTATTTACTTGCTATTAGTTGTCCAGTTCATCGAACTTGTAACTAACGCTACGCGCGCCCATAATGCGATGACGATTGTAAGCAAGCAGTAAGACCAGTCACTAAACACAATGCCATGAAGCAAGTTGCAAGAAAAAAATATGTTAAGCTGCATTATGACAACGGGTGTCGCTTCGATAGCTTTCGGGAGAAATACATGTTTCCAGTTTACACGGTTGTGTAAACCCTTGTGAAATGTGTTTGGAGGAAAAAAGTCAGAAATGTAAGTTAAAAAAAAGATTTATATATTTCAGTTTAAAATGCACAACACCAGAATTTTGTTTAGTTATTCTTAAACATTTAGTTAATTCTTACTTACATTTCTGATTTTTTGCAGTCGAACAAGGAGAAATAACCGTGTAAACTGGAAACATGTATCTCTTCCGCTAGCTCTTCCAGCGACGCCTGTTGTCATAATGAGGCGTAACATTTAATTCCCAACACTCTTCATTGCATTGTGCTTGGCGACTTCCTAACTGCTTGCTTACTTTCGTCATCGCATGTTGAGTTTGAGCAGCGTTCGTATTAGAACAGGATTGACGATAAGAACCAGACACAGATTGATTTCAGAGAAATACAACTATGCAATATGTCCATGCAAAAAGAACAGTGTCATTGCCACATGCAACAAAGCAGAATGGTTTTGTCACAGGGCATAATAGAATTGCAAGCACGATGTAATTGCAACAAAGCATAATGACTTTCACAAAGCGTGATAGCATTGCCAAAAATAATGGTGTCATTATCACAAAGCATATTAGCATAATCACAAAGCACAATGCATTTTTGCAGACATACCATTTCATACATGTAAGTAAACAAAATAGCTAATTGGTGATTGACTAGTAATTGGTGTATCGAGATTAAGACTCCGTGGTAGGATATTAAAATACCCCATTAAATATTATCAACTGGATAAAACAACTGGAATATTGTATCCACTATGTTTAAAACCTATATCCATGCTAATGGGAAAATATTAAATCTAAGCAGAATACACGTTCTTGCTCTGTCGTAATAATAACAATACCCCACTTTTGTCATTATTCGTGCAAGATCCTTCAACATAGATAAAACAACTGGGGTATACTTTTTTTCAAATTGATTACTAAAATAAAATAAATAAATAAATGAAGTATTGATAAGAAAATGAACTATTCTCTAAAATTAGCATGATAATAAATCGAATATGAAGGAGTGAAAGCGACTGAAAGCGGTTTCTTAATCTTGTCGACTTCAAGTTAAGACAATTAGATCAAGTGATTTATAATACATCTTTAACGCGACAGACGGACAGAGAAACAGACAGACAGCTAATTTTTATATCTGCCTCTTGGGACAATTACACCATACTTTCAAGTAGAAAGCAAGATATGATAGACTGTGAGACAAATGTGCTTAGAGTGTCTTTCCTATTGTGGGTCGAACACATCTGTCCCATCTCCAATTTGCCGAAAATATGAATGTTTAAGAGCACATCGGTCACACCTCGTGAGACAAATGTGCTCCGAGGCAAATGTGCTCCTACAAAGCTCCGTACACGGAATAAAAGTCGCCCTTATGCCGACGGACCGTTCGTAGGCGTTAACTCGTTTTCCCATCTTCATGGGAAATTCCTTTCTTGGTGTATTTTGTCGCCTTTAGATAAACGCACGTGTTTGCCCTTGTCGAGTGGTAATTTTGATACTATCATATTCTGTGTAGAATAATTCTTCTTTAAAGTAGTTATCGCCGATATATTGTCACTAGAACTATGAAATCCTTAAAATACTTTTTATTTAGCAAAAGCTATGATTTCTTCTATACTTCAGATGTTAAATTCGTATCTGAAATGTCTTCTTTAACATCTTTTTCTATGATAAACGATCAACACCTATAAGGACAATGCGAGAGTAGTTTAAAACAGAACTTCATATGTTCGGCTTCATTTGAAATGCTAACTGATTTTGTGCAAAATATGTTTCGGCCAGTTTCCGTCTGGTGGAGTAAAGCTGACATTTATAAAAAAGAAATTTTCATTATTAGCCCTCAG
This sequence comes from Sinonovacula constricta, assembly GCA_007844125.1. Classification (NCBI taxonomy): domain Eukaryota; kingdom Metazoa; phylum Mollusca; class Bivalvia; order Cardiida; family Solecurtidae; genus Sinonovacula; species Sinonovacula constricta. Next base: position 76,108,702 of record CM017556.1, on the reverse strand, counting down.
GAACTGCGGTCAGTTAGCGGCATGGCAATCCATCAAATACTTTATTGGCATTGATTGGTCCATTTCAGCGGAAATGGTGGCTTGGGACAGACTATGCAAAGGAATCATTATATTGAGACTCTGCCCTTTTATTAAGCTTATAGTACCTATATGAATTTTTATTGCTTATGTTTGAAATCGTCTCCGTAGTATGGTTTACATGCACGTTCTTTTAGAATATTTATACAGTTGTAAATGGTTTGTGATTTAAATTTTCAGTAATTTTATTATACACTGCAATCGAAACAATGTTTTTTTATGATTTGGGGGATTCAGTCAGTGCTAATCAGTTCATTTGGATAAAAGGCGGGTCCAATGAATGGTCATTTTCTATTGTTTGGCCAATCTTTTGTATATTTATGTTTTTTTTTTTTTTTTTGTTGTTTTTTTTTTTGTTTTTTTTTTTTTTGTTTTGTTTTTTGTTTTTTAAGGGAAATAGAAATGTATGTTTCTTTATTACGTTAAAAAGTGCCATTTGCTTAAAGGTCTTGGGGAATTTAATTCATTATTTTGTTCATTATGTTGTTAGATATTTTCTTAAGATTACTGTCCTAACAAAATTAACAACATAATGAGAGAGCGTTTATTCACGCAGTGCTTACTTGGCATATTTTACATCATGAATTGAAGGGTGGATGATTTGTCTGTCTATTTAGGTTACAGTGTATGCTTATTAATCCGGCTATCATGATTGTCGTGTCTTCTCATGAGCTATGCTTTGTTAAGTGATCTCATCATATAACTCATTACACTTTCGTATGTATACTATTATATGCATTGAGATTCATGTTTTTGTATATTGGAGTGTATTTAATGGTCATACGACTTCTCTTGAGTTTCGTTTTCGTCAAGAGACCTCATCATATGACTAGTTTTAAATTTTGTATGTTCACTGTTACTTGCACTGAGATGATATGGTGTTTGCAAATAAAACTTTATTTAATGGTCATATGACTTCTCTTGAGTGTCGACAAGGGATCTCATCTACTTCTAATCTTATGCCAGGGATAAGATGGCCACCCCCAATACATGACAATACTGCACAAGTGATTCTACAACAACCACAACTTTATCCAACCATATGTCCATGTCTCTTAAAACTAAGCAATTAGGTTCCAAAACTTACTTTATCTGTTATAAATATTGTCCTTTCGAAGTTCTCTATCTATTATCCTTCGACCGTCGATGCTTTGGCTCCAACTCGAATTCCATAAATAAATTATATAGGCATTGTGTGCCATTCTTCCTCTTCCTTTAATGAACTTTATTTCCTCTGGAGCATAATTGTTCTATCACCCCATTGTTACAACAATAATCTTGAGCCTCTTTCTTTTAGTAAACGTAAATTCATACCCCCGTCAGTTGATATTGAAAGCGAAATTACTATTTTTTTGTGCATTTAACGTTTGTTGATAAACACCATGTGCTATCGGTTCTTATACTTTTTACACGAACATGATAATTCACTAAACTACTTCAGGGTTAAAACACGGAGTCAATTTGAAAACCTATTTAACAATCACGGTACCAGTAAAGCACATACCTACTGGTATTAAATATTGTAAATTCTATTTATATAAAATATATGTATATAATTGTTTGATTTGTATGTTAATACTTGATTTATTTTGCCAATATAACATTGATAACATATATGTTTTTCTTTAAAAAAGTATACATGTCCACATTCGTCATTGTTTGTACTATGTATTATACTATGTATTGCCACATGGGTCGAACGACCTTCTGGCTGAAATTCAATAAAACTATAAAAAAAAAAAAAAATATTTCACTTCTCCTTTAAATAGTTTTGTACAAATTACATTGATTTTACCATATACTATACATATATATATATATATATATATATATATATATATATATATATATATATATATATATATATATATATATATATATATATATATACTAGTGGTAGGAACATTTGTTCAGCAGTCGGTCGTTTATTAAAGTAATGCAAACATCAATATTCAATTCCCGACTGTATTTTTGTATATATTGCGTACAACAACAGATTTGCATGCACGTCTAGTAACAAAGTTTAAAAATAAGAAAAATTGTGTATCCTGTTAATATAAACATTATTTATAAATCGACGAGGTGTTATTTGTGTTTTAAGTAACAAATGTCTATATAAAATGTTACTTTAGCACATAATTGTTCAATTGTGAACTGTCTAAATCAATGATAAAGGATTTTTTAATATAGGCTGACTAAATTGAGTATTAGTTGCATGTCATTGTAGCCAACACGAACACGACCATTGAATGTTTACAGATACAAGGCTTTGAAGAGTAACAGAATGTGTACCGTTTGTATCCTTTATTCATCAATTGTATTCACTGTTATAGCCTACAATAGACACATTTTGCCGTTAGGGTGTTAGTCTAAATGGAGCCAATCTAATCGGTAGCCTTACAGTTGTGATAAGTAGAATAAGATGGTATTGGCACCAAGGCTGACATTTTATTATCGTTTAATCAAGTATTGCTTAAATTGCAGTGTAGCCATTGCCCTCACAGCCTTAATAAAGCAAGACGCATTGTGCCCTATTTATTGTATCCTGCTGGGAACCTTTTAGCTTAACAATATCTGTACGTTTTGTCTGGAAACCAACAAAATTACGTTTTTTTCTTCAGAACCTCTGCTTGTCATAGGTATAACTAATGACAGTTTTAATGCAATAGTTAGTTTAATTTATCAGAATGAACTACTTTAATGTCACACCTTTTCTTTTTAGATAGTACTAAAATATTCAATTTTGATATTTTCACAAGTAATTACACTAATTGCAAGTTTGCTTTTGTATTCTGGTTTCCAGATTTAAGCGTTTATGTCTACTGAATTAAGCTGGCACTCATTATTTGAAGATGTCCAATCAATTTCCAACAGATGATGTATGCCCAGGTGGGCTTTGCAATAAATGTTTGTCTAGTCCTATGTCAAACACAGACAAACTCACGGAAGGAAACTAGTACGACATACGTAGATATGACATTGACAAATATTGCTGTTCTATTGTATTGTGTCTGCTAAAACTTATTTCAAGAGATTGTGATTCAATGCTACATGGGTGGAATGGAAATAAATGGAAGGTATTACGTAGATTCAATGAGATTCGTTGATTTAGTTTTGCAGACTTTGAACTGTTTAATGCCTATATACGTTCGGTTTAGAGTCAGACGTAGGCGAGAAATTAATGCCAAGAAACAGTTATTTACCACCATGAATGCAATATCTGATAACACAATCTATAAAAAATTCATTTAAAAATAGAAGTGGTACTTTATTGTACGGAATGACATTCGTTGTTATTGTCCAAGACTAGTACTGGCCATCAAGGACAATTGTTCAGTTGGTTGCCTGGCTGCCCACCTTAGACCTGAAATGTGTCTGTTGAATCCATCGCAGCAGGACAGACTAGGCATTGATTTAGTAGGTAAAGATTATAAATCGTATTTTTGTCCTTTTGTAATATTTCTTTTTTTTCATTTTAAATAATTCAAACGTAGTACCTATTATTAATTTTTAATTGTATATAACGTAGATCTATTGTTTTATTATTACGCAAATGTACTCATTGTGTTATGTTACAAACTACGACCACAACTACCAACACCATTTCCACTACAATCACCATCCCCACTATCATCTCAATCAACATTAACACGAATCGCACACACTCAGCAATACTTAAATAATTTTTGTCTTCTTTTTTCCCAGTTCCCTTGTATAAAGTGTATCACACTGTTCTGTTTGCTGTCATTGCTCTCCATAATCTGAAGGTAATAGAATATATTTATCTACCCATTATATTACGTTATTAGATAAATTAATTTATACTTACAATTTAAATAAATGGAATCAATTTGTGAAAAGAGGATTTCTTCTATAATACAATGCAACTTAGCACCATGTTATTAAGGCCATTGGTTCAGTCTGGTACATCTTTGATATATTTGATTGCATATACGACATTATGTAGTTTCTTTTAACACGAGACACTGAAAAATCTTTTGTGAAGATAATGTGCAACCTGTTTTGTTTTAAGAAACAAAACTATTGTGACAATATCTATGGTGTACCTTTTCCTTTTGTAAATCATTTAGCAATATTGTGTAAATAGGGGTGGGGGCATTTTCCTCATGCATATATTGAGTTTCAATGAAGCATTTCTTTGCTTATAAAATAGTCGTCAATTAATTTAATTGAAAGGACTTATACTGTGATTAAAATTAATGATAAATCCATAATCCTAATTTTACGAAAACATCTATTTATTCATTTTGTACTTTACAAAATCCTTAAACAGTCCTCAGAGTACAAACCTTTCAACTCTTACTGCTTGTTAACCGCTTCAAGCAATTCAATGCAGTCATAATGTTCTTTATGTAAGATTATAACATTTAGCGACAGACGCGTAACCACACCATGTAACTGTGAGTCGCACATGTTCCTATTCACTAAGATAGATTTATATAAACACATCCACTATACAAACTTGCGATTAAATTATAATTAAAGTCAGTTGTTTGCCAAGTTAATATATTTAAATTTAATATTCACGTGATAAGCACATTTTAGCAAAACTGGCCCTCGAAATTTTCAAGATTAAAATCCATTTATTAGATTTTAAGTAATAGTCAAGGACAACAGGGACATTAAGTGTTAATTCTGTGTGTTAAAGCACGAAATTGGGTCAATACCATTGAATTAATAAAACCTATTGATATTAGGAAAGCAGGTTATGCAAATAATGTCGGCGCTTCCTTAGGCTCATATAAGGAGCATTACACTATAACATATTATCTTAGACGAGGCAATATATTTTGGGATTTATCAGGGCAGTTACATTATATTTGAATGTAAAATCGTGTTTGGAATAACTTACAGGAAACATCACTTTCCAAAACCCTTATATCTATCCAATAAGCCATATCAGTGCATCTACTTTTAGACTTTCACAAGATTAAACCTTGATCAAAGTATATTGCCGTTTGCTTTGAATCATGGACAATAACAGCGGACCTATTTAATTTGAAATAAGCACCACATTATCGTGTACAACGTACACACATGGTGTTATTTATGATTCTTCAGTTCCTAGCTACTTCCTGATTTCCAATATATTAACTCACATTTAAATATTCCTTAAAATGTTCCGTGTATTTTTATTTAAAGGAAACACCATACATGTATGAATCAGGAACTTTTTTGCAATGTGAATAGGTCGTAAATAAACATGTGGAGGCGTGTAAAAGCCGTTAAATATTGCTCCGAAAATGGAAATATCGAGCTTATTTAGTACATATATTAAGGCATAAAATATAATATATCTGGTGTAAGATAAATTTGGTTTTATGTCCGGCTCAGCAAAAATAATTTTAACCCTTGGCTTCCCCTGACTTGCTGAAAACTCGGTGAAATAAATTCCACTTTACGACTGGTTCAACAAAATACTCTATGCATTATGTGTTTAAAATTCTTGTTTTGATCTTTTTGACAGTAATATGTTGCATGTACTAGACGTGATGTAATATGTTATTTTAACTATAAATGGATATTTGGTTATGTGCAACTACACAAGTCATTGTGCCCTCGCCGTTTGGCGCTTAGGTTGTTTCCGCTAGACCTTGACATTCGATAGTGTCTTTTTTCATCCAGATAATTTCCGTTGCTTTATTTACCGAGTAGACATTCTGTTTTAATGATTAAATTTGGAGGAATTCATTTATAGAACTTAAACTAATCTGAAGTGAATTGTGTTATTAACTTTTTATATAAATCTGAATAACCTGAAGGCCCGATATAGTAACGCTTCGCTTACAAATGTGGTACAATGTTAATAATGATTTTGCATTCGGGCATATTGGCCAGAATGCTGCAAACAAAGAAATCCAATGGGGCTGCTGCCTAAAGCATCAAGGCAGACATACTCGCAGAGGTAATAATATTTGATTTTACTATGACGCAGCCTTAGTGCTTTTATGGATGCGCTGGTTGTCGAGTGGGAATGGTCACCGAGATAAAAAGTCTGACTTACAGTCCCAGCTAGTGCATTTTTATTTATGAAGATCTTTGATTGGCGTCGATTATTAATGAAGATCTTCGATTGGCGTCGATTATTCTACCCAACCATTTTTTCTGGGATCTTCATATATTATAAAGACATTGTAGACAAATTTTATAAAGCTTTCTATATGTCAAACATTAGAATGCTTCCAAAAATTTTTCAAACCGTTTGGAAATAAGAAAGGCGTGTTTGAGCGTGAAAGTTTAAGACGATGAAAATGATGACTATTTTAAAAACTCTGCCTAAACTTTCATATTGCAATATATTTATGTTAGAGTTTTCTTCAACTAATGATGATGATGATGATGATGATGATGATGATGATGATGATGATGATGATGATGATGATGATGATGATGATAATAATAATAATAATAATAATAATAAAAATAATAATAATAATAATAATAATAATAATATAATCGTACCAGTAATTATAAACTCAAAATATAGACTCATGTGAAAAGAAAGAAAACAATTATTAAAAATCGCTTAAAACTACCTAAATTATACTTGTCAAAGTACTTTGATTCTGTTTTTCCTATGATTATCGGGGATGCACATGCTGCAGTGCTGCACATTCTTCACATTATATAATTCAATGCTCTGCAGTTACTCCTTCGTATTATCTCATTTGATCAGGTTCATGAGGGCTGTCCCTGTCAAGAACATACCTCAAGGATAGTTCAAGAGCGAGCGAGCTAACGAGATACGATTTGTCCTGTAAAAAATTGGTGTAGAAAGGTAAAAATTAAATGACTGATCATTGCTTGCGTCTGTAAATGACAATAGGAAAGTGCATTACGACAAAACAGAAGCAAGACACATATGGTACAGATAGGCACCATTTTTATTTAAAACATTGGAACATTTTTCTTTATCAACCTAATAGCTAATGACAGAAATTGCTGCCAAGAGACTAATATTCATCTGCCTTATTGTCCCTTGTCAATTTTGCTTGAGGCCAATCAATGGCAACACTGTATGTGGTGGACTTCCGTGCAGCTAACATGCCGTTGTCTGTAAAGGGCAGTACTAGAAGACACCATTCTTTCATATCGTGCACCTTTTTCAAAACTATATCATACACAATATAATTGGCCCGCATTTTAATTTTTAAAATTTGTGAACAGTGTGACATGGTCGACTGACTTTATCAACAGAACAAATACATGACATAATGTTTACTTTTTAGGAGTTTGGCTTACGTATTTTAATCGTCTTATGAAGAAAGAAGATTTCACAGAAGTGGATAAAAGTATTGCTTGTGGCATTTATTTTTGTCAAATGACAAACATTTCTTTACTCTGTTATCTGTACATGTTTGTTTTAAATAATAATTTATACCAACAGATCTTCAAGCACCAATGCTTCTACGTCTTTCAAAGAGAATAGTTCGTATTGAGTCAGTTAATGCTCTGTTAATTTGCTGAGTCAGTTAATGCTTGGTTAATTATGTTGAGTCAGTTAATGCTTTGTTAATTATGTTGAGTCAATTAATGCTCGGTTAATAATGCTAAGTCAGTCAATGCTCGGTTAGTTATGCTGCGTCAGTTAATGCTCGGTTAATTATTTTGAGTCAGATAATGCTCTGTTAATTATGTTGAGTCAGTTAACGCTTGGTTAATTATAATGAGTCAGTTAATGCTCGGTTAATTGTGTTGAGTCAGTCAATGCTCGGATAATTATGCTGCGTCAGTAAATACGCGGTTAATTATGTTGAGTCAGTTAATGCTCTGTTAATTATGTTGAGTCAGTTAATGCTCGGTTAATTATGGTGAGTCAGTTAATGCTCGGTTAATTATGGTGAGTCAGTTAATGTTTGGTTAATAATGTTAAGTCCGTTAATGCTCGCTTAATTATGCTGAGTCAATTAAAGTTAATGCTCTGTTAATTATGCTGAGTCAGTTAATGCTTGGTTAATTATGTTGAGTCAGTTAATGCTCTGTTAATTATGTTGAGTCAGTTAATGCTATGTTAATTATACTGAGTCAGTTAAAGCTCTGTTAATTATGTTGAGTCAGTTAATGCTCTGTTAATTATGCTGAGTCAGTTAATGCTCTGTTAATTATGCTGAGTCAGTTAATGCTTGGTTAATTATGTTGAGTCAGTTAATGCTCTGTTAATTATGCTGAGTCAGTTAATGCTTGGTTAATTATGCTGAGTCAGTAAATGCTCTGTTAATTATGCTGAGTCAATTAATGCTCTGTTAATTATGTTGAGTCAGTTAATGCTCTTTTAATTATGCTAAGTCAGTCAATGCTCGGTTAATTATGCTGCGTCAGTTAATGCTCGGTTAATTATGCTGAGTCAGTTAATGCTTGGTTAATTATGTTGAGTCAGTTAATGCTTGGTTAATTATGTTGAGTCAGATAATGCTCTGTTAATTATGTTGAGTCAGTTAATGCTCGGTTAATTACGTTGAGCCACTTAATGCTTGGCTAATAATGTTGAGTCAGTTAATGCTCTGTTAATTATGTTAAGTCAGTTAATGCTCTGTTAATTATGTTGAGACTGTTAATGCTCGGTTGATTATGTTGAGTCAGTTAATGCTCGGTTAATGATGTTGAGTCAGTGAATGCTCGTTTTTTTATGTTAAGTCAGTTAATGCTCGGTTTATTATGTTGAGTCAGTTAATGCTCGGTTTATTATGTTGAGTCAGTCAATGCTCTGTTAATGATGTTGAGTCAAATAATGCTCGGTTAATTATGTTGTGTCAGTTAATGCTCTGTTAATTATGCTGAGTCGTCAGTTAATGCTCGGTTAATTATAATGTGTCAGTTAATGCTCGGTTAATTATGTTGGACAGTTAATGCTCGGTTAATTATGCTGAGTCAGTTAATGCTCGGTTAATTATGTTGTGTCAGTTAATGCTCGGTAAATTATGTTGAGTCAGTTAATGCTTGGTTTATTAACATTTGTACGGCAACAGATGTCACTGATACAGGTTTGTCAACATCTTAGAATTATATGACTGTGTTCGTCCAGAAGGACAATGAAAGACCATACATTTGATAACAGTTGTGCATGTAAGAAAAACGTTCTTTCTTAATTACTAATCATTGCACACAAAACGCATAGAAGGCATTCTACGAATATATTCGAATGTATACCGTTTACACGAAAGCATCTGCCAACTAAAATGTTGTTTTACAGAAAATCTAACTTCGAATTGTTTTTAATAATTTAATTTCCATTTCTAGATGGTCATGTTTTGTGATTATTCCTACTTAACACATCATATATTGTTCTAAAGCTACACGATAATCTACTTACCCAATATAAAATGAACTACCTTGCTGTAAGAATTTACAGAAACAATTTTCAAATGTTTTCATAATGTAAAAGTTTTCATGTCATTTTCCTGTATATGTATTCGTATGTTACAGTAGGATAGCGCTTTGTCTGTTGTGTTATTTGTAATATTATGTCGCAAGAGTGATTACGTGATTATTTATTATAACAATGTGTCAAAATTAATTCTTACTGTACATATATTTTTCTGTATACACGTAGTTGTATAAAAGTCGTTAAATATCAATCTACAAGCATAACAATACCGCTGAATGTGTATCCATCTGTTTGGTGTTTGTAACTTGCAACTTGATCTTGTCAACTAAACTGATAAGGGCATGTATGCAATATCGGTGAATTAAAACATAAAATGTATAAGCGCCTCCATTACAAAGTGTTCAGAATCTATAAGATAGTAAGCCGAGATGGCTGTAGTTAATTACCTATTTCTCTAGGCTGAATTAACAAATTTGAATGGAAGTAGAGTGTTGTGACCTTTATTTACTTTGTAAGTTTTAATTCAAATTCATTTTATACATCGGAATTCTAACGGGATTTTGTATGTAAGTATACAACTCGTATATAACGCATTTGAATATATACAGTAAAAAGAGCGAAACTATAGGCGTGTGGAACAGCAACTTGTTAGATAAAGTAGTTATATTCTAAACATACCCTTTATCCCTTTCAGGTGCTGACATTAAACTCATCCCCTTAACAGAGGGATATTATAACATGGAATTGATAATTTGGTTAACGATCCTAATTTACAAAGAAAGACACCATTCCATTGAAACAATGGCCAATAAATGCGCTTTCTTAACATCGCAAGATTTTGTTGATATCATGATAACTGAAGCGATTTTAGTAAAATAAAGCTAAATCTATTCGGTGTTGAAACCCAAACTATGCATGTTTGTTTAACACGTACAACAGCGGTGCTTATTCACCTGTATGAAAAAAGTCAATAAAACATATTCATTAAACCCTCCGTTTGATGTTTCATTGTAAAAAGTAATATTTATATGGAGATAATTATAACCAGGCCAAAATTCTTTAAAATCTGACAGTTCTCATGTTGCAAAGGTTTTGTACAATGCCATTTTTTATGAATGCTTTGACTGAATCTTGTCAAAACAATTACATGTCAAAAATGCATATTAACAACTTTTTTCAGCATTCTAGTTTCATGTTGAAAATCAAGATAATGACTTTAATTGTATCTGTGTTGTTGAAGAAAAAAATTGTTACAACTCTGCCAAGTCAAGTAAGTGTGTTAATGTATTAATTGTTATCTCCTTCTGAAGCAGCCGTTTGATTACTTTCTACAATATACTCCATTTATGTATAGATCTTATACACAAAAAGGAAAATGAAAAAAGAATTGAGAGTGTATGACGAGTGTTTCAGCGTTGAATGATCCTTGGAGAACTGATGAATAGATGACCGCGTCTAGTGTCTCAATTCAAGGTAGCTTGATGGAATGGTTGTCAATTGATGGAGCAATCTTGCAAGAATGGTCTAAAGAATAGTTTCATCAGTAAACTAATTTTATAGGTCAAGTGGAAAATTTTGCTTTCCATGATTTTGGAGAACGCGTTTTAACTAATAAAATGTTTTGTGTAAGCTACATAAGGTTTTTATGAACTCTTTATTACCAAACTCTTAAGTTAATACGTTACCGACAAAACGAGTTTTGTGGCTGAACTGCTGCTGGTCGGCAGTGGTACAGCTTAGAAGACCGATGCAACAATTGACGAGACTTTATCAATATCGGAAAAGTAGGGCAGACTACCAATTTACCCTTATAATACAGGGTTCATTGCATCTCCTGAAAACAGACGTAATGCTTTAGAAAAATAAAAGGCCAATACCAAACATTAACTGTATGTCTCACTCGTTTCCTTCTTCAAAGAAGCATTTAGTAGACAGTTGAGGAACGACAGACAATGTGTTTATATAGATACCACACACCTTTTACGCATGATTTATACATATATTCAGTCCGTCCTTAAACGCAATACAGTTAGAAATACAGCTCGTTCTAGAGATGTATACATCTATTAATTTGCAGTTACGATAAACCAATATCCAATTATCTGACTATCTTATTTTCTAAACTGTGCAAACGTAAAGCAGGGCCTTCTGACAAATTTAATATTACTCATGTCGAAAAGTAACGTTCAATATTTATTGGCGTCATAAGCAATAGTTACTGCTAAACGGTATATTAACCGATGTTGTAAATGAGTTGAAGTGCATTAGACTTTGTAGATTATTCAGTCAGGTTATCGAAAAGCAAGATGCGACAAGATATCTTTCACAACATTTCCCAATCTAGAGGCTCAGGGCAATGACCTGAAAGCCAATTAAACAATTTTATCAATAAAACTAGATGCGTATACATAGTACCAGATTATAAGTAATTGTCCGATCTCAACAGCAACGACGACGTTCATTCTTTAACATAATCGACTCATAATTATAATACAGGATAGTTTATTAAATAATGAAACATTGACATATATTTTCCTCATACAATGCAAAGACTTGTTAGTAAACGTTTCCACCGGGACTTATATTTGGCAAAAAAGAACCAATCTGCGACGACAGTAAAACTGTTACGATGACACTTAGATGAAAGTGCTATCAATATGCAGCATAGAATACTCGATAGCATTGTCACTACAATGTCCGATCATCTTGCATTTAGACGCATCTGTCTGGACAGGATTTTATAACTAAAACACTTTTACATGAAACCTTTTACACCAAAGCTGAACTGATGTAATAGATATTTAATAACATCACTACTTTCTTTTTAATGACGTCATAGTTAGCACTAAGAATACTTCAGTGCTTGGACAGTTTTGTTGCATGTAGACTTGTTGTCTTTTCAAAACTTGCATTTGATAAATCCTCTAGTAAGAGTGGGTTTAAGCTCTCTCAATCCGGTTTAAGCTCGCCAGTCGACCCATTTGCAGACTGGTCGTTCCAAGGCGGTAACTCTTGAGTTGGCTCTATTTAATATGATGTACTCGTATCATTACATTGTTGTTTTTACAACTGCCACTGGCATGTGATTACCTTGTCCTGTGCTTCTTCAAATCTTAATTATGTATTGCAATACTCATAGGACGTTATCATATTTTTATTCAATATATAAGTACTAACAAAACGTTTGCGAATTTCGGAGTTCATATCAAATTCATAAATTCGCGTATGTAAATATGTATATGGGACATCGTCTGTGTCATTTCTTGTTTTTGTCTCTTTGAACAAAACCTTCCTATACATTAACAAGTGGGAGATCATAGCAATCGATTTGAACTAATATTATATTTCTTAAAGAGAAATAACGAGCGCGATCTCCTTAAACTACAACCGTATATTATTTTAAGAAGAGGTCCATTGACACTATAAAACCTAGATTTACATTGCTCTTATATGTGCTTATTATTTATCTCAGAACAAGATTTTTATTAGAAACTTTTAACACGAATTGAAAATCTTAGGTGTAGAGGAAAACTAAGCGTTGCTTGACAACTACTCGTATACATAAATCTTTCTAGCTTAAATACCAGCTTCACATTTTACAACTTATTTCTTAGACAACCATTTTGTTAAAAACATCAAATCAATATTTTTATATGATTCTCAAGCCGTGTACGTTCTATAAACTAGAACTTATTGACACCAAATCAAGAAAGGAACACGTCTGATAATTAGCATTCAGACCATTATATTGCTTTTATTCGCGACAATTTACTAATTAATAGAAACCAGGCGCCATATAAAATTTCAAGAAAGAAAATTAAGGACAGACATTGGACAGAAACGATAGCGACTTAGCCCCAACCCTGAACAAAAAAGTTATTAGAACCTGTTTATTTCACATCAACGACACAAAGGCATACCATATGTTTAACCTAAGTTTGTAAAGATTGTCCCAGTCGCAATGAATAAGAATGTTGGTGTATATTAGAATTAAGAACGGCAAAATGTGTTTTGTTTAAAGAAAAAGAATAGTGGTACAACTACTAGGTAATAAGAACTAGTTAATAAGTTCATATGATCAAAGGTGGTGACGTCATTTAAAAGGAAGGTGTACTCTTTTCCAATATTTTTTATAAATTTAATAAAGATTTAAAAAATAGATAACCATCAATACTATCGAAACACAAGTATTTCCCGGCCGATATACAAAGATACAGACGCTACAGTTTGACCTTTTGAACAATGTAGCCTTAAAGTCATCAAAGCATTTACGAACTGAAGTACTTAAACATGCTTGGCACATGCTAGTCACGATAACGAAACCCACAAAACAAACAAAACACATTCAGCCGTTCAGACGTGTCTTCAGTAACAACTGTTCCTGCACACAGAAATTCATTTCAGGCATATATGTCGTATATGGCATTGACTCCGACAATTCACAGAGATACATTTAAAAATGGGTTTATGTCCCTCAGAAAACTCCAATAGATTATTATAGCTAAGTGAGAAAGCGATAATGTGTACAGAAAAGAAACTGTCAACTTAACTTCAGTAGCATATATCCGCATCATTTCTTGACTAACAAGAAAATAATAATAATAATAATAATAATAATAATAATAATAATAATAATAATAATAATAATAATAATAATAATAATAATATTAATATTAATAGTAATTATAATAATATCATTATTAATACGTCAACTACTTTGTTTTCATTACTCCAAGACAGAACGTGTTAATGTCGGGAAAATACTGTTTATCTTCGTAGATAGATCTTCGGTTCAGTTATGCTGATTGGATAGCCCAATCAAAGACATTTATCAGGTCTGTGATGGACGGCCAGGCGACCAACTGACCGCTGTCCGTGATGACAAATACTTAACAGGGATAATGAAATCGCATAACAGGGATAATGAAATCGCCTGCCAGTGGGTCTTACTTATCAAAGCGAACAAAATATATTACTGTTTCTTTTTCCAAATAATCCTCTTGGAGATCAATGTTGGTGTTCATGACAATCTTAGGTATCACTTCATCAATTATCGCCAGGTTAATTAAGTGAAAATTAAATAAAATAGACAAAATAATCCCCTTCATTGTGTAAGGTCGTTAGATAAACTGTTTGCAATGCTGTTAAAGCAAGGCTGACTCAACAAAAGCTCGGGCTTATTTTAGTCAACTTGTTCATCTTTTGACTTTTCTCATATCAATATACTTGCCATGTCTAGATACAACAGAGTTTCACCTTGTTTTTGTAGGGATAAAGTGTCAAGGTTCTCCGTTATGGTTATCGATAATAGTTTAATTATAAGATTCCCTTATATAAAAAGTTTACATGCCAGCGCCCGCATCTAATATATTACAAAGAGTTCAACCGGTTTGTCGTCAAAATGGGGGAAATTGCAAAACTTGGTGTTAAAATATTGTTGACACCTAAACATGAATTAATTATTGTTTTCTGGCCCGAAGTTGAGCACTTGTTATACAATTCAAGGTTAAAATATATATATCAAGCTTAAAAGTATGTTTTTTTCCGCTTATTTTTTTTCATGACAAAATGATTAAATGAAATTAAAAACACAATTTCAGCTTTACTTTAACATTATGAAAAAGTATTTTTTTAGAAAAAAAAATTGTCAAGTTTTTCTTTAGTTTGGAATGTAAGTGTTACAAATAACGGACAATATTGTATATACTTGACTATATGTGGGACATTCCTCATTTCAGTAAGAGAAGTAAACCATTTAATTCTCGACAATGTAACAGCATGACATTATAGACAAGCTTGATATTAACCTTAAAGGGTCATGACATGTGACTAAAAGATACGCATTACTAAATTCGATATATGCTACATTGAAGAAAACACCGCTGAATACAAAAGATAAAAGTCAGGATCTAAATATTATTAATTTTTTTCTATTACAATATCATCTCCTCTGCTCACAATGGAGACAGATAAGACCAGATTTATTTTATAACAACTAAAAAGACTTTCATTAATATACAATATCTCGCTTCTCTAATAAATGGAAACTATTTTTAGAAACATTAACTGTTGTAAAAGATCAATCTCCATAATCACGAACACGATCTCAAAATAATCACGGATATAATCAACGTGTAATATTGGCTCAATCTCATAAATATGTCAGGTTATTTTTATTGTTATCGTATATGCAGGACAAAAATACTCTTGATTGATCAAAGAATTAATCTTATTTGATTCTAAACCATACATTACGTTAATATAATATACTTCAGCAGTAGCTAAACGTCCGCAAATATTGAAATGTCTTCTTGCGAATCACACTTTTATCAATAATTTCATCCACACGGGTGCTACATGTTCCACAGAAACAGCAACTGAAAAGGTCATTGTATTTTTCCGGCAGCTAGGTATGGTTACCGCTTACCCACTCCCACTTCCACTTAGACCTTTTTTTTGCATGGCTACCAAACTGTTTGCTATAACCTACATAGCTGCCGAACTATATTAGATGTGATTCTTCGACACGTAAATATTTTATTCATTGGATTTAAAACAGACCTCAAATACTTGATAGTCACCTAAAACAATATCTGCCTTACATACTTATCCACTATTGAAAATCATGCTGCCGACTTTCGTTGCCAACGATAACGTCGAATTAAGACCAGCCGTAGAATAGATGCATTGGACGCATCTCTAAATATGTGCGAATAAGTGTGTTAACTCCTCATTAGATACTGAAGAGAAGTCATTTTAGAAAATAATTCTCAATTTATTATTATTGGACAGGCAGTAATGAGCTATTTCGACCACCGTTCATTGTCTCGCGATATTTGCAACGCAAATGATACGCAGGTTACAAAGATAGTATCATCCGTGATATAAAACAACAGTAAGACGTCTTCTGGAGAACTTCACTGGTTGACAAATGATTGCTAGAGATGCGGGTCTTACGGTGTATGGGAAATAAACTCAGCTCACACTGGGCGCTTTTTGTTCATACTGTCACTTACACAATTGGTTTAGATACCTTTTAAAAATACTAGTACTGTTATTTGTTCCATTTTCTTTATTACATCGCATTCAATTCCCCGTATATCGTTTTTCTCACATAAGGCCATGTTCGTCTATTGCTTCCAACATGTTTTAAGTAGAAAGGCCTATAAAAAGCATACTTTTATAGGCATATTTTTTTTACACATAATTTGTTATAAAATGATTTTTAAGAGTATATGTTGGCATAAAGAAACATACGAAAATATATATTAATTAATATTTAAATATTTCTTTAACATTATTTTTGCATAAACTGTCAATTTGGCGTTCTTAGGGTTAGAATAAAGATTTTATGCAAACTATTCGCCAAGTAGTAATTAATTAATTGAGACTCGATAAACAAATTGCTTTGGTTTTTTATGAGGTCAGCATTATGAATAGCTAAGACTCTAATAGAAAAGTATTTGTGCCGAACAACATCTGTTATAAGTGTTGTTCGATGATTTATCCTTAGATGGAGTTTGCTGCTCGCTCTATAGTTATTTCCATATAGCCATTTCTTATATGTGGTTTATACAATTAAAGATAGTATATGCAAACCTCATAATTATTGGCCAAGTGCTTAAATTTTATGCTAAAACTGTTTTGGAAAACCATCTCAACGCTGGTCCGATGTTGGAATTTAAGAAGAAATAAACATCAGATAGCCATTTAATCTCCATATAGAACATGTCATTTGCATAAACATTCTTTTCTTATTTTTGTTTTTAAATTGGTTACTAAAACGTTCTATTAAGTTGTATTATTGACTTTATCCAAAGTAACGATTTACGAATGATGAGGTTGGCCATGATATGACATTTAAGTATTACTTAACGAAATCGTTACATTTTGAGTGTCCCCAATGCTAAATTAGTACTCCTCATGCCCTGGCAATTCCAAAAGAAAGTAAATAACCTTTCGATTCACTTCACTTTTATGTATTCCATACATTTCTAACGGACATCTTTTGAATAATCATGAATGATTAAAGTTCATCTGTATTTCGCAATGTGTTTTATGCAAATCTTTATCGTAAGGAAAAAAATAAATAAATTCAAGTTGACAAATTATCCTTAAGGTAATATGTGTGATGGTTTTATGTCGATCGCGTCTAATCACATCCGTAAAGTGTGTTTTTCCATGAAAATAATACAAACATATGGCTAGTCCCTATAGTAAATACACCATATATCAAATGAAGAACTGACACAGTTAGTAACTAAGAGGCAAATTTAATGTATAAGCGACAAGCACAAATACAAGACATTACACAAAAGGAGAAAAGAAACCAACATATGTTTACTTCTAATTGGTCTACAAACGGACACACTGGAATACTTTAACGAGATGTATACTGCTATTTAATACTAAGTGTAACTGTTCAGGTTTTTTATTATCTACATTCGTAAATGTTCAATCCAAAATTCTATGACCTTTAGCTGACTCTACATAATACATAAGTGTTAAAGGGTACATATATTTTCTGCCCTGACATTACCGCTTTCCTAATCAAAATGTATGTATACCCTTTTTACACATAAATATATAAGAAGATTCAGGGGAGCTACCTATATGTATACTTTGATTTTATTATAGATGCGTGCAAAAAATCGGTTTGATGGCACATTTATGTAAATTTCTCCAGAGTCTGGCCTGGGAGGATAGTTTAAGACAGCCACATACAAGCTGCGTTAAAGCGCCGATTTATCAAGTTACTGTTTTCTTTTATCTTCTATCCCGACACTCCGTCTATTGGGGCTTTTAAATGTACACATCACTTGATAAGATGTGACTAAAGGTGAAAAGAAAACAGAAAAGCATATGCTTGACTTAAAATGTTAAAGTGTTCTTACATCGTAAAAGAAAAGAATTAATCAAAACAAATATTCAGTTCAGTGTAACTTTTTCAAATGCATAAACGAAGAAAACGTCATGCGTAATTTTCAGTAATAAATAAATTATGCACAACGTAAAATAAGCATAGAGTTTATATGATAATTATTTTTTATAAAAATCCCTTTAAGCTCGATGAATGACGTTATTATTGAGTGTGAAGACTGCGCGCTGTCAGTGCGACAGCCGTCCGTTTTAAAGCAATTGGACCCTCGGATAACACTATAAAGTTACCAAGAAAGTATGACAGATTTATGAACAATATAAAATAAGATATTCCTGGAAGTCATCAGAAAAGTGACACCTTATTGCCAGGGTAACCGCATGGACGTGTTGATGATTTCTGGTCCCATTCCTTGCTTGCTTTTACACATGCGCTAAGTAATAGCAACAAAAGAATTACTGTATGTTTATGTCTGTGCTAGAACAGAGCAATAGGTGATTAAGTATGAAACCTAAGTCAAAATGACATTTTTGCAGACTCCATATAACACAAATGTGTTCAATCTACCCTTTTGACTGGAAAGATCATCCCATACACAATAACGTTGTTAATGGATTTAGATATAAATGGCGGCGCTTTTTCACGATGTCACACATCAGCTTTTCAATTACTTTTTTTTTTTCATTAAAATCGCTCGCTTGCTCATCTATGAATTTATCAAATTACTCTTATTTAAGAGAATTTAAATGGCGACATTGAACTTTACAACTTGTTAACTTTTAATTGCTTTCACTTTAATCGACACATGTGATGATGTTGTCCTCCATCATTTGTGTATAGAAAATGAAAGATAAAATAACATGCAGCTTATCTGATATAAATATTTATACAACATGATGTTTGATCAAGAGCAGAGGTAAAGTATTATATAGTTCATAACAATGGTACACAGTAATTAGGCATTAATAGAGATAATGTCCTATAGTTTTACATAATTTGTTTAACCATAACAGAATTAAGAAAGAATATATATGAATAAATGCAAATGCAAATACTTGAATGCAAATTCGACTTATTTTAGTTTGAATTGCTTTGAAGTAAGTACAATAAAAGCATTCCAGTTTGCTAAATAACACAAACAAGCAATGACACACCTGCTGTTTTTAACTTCTTCTTTTTACGTAAATAAATCAGAAATAGGACAAACACCGTGACACCAACTGTAATCTTCATATCGATTCTGCAAATGCCAACTTTAACACATTAAAAAGCAATGTTTTAACGACATAAAACAGTAAATTTATGCATGCTCGACTAAATATGTTGTAAACCGTATATCCCCTTCATATTATACGTTCGCTGGCGACATTACAGTTTTAACAAATGATTTGCGTGTAGACAGTTATTTTCTCGTTGCAAAAAAACAAACAACAACACCTGTACTGACATTATGGCCTATATACAGTCCATATAATAAAGCAGTCGTATAACAACCATTTTAACGATTTATTGTTGTCTACGGCTTGGATTAGAAAAAACAGACCAGAAGACTGCTGCTTGTTAACCAACTGAAAAGCAAAAGAACAGAAGTACATCAAGGCGGTATCTTGCGCGCCTTATAAAACGCAACATCTTTTTTTATTGCCATACCGATATAAAGTATTGTTAAGGCACACGGTCTCAAGATCGCCTTTATGTGAACTCAATATTTTAATATACATGTACATGCTGTACAATCAAACATTTTCGGTATCGTATCAAATTCAGCATTGTGTGGAATATAAGCTTTCTGTCTAGGATTGTTAGTTTTTATGCTGTTTTAATAAAGTCAATTTGCTTCGCTTCTGAATTTCCAGCATTAGAAACAAATGTTTAATTGCACGACAACTTTAAGTTTTAATTTTAGCTACTTCATGAAGTCATGTCCTTATAAAAATGCGTACAATTCAATTTGTTTTTAAATTGGCGGTAAGCTGCACAGAAAATTGTGATGAAATTTAGCATTAGGACACTGCTGATACTAAAGGAAGTGAAGAGTGAACATGTAATAACAATTATTCTAAATAACATTTGTAATGCCATAAGTGGTTTATGTAAATACCGTACTAGTTATACACAAAGTATTAAACATGCTGCCCATTGTACATGAAAGTTCGTTTGAAGGCCGTGCCTAACACTCGCTTACTCTCTTATACACTTTTATGCGTTAAGCACACCGAATGTTGGTACCTATACACATATGCTGCTAGAGTTAAACTAATGAAACTATTTTTATTTCTTTGTGTGGCTGTATTGTGTATGAGCACTCGATATACTTAACGGTGTTCCACAACTACATACAAGGCCGTTATACACGTATATTTAATTAAAACGAAAGCAAACGAGCAAATTAATTTAATTGGTATTTCGTACAATTATGCATATAAATAGTATTCTTCATATGTTTGGCAAATTGCCATCTATTTATTATAAAAATGCCCTTACCGAATTGCAATGGCAGACCCATGCTTTCTCTCTAATAAAACCGATCTAGAATCACGCTAAATGTGCTGTGGTATTGACCTTTCAGCCACTTACCGCACAAAAAGGGGTTCATCTGCTCACCGTGACCAATGTCTCTACTCATTGCTCACGTATACTTTCTCTTGATAGGAATCGGAAACTAAACTCTCGTTCATAATAGCTGTGACCTTGACCTTTATACCATCTACCCCAAAACTAAGAATAATTAATTATAATCCTGACCAATGTTCCTAGCAAAACTGATGATTTTGGTCATATGCCTAATATCAGTTGGTAAACACCATTCGACATTAATATTTGCTTTACTGACGACAAACAAAAGAGAATTCATCAAATCACCATGACCATGACCATGTATTTTTTTTCCTTCTTTTGAAAAATGAGGATTTTTTTGCGTAAAATCGTAGTGCGTAAAATCGTAGTGGTGAATTTATCTAACCTGTTTGAAATTCTAGCAGTCAATGCTATCAGTTACACAGCTCTTTAATAGCTATGTATCCTTATAACTTCCGTCAATCCATGCCGTTTTCACAGAAGCCGCACTCCCTGGACATGTCTGTCTGCATTTAATATGAGATGGATTGATGATTAATGTAAATCAGAGCAGGCATGGCCAGGGCCCGTGATAGTCAATACCCAGAGGAGCTTAGAGGATACCAAGGCTTGATAATATTGTATTGGTCCTGAGTTCATGTTCTAGGATTTTGGCAAAGTATTTTGTTACATTTGCTTAATATACTGCTGCTGCTGATGATGATGATATTATATAATATGATGATACTTGCGAAACTTGACGTACGAAAATGAGACGAATTACACATTCCTCCCAACAATTACGTTGGTGTCAGACTATGTCAGATGTCTGTAATATGTGAACATGTGAGCACTGAGACCTGTCCTGCTCTGGAAGAGTCTATATCGAACTGTTTGACAATGTAAACATAATCCAAAATGTTAAAATTATTGTAATATATCACATTATTTTGTGAATATTTTAATATTCATCAGACTTTATCTTTGAAAGGAACTGTGATTATTTAAAAATCGAAAAAAAAGCAAAAGAAAGTTTAGAGTTCGATATATTGGTAAACATTTACAGTTTGAAATTCGGCGTCAGCATTACCTTACTCTCCTGTGTGGAGACTTTCTGACATATGATCGTTGACGGTCATATCCGAGAGTTACTAACCGATTCCATCAAGCACTTGGTTAGCGACTTTTGAAAACGTAAGCAAGAAAAGCTAACTATTACTATTAGTTATTAAAACCATTTTATTATGCTACTATGCCATTGCAACGTTGACTTAAATATATACAAGTTAAAACTCTAAACATTGTTTATGAATTGTTCATGTAAGGACTACTTGTGCAAATGCCTATTTTAAACAGAAACCACAGATCTGAAATATTTAAAGTATTATATTCTACCTGCGATGTTGGATGTTGGAGAAACTAGATTGAGCTCTCCAGTCGGGCTTTTGCCTACTTAAGATGGTAATTGAATTGATATTACACGTAATGTCTCGTACCAGTTTCTTCATTTTGTTTTCTTCACCTAGCATTAGAATCCATTTGTTTTATGCTTTTTGACTAGTATTATTTAATTCACATGTAATAGGATCTGATCATATGTTCGTATTCGCATGTGTGGATGATTGACCATTGCATTGTGTTTCTGATTGCGTTTTGCATAACATTCTACACTTCGATCTACCCATTTGTTTACCATAGCCTTGCTTTTATGTCAATCTGGTGTAAAAGGTACATATTTTTCACGAAAGATTTTCGAGGTAATAAATCGTAATTAAGTGTTATAAATATTATCTGAGTGTTGCGGCCAATTGCAAAATAATAATGATCTTTCAAGGTGTGAATCCTTTTATCATTATTCACATTTCACCTCAAAATGTAAGACTATTTTGCTGAAAAGGTTCACCTCTTTAAAGATTAGGCGTCACAAAAAAAGTTAGGATCAGGTGTTTAGACGTATGGGCACTACAGCTAACAACACACTACGCACGCATAGCGTGTAGTTATTCGATAACAGCATTTAATCTAATTCATTTAAGAAAATGTCTGTGCCTGTTATTGTGTTCTTCGAAGATTATATATATAATACTTAAGGTCCAATCAGGGACAGCGTTCTATTTTAAGCCAACATTGTCGACACATGAATAATATATTATATGAAATCAATGTTTGTGTGAGTTAACATTCATAAAAGTAGAAGAGTAGCGCCTAAAATCCAAATCTTTGCTTGTTTAGTTTTTACAGGATTGAGATCCTGTGACGGTTTGGCTGCGAATGTGCTAAGGCTCTGTGAAAAGCATGCACATTTATGACCATTGTTTCCCTGTGGGATGTTCATCGAAACATCAAGTCGGGATTAAAAACAAGGCTAACGGCTTTGCAAAATGTAGAAAATAACTGAATTTGTTCAATGAAACTTGTTTGATAGAGGTTTGTTTCTTTTGCAGAATATCCTGATGTGATCATTCCTCTTAAGTTATTATCTATATTTTAATGTAAAAGACGTCTGTTTTAACAAACCGGCCATAAAAAGATACAACTACCAATAAAACGATTACCAAAATGTATAATTATACAAAATGTAAGGAAATATGGCATTTTCAAGGTTACGTGTTATTAACATTCATTTTCTTCTTTAATTGTTATTGAATTTAAAGTAACCGTTCAAATGTTCACTTCGACCTAAGAGCTACAGTCTTTAAGGACAAAGACAATTATTAACTGTTAAGTGCAATTAACCGTATATGTCAGTTCCATTGACAAGATGTTATAATATAAACACTGACTTTGTTGTTTAATAATTCGCAAATAGCCATCAGCATGTAGCATTACATTCGTGCATGCAATGTTCCTTTGCTAATTAAGAACATCTTATGATTCTATTTAACGTATTAATCCGTTTTCTTTGTAAGCGACAGTTATGTTTGATGTTTTACGACATTGTCTTTTTTGTGGAAATGTGTAATTTATAGTCTAGCTTTAAAAGCAGCGATCATAAGAGATATAGTGGCACGTCAAAAGCACAACAAAAGAAATTATTTATATTTCCTTCGAAAATCATATTGATTTGTTGTCTGAAGTGAGCTTGAAGTTTAAGATGTTAATATACATTTCTGATGTAGGCTCATTCAATATCCTTTTCTGATATGCGGATTGTTGAAAAAATATAACTCGTTCTACCTTCTTAAACCACAGTTGAAATAAAGTCATGGCTAATACCATGACACCAACAGTAATGTAAGTTTCCTTGTTACAAAGTTAACGTTCGTAAACAACAAAGAACTCCATACTAACGTCAAAAACAAAAGAGACATGTATCGGCTGAACATTATAGATATTGCACTCTCATATCAGTATAAGGAAGCATTGTATTGCGTAACTCTGACAAATCATCGTAGTGCATGATGATATTCGGTTTTCAGTATCTAAAGACGCAATTATGCCATTAATCTTATTTATAAGAATATGCAAAATAGGCAAGCGTCGTTCATCTTTACGTTTTGCTGATGGAAATAGCGTGGCCAGCGACGTAATTATTTTTGTAGCAGTAAAAAAAACATCCTCACTGCATATTCATAATAGGTTTACCATTTATTAATATTTACTTTCGATCATATAATATATATTTGTATAATTGTATAAATTATTCAATATGACTGCATGTAGATTTATTTCATCAAATTCAGCATAATGACAAGTGTGCACTGCGCCACATAGCGATGTTTACACTTGTTTCGCGTGCAGACAGAAATTGTGACTACACGAGGAACATATTGTGCAGGCATGTCCTTTATTAAGCCAATACAGCAAAGTGACAAGTAGTATCACATCTCCATTTATAAAAAGTTGTTAAATGCTTGAATTGAAGATAAAACAGACTAAAAGAGTATTGTTTTTTTTTTAAATTAATGATTTTGAAAACAGGTCTATCATGTTTAAAACCATGTCTTGCTCCTTACAAAATTCTGTTAATTTTATATAATGTATCGAACCATTCCAAAAAACTTATATTACCCAAACAAACATGCGACAACCTATTTACTTTTATTTACACTTAGATGAAGGTACCAAACAATTAAATACACTGACGATACCCAACTGCAATACATAAAGTAAAACATACAGTAAAGAAAAAAGAGTTTAAAATAACTAAAGAAAATAAATATCACCTTTATTTGAAATTCATGGCCAAACAACTCAAAATATAATGTTCAACATATATATTAACAAGAATGTATGTTGAAATGATACAAGAAGGCATGTTGGTGCATAACACAGACCGCATACTAATTCAACATTCAAACCAAAATAGCTAAGTCACAATGAAAACATAATAATAGTGTACCAACGGTCTTTTTATAACACAGCCAATCAACTTGGAATCCCTACAACACAAAGTTTTCAAATTGATCCATTTTACAGACATTAATGGACATAACAAATACAGTGAATGATGGATAAAGGATTTGAATAAAGTAGATGTTTTGAAATTCATCCGTGTAAAATGCAGTCGAAATAGGTTACAAGTTGTGGAATCAGTTAGTTTTCAACATTTTTATTTATATATGTAATTGCTCCTCCAGTACATAAATAAATATATAAAATCTTAATTATTTATAAACAAAAAACAATAACGAAATTGTTTGCTTCCTAACCGAGATTGGTATTCTTAGTAAGTTATAAATCTTTTAACTGTTTATTATGCTAACGTTATACATTTTAACTGTTTAATATATTAACTTGTTTTTCCTTTGCCATATACATTTTTAACCTGATAGATTTTTATTTCTACTCACGTATTTTTACCTGATTATATTCTCATGTCGTTAAACTTTAATGTATTCGGCGCCGTATGATCTATCAAAAGTCGATGTGCCGTAAAATCCAAAAACCAAAACAATAACGAAATTTGTGCTGGCAGGAAACAATAATTTTGTTTATTTCATCTCAGCAAAATTACCAGATCCTTAGCCTTCCTAATATATTGTGATAATTGAACTTTTATTTTCTATGTAGATTGATCTTGAAATATGCAAGAGAAAAAATATTGGCACTAATAAACTTTGCAATTATTTTTACTTTGTTATTGTGTTGTGAGAGTCAAACTGTTCCGCATGTCTAAGCAGTACAACATTTTAACTATCAGAAATTACAGTATGTCCCTTATCTAAGCTAACAAGTGGAGATTAGGTCGAGCTGTGTGCAATCTTCCAGTGTACCAGACTTCAAAACAGAATACATGTTCGTGATTAAACATAAACATTATTTTGTGTTGCATAATTTTGCATGCAGACAGACTCTAGCTCCAATGTTCACTAGTATGTATCCCTGGAGTTTTTTAGTCAAACACAAATGATATCAGATTACTCCAGGAATATATAAATATAAACATTTTTTCTTCTTCAACTACAAACAGAATTTTTATTAGAGAGTTTCATGTGAACAGTTCACTTTATTTGAAATCAAAATAACCTTAAAAAAGAGGGTTTTCTGGTTGGTTTTAGCCTGTTGGGTCGGGGAGGGGGTGCTAATCAAAAAAGATTAGCTTACCAGGCATAGTTTTTATGTTTTCTTTTGATTGTCATCTTGAGGCCGTTCTTACTGCTGGTCTATAGAAAAATATACTTGGCACTTTAAACCATTTTTTCCTTGACTTGGCGGTGGGGGGAAGGGGGGCGGTGAGGGGGGGGGGAGGGGGGCAGGGTCTTCAAAATGACATCATTTGGAAGATAATTTAAATTGGTACTAAAGGCTAAATGACAACGTATCCATTTTTTCAATTAGTCAGCCACGCACATCTGAGCTTTTTATCGTTAGGAATCTTGTAAAAATTGCATGTGGCTCCTCGAGATCTCTCGTGGTTACAACCTTCAGCACAGCAGAAATCGTTCTGTCCAATAGCAAAATAAAATTATCTAAGCGAGTAAAATTCATTTAAAACATATAAATACAAGTCCTGATGATTTGGTGTATCATTTTTATTCACTTTGTCCCTTTTTTTGTGTGTAAGGAAGAAACGAAAGTAAGTCAGCTGTTCTATGTTTACACGCGAGCACATAAACGGACGAGAGCAAAATAAAGATAAGAGTATTTGGGAGAAAGGCGCTTTAAAAATTAAAGTCTTTACGTGGTTTAAACAGCATTGTTTATTTAGAACATACAGTTAACGGTATTCCTTATCAGTCGGTCTTGTCTATTCAACAATGTTTTTATTATCAAAAGTAAATTTGCTGACCGTATGTTTTTTTGTAAATATTAATGTTCTGATAGTCTTCTGACAAATTACACAATGTTTTCTTTGTTTATCATTATGACACATAAGTGAAGAACAAAAACATAAAAATGTAATTCGGTATAAATAAAATTTTCTTTATGTGCTAAAAGGACTTTTAAAAGTTGGGAAAATATTAAATGTAATGAGTCATTAAACAAATGTTGTCGCACATGCCATGTATTTAGAATTAAGCATTTAGAAAGTTTATTATTTAATCTTTCAAACGTAGACAAAGTGCTAATATAAAAAAATATTAATTAGTCTCATGGGTACTACATCCTATGTAAAAAATAACAACACACAGGACAATGGTATTCACATGCCGGTCAATTGTGAAGATTCAAAACTGTGACGAGACAAAACAGAATACGTTACAAAGCAAACCCAACAGTTTTCGACTTGGAACTTGTGGTGCTTAAACCATGTTGACTGCAATCGAACTATGCCTTAAATATTAAAATTGATCAACCTTTTCACGATTTCATATAAGCTTACAGAGACAAACTGTTGTGATCAGTCTGTTTGATTAATAAATAAATGATACATTGCCAAACATTGAATAGGTCATTTAGAAAAGGACCCTTACCACTTGTATTCAAGTTTTGACCACCATTAGACAAATGAATACACAGTGACAAAAAAGGACAATAATAAAAATCAACAGATATCGCCTTAGAACGGGTAGTCGGCAAAATGTTGCTCAAACCAGGCTGTTGTAGTTCGTATACCTCGCCCTTCCTGAAGATTCTTGTCACAAACAAACATTGTAAATAAAATTAAATTGATGAACTGGTTCTGGCATTTTAAAATTTAATACTTAAATACAAACCTGTGAACACCTTGTAAGTTGTCAATATATTTTAATACCAGAGCAATTAGCACAAAGTGAATCACCATCTAGGTATGGATGATTCACAATACTGAGGTTGAAAACATTTCTCCTGGCACATATTTTAGTACATACGTTGTGATTGGAAATAGGGACCTTAGTGTGTACAAATGCTACATTTAAATAACAATAATTTTCTTAATTAATGTTAAGTTGGTTCTTGAGGGTTAGTTAGATGGATCATTGGTCCAAAAATGATAATCTATTTTAAGAATATCATTTATATAATGTAACATTGAAATAAAAACTTAAATAATGTCACATAGTGTGGAGACGATACAATTAACATACAAATACAATCAAATCACTATAACAACACATCTACAATCAATGGTGCACAGTTGGTTCCCCCTTGGAATAATGATTACTTGTGTATCGTATCAACGCATGTAATGTAAATATTGACAAGAAACATAGAGCTTCACAATGATCCAAACAAGTCAACATATTAAACATATCTATAAAGAAAACGATTATAAAATAAGTGACTATTTTCATTAGAGACAATGTTTAACTGCTGCTCAGGAGCTATCCTTTTATTCAATGAGAGTAATCAGTTTGGTCGTACTTACTCAATGAGGTAAAGAAGTTACAGCGTAGAGAAATCATAAGTATGGACTGCTGAGCAACGACAAATGAAAGTACGAAACGTGTCTACGACTGCTGAACAAGTTTAAATAGACCAAAACGTATTACTACACTTTTTCATTACATTTAACAAGGTGAATACGAATTGAATGAAGACAAGACGTAAGTAGTTTGGTGGCGGGGCTAAAGCTTGTATTTGCTGTAAATAGTGACTTGTGCGATTTTTTCTGGCACTTAAGAATCCAAGATGGTGAGGGAGGTTACTTGTGTTTTGATTCGATCTTGATATTGAGTTTTTTAAACATTTTTTGTTTATGCTTTAAAATGACTGTATGAAAGTCATTGCTGGTGCTATTATAAGAAATGATGGTGAGTAAGTCAGAACTCAGTACTGTTTGTATGCAACTCATGAAACTAAAATTATGTTGTTAGAGGCTTTATCTGCTGGTACAAGTACACATTTATCGCTGATATTCTGAAAGGACTATTTATATTTTTAAGTGATAACTAGTTTGCTTAGGTAAACAGGAAGGGTGGGAGTGGTAAAACTAA
The DNA here is from genome assembly GCA_007844125.1 of Sinonovacula constricta. Taxonomy (NCBI): domain Eukaryota; kingdom Metazoa; phylum Mollusca; class Bivalvia; order Cardiida; family Solecurtidae; genus Sinonovacula; species Sinonovacula constricta. The sequence goes on along the minus strand of CM017556.1, from coordinate 76,079,544 downwards.
AGCGAGTATATATAATCTGTGAAATAGCCTTCTTTTCAGTTGCGTTGCTACTGTGTCCGTGTTTTCTTCCTTACCTTAGCGTTCGGCAAACATATTGATTGCATCCTCAATTTCTTTACAGCAAATCTTGAAGTCAATTTCACCCAACAGGCCATATCAAGCATTTACTAGGGTAACCATAATTCTTTTGTTATTGTTGTCATTGCTGGTTGTAATATTCTTAAATTGTGGATAAAATGATATCTCACGCATAGAAAAAAAGGATTGACGCCGGAAACTTAACTATTTGCTTGGTAGGGATATGGCTGAGGTCAAATCAAGTGGTTTCATGGCTCCGACTTGTCTAGGCCATATGTAAAGCAGACACATTTATAAGCTCAGTATCCCTGTGGAATATTCGTTAACGTACATGTATTAAGGTTAGGTAAAAAAAGATCTAGACTGACTATTCTAGAGGTTAACATCTAGCCTTATAATGATATTTCTACCCAAACCGACACAAAAATTGTGTTTCTATGGCATACATGGTGCTAGAAATGAACTTGCTTGTATTTCTTTTTGTCTATGGGGTGACTTTATTAAATGTGTTATACGACATTGTGGACTGTTTATGCTCTCAAGTAACCAATCAATTATTGTTAATTGAACAAATAGAGAAATGATGTCTGTTGGTCCCTTGCAATCAAGTACATGTAGAAAATCAAGCATAACATTCCCCTGTTGTTACAAATTTGTTATAAAAATATTTCCTATCCGAGGCATGCTGCACTGTTAGTCATTTTCAAAAATTAGAAATCCAAGTGACCACTCACTTTTGAGATTTTTGATTTGTAATAAGCTCTAGTATTCAGCGTTTTTAAACTATTATACAAGATGTGTATTGTTAAGGACAGTAAATATTATCCTTGGAATTAATCACACAGCAGGGCGATTTTCGCGCTTGTCTAAAGTCAAGTTCAATCTTTAACTTGCTTAGGTTAAATATAATTATAGTAACAAGGAAACAACAATCTCTTGCAATATCCATGTTTTTGATGTGGAAATAATAAATGTATTTTCTTAACATACATTATTATCACATTTACCTATGTATAATATTTTTAAATTGCAATTTGTAACATAAGCAACATTTAAAGAATATAATGTAAAATGAACATATTGTTAGTTTCTTAGTAATATGTAATAACAAGTAAATACACCAACAAAACTTTGGAATTCATATCTGAAGACTGAAAAAATGTTTATTAATATATAAGTTCTTCTGTTTTTAAATGTATACGAAGGTTAAAGATAACAGTTGTTATTTCATTAAAATGCCATGTCTAAACGCAAAAAAATCCAAACACATATACTATATCAGACAAAAAGAAAGATTTAAAATGATAGCAACTTTGAATACAGACACCAAACAAATGTAGTTATACCCATCGACATTTTATACGCTTTGGTTCACACATGATATGCGTTTGTTTCACTAAAGAAACATAATCGGCGATGGAGAAATAGACACGTGTTCTCCCGATAGCTTACGATGCTTCAATTTGAGAAAAAATGAAAACTAGTACAAATAAATAAACATGAACGCAGATTTAAAATAGAATTTGTTTAGTACGCTCACAAGAGAATGCAATCAATCCGTGGAATCGAAAACTATTCTTATCAGCAATCCCACATTTCTACTGTAATACATAGATCGGGTATGTATTACCAAAAGACCATCGACATATGATCCAAAACAACCATCGGAGGTAAAATATCCCCGAATGTTATCTGATAACTCAGCGAGATTATAAGGATGCTTAGGATATGCCTCGGGGATAAAGGATGTTTCGCGGATGCATCCCTGGAGCTTCCCGATTGCCCAGAATAGATCAAAGAATGCCTGCCCGTACTGTTTGCCGGACAATGTGGCGCGGAATATAGCAAGTAAATTCAAATTTGAAGTTTTCTCGATGTCATCGACTGTCTTCAGCTATTCTCTCGAACTTTCTCTGAGACAAAACAAAACCTATTCACGAAGTACTACTAGGATCAATTTTTTATGCGGAGTACACGCCGAAGTAAAAAATAAAAATGCCTAACTAGTGGGACTGACACAAGTAACGATTATGTGCAGCGTATAGTTAAACTAAATTAAACACAACAGTTCGAAATATACATTTTTAAGACATCAAAACTTTTGTCTGCAGTACCTTGTGGAATAAAATAAAATAATCATCACACTTTTTGTCATAGTTTACTATACTTGTAAATTGTCATTTCCAGAGACCCTAAGAGTTGTTCCATTTTAAATTTGATAATTTTTGTGCTTTTAACGCCGTGTAGACAGTGGAGTGAACCTTGCACTAAGAGCTGTAACTGAAATTAGATCATTTAGCGAGTATCGTCATTCTAATGTTGCATTAACTATACACATATTTAGAAAAGTCAAAATAGTAGTACCAAGTGCTTCCAAATAAAGGCCAGTGTATAGCGTAATCGTAGCGTGCCTTTAGTCGATACTTAGCTACAATGTTAATGCAATACCGTCCACGTTCAAATACATTGAAATACAGGTGATAACAAATAAACAATAACAGTAATGTTTTGTCGTCAGCTATATAAAACAAGAGTAAAACATTTCTGGAAAACATAAAGAGCAGATATATAAATGCTAATTATAAGGGGCGACTGGCAATAACTTCTTGTCGCTTTTTGTTGCTTGCGAATAAACTTTCTAGTATAACATCAAAAAGAGTTATTGTAGAAAAAGAAAAGTCGTGAATGGCAAAGTAGAGAGTTGATGGATGAATCAATATTACAAACCGTAAGAGGCCACTTTATACCTTTATATAATGAAAAAGTTGTATTTATTCTGCTACCCATCTAAGGATGTATACTGGTGGGATTTTCAATCATTATGCTGGGTTAAATGCATGATTTTTTGTAACAGAGTTGATGTTGTTTATAATGCATAGTCGAGCCACTGACAGACCATAGATCAGCAAATAAATTGGTCTTCGTGAAAAAATTCGTCAAAAAACGGGACTCTAGCCCACGCTGCGAAGGGCTATGACGTTAAAAGTCAGCGACTCTTACATTTTGGTCATGGGTGCCAGCCATAAGTCACTGTAAAAAATAACACTAACATGACTTCGTTACAAAGAAAAGAGCTGTTTTAGGGGTCAAACCAACTGGTAATACTTGGGGAAACTTTAGTCGCAGATATTATTAAGAGTTGTATATGTTCTATTTTAGGAACTTTATATAGCAAGTATTGTCCGAGTGTACTTATTTTAGTTTGTTATGAAAAAAGGCTGTTTCTATATTTTATATTTTTCGGCATATTTTATACAATCAAACAATATTGTATACTACAGTTCTCAGAACACGTGAACAATAAGGCGATATGAAAGTATATAATATTATATTGTTTTTGACAAAGCTCAATACTAGAGAACAAATAAAGTGACAAATAAATGATTCTGAAGGCTCCAGTTTTGAGTTAAAGCTCTGAAATTACATAACACAAGTTCAGTCAAACTAGCAAAATGACACCCTTCTTGTATTCCTGAACGCCGCATCTTTATGTCTCCTGAATGAAATGTGATATATCATTATTTCTGTGATTCACATTTTCGTATCTCGAAATGTATTAACATCTTTTATTCAAAAGTGGATATTGTAAAGCTTTTTCTTTCAAACGAAAGTTCAAACATTATTCTGAATAGATGATAAATGTTTGTTTGTAAAATCTATACTCTGCTGTCATTGCAACATTGAATGTATAAAGGAAGCTACATATGACATTATGTAGTGTCGTATACAATGGGCAAGTCTTTGGTAAAGATGTTAAAATGAACCTACATATGACATTATGTAGTGCCGTATACAATGGGCAAGTGTTTGGTAAATTGTTATATTAGCATTTGAATAGAAAAATTGCGTGTCTATGGTAAATTAGTCGTAGTAACGTGGAAACAACTGTGCACAAACCTCGATATTGCCGGCATTTTCTTCCAGAACGTATATTGATGCCTTGTACACTGTAAATATGACATCTCAGACAGTTTATTTCAACCATTTATAGAATTTTGTTGTTTGCTACAACACAGACAGACTAGAACTATTTTGAGTAAATCTGATGTTTGTGTTCCACACATTACCAGACAATGACAAGAAAAAACAGTATCAGTAATAAAACGATATCTATTCTTGACATAAACTGTCTTAATTGGCTTAATTTGCAATATGTTTACTACATTATTTGTATTTATATAAACACCATACTACTTATTCAAGGTTTCAATCGAGAAAGAAGGAAGGAAAATAATGAGGTCTATGTGGGTCTGAAGAAATGTGAACGCTATTGCCATTATACCACTTCAAAGGTATGTAAAACCGGTTTAAGCACCCCAGTCGATCCATATTGCCGACTGACCGTTCCAAGGCGGTAACTGTCGGGTTTGCTCTTTTCGTTAAATGACTCATCACAAATTTGTTCTTACTGTTCGCTTGGCATGCATGTGAAATACCTTTGTTCTGTGCCTTTTCGGAGTTTCGCATAGGTTGCAATGCTAATAGGACTTTGTCATATATTCTTATTCAACAAGACCAGCCATCGGGTGGTCTTCGTGCGTTTCTTTGGTTAAGACTTATTTATAACACTCTTCATGTAGCTTGCGTGTTTGATTCAGGTGTCATCGTATGTTCTACGTCAGGCATTGTACATGCTTTGGCTGTTAACTGACTGTTGTCTAAGCGCTGGATAAACAACTGAGAATATCAACAATCTATCTTGGTTTTTTATTACAATCTGACAGCAGCAGATGTTAGGTCAGTTTTCAGAAAGGCTTAGTCGCGGCTTATTTATATATCTATGACTATTTAGTTGCTATTTTGCTTTTATTGCATGTATATCACACATTGTTATTACACACGTTATTTGATAGTAGTAGTAATAGTAGTTGTAGTGTTAGTAGTAGAGTAGTAGTACTACTTCTGGTAGTAGAACTGAAGTAGTAGTAGTAATAGCAGTAGTAGTGGGAGTAATAGTAATAGTAGGTGTTGTTGTTGTTATAGTAGTAGTAAAAATAATAGTAGTAGTAGTTGTAGTAGTAGTAGTAAAGTAGTAGAAGTGGTGGTAGTAGTGGTGGCATTGGTGGTGTCAGTAGTAGGTGTAGTGGTGGTGGTAGATAATAAGATTTAAACATACTGTATTTATACATACATAACTTAAACTCTGTGTGTCTTATTTGTCGTCAATAGGTCAAGGTTCTATTGATTATATATTCTACCTTCTTACCATTAACAAAATCGTCTCAGATTTGTATTATGTAAAGTTAGTAAACTAAAAAATCTAATTAGTTATGTTTAACTCTTGAAACAAGAAGACTGACGTCGAAAGTTTAATTTTCATATGTAAAGGTAAATAAGAAAAGGTCCTATCAAAATTTTCACAGATATTTAAATTTTATCTACCTGCAGAACACTAATTCCCAAATTAAAATTTGAAGACTCATGCTCCACTTTGCTTAAGGCTATTTGTAAATTCGTGTCTGTGTATTGTGTTCTCGTTTACAAAACAAAGCCGCTATTTTAAAAGTCGTCATTTTGCTTGATAACTTTAATGCATTTGCAATATTATTGTGGAAGTAATTTATATTTTGCACGATAACAAATAAATTTATGTAAAATATGCATGTTCATTACCTACCATTAAGTTGACCTGTTAAAATAAAAGATCACTTCAAATATCTTTGATAATTACTAATTCGTTAAGATCACGAATTCGATAAACAAATAGACATTACAGAACGGCAATTAATCATAAACTTTTCATGAGAACAGGAACAACGTCAAACATAGTTATCTCTTCTTTTTTTCGCCATGAAGAGAAATTGGCAATATATAACGACGTAGCTTTTTGACCAAATATTGAACCTACTACAAATACTGACGCAAGCCAAACTGGATAGGTTGTTGAGGACATTCACTGATAAAAAAACCATATAACTATTAGAAAAGAAATGCACCACTTTACTAATGACACATGTGCTTATAGGTTTTCCCACTAAATATGTGAAAAAGAGGGCGCTATAATACATGGACGAGTAAAGTAATAGGATATTTATAGACGTTATTCTTGAAATTTAACTGGGTTGCGTTTCGCTTACAACATTCCACTTTACTTGTAATTATGTCACATATATGTTTAATTCAGAAACCGTTCTTACCAATAAAAGTGCATATTTATCAGAAATTAGCAAATTTATCAAGATGTTCTAAGACGGTAAATAGAAATTACAAATGCACTTCAATAAACGACAAAACCATACAGTTTTTTATGGTTGGTACATTTTGTCCACAATGCGTAAACGTACCTAAATGTAATCAGCAACAAAACGTAACAGAAAAAAACAACAAAGAAACTAAGGAGTATCCGTAGAAAGCCGGTGCAAAATAAGTGACTCGATGGTAACGCCGGAGTTTGTCACACTGTTTACGTAACGAGCCAAATATTTAGCGCATTGTAAATATTTATATAATATCATTTTTCTCTTAACCAGATCGTGTCTTATAGCAAAAATGTATTTAACAAGTACGAACGTGGCTACTTCAAAAGGCTGTCGTTTTGCTGGACAATATCTGAACACTAGGGTATATGAAGAATTCTAATGTAGGGTAAGCTATTTTAAAAGGATTATTGTTAGAACTGCACTGTAAAGTGTTATCCTGGAGGAGAACTATTGGGTCTGTTATAACTTTTTATTACTATCGTGCTCAGACCGACAGACAGGTCCTTCCGAGCAGCCAACCCTTGTTTATACCCATACATCTAATGGAGCCACGGTGTCCATCGCGCGCATTATTAAGATAGTTCTCATTCGCTGTCTTAATGTCAAACATGGTCTGAGTGGTAAAATCAAAATGTCGATTGTAACTTACACTTTATTTTTCACTTTCTTTGAAATCACGCAGTTTACCATAAGCGACCTGTCACACAATAACACGTTTTCTAATAAATTTCTTTTGTCCTGAAACCGTTTGTGTGACGCAAGCAACCTGGCGCATTGTTTCTTTCTTACTGTAACGTCCGTTATGTTTACTTAGTGTCTTGTCTTATCACACGCAAATGTTAAAAGCTGCATTTAAGCGGAAAGATTGGCAACCATCTACAAATCAGGAAATTACGTGATTAACGACATTGGACAGCATGGGCAAATTTCGAGGAGTTACATAATATAAATAATATTGAAATTGTTCCCCTAGGGAAACATTTATAACATGTTTTTCTCAGAAACAATGCATTTGTTTTATTTAATGATTATGTGAAATAACTACTTTTTAAAAATTGCGATTAAATCTTACTTTTAACCATATTTTTATTTATACCTTACAACATCTCAAAACGGTTCAATATTTATTATCGATCTAACCACCAATGTGCGCAAAAAGATGTTTGTAAGTTTAGAAGCCAGTTCTAAAAGTATGGTAACATAAAATAATTTGCGAGTTATTGTGTATATTTGTTATATACATACTACTAGAAAGTATGTTGATTAACATTTTTAAATACCATAATTGGTATGGGAAGTTTGAATATTATATCATTTAAACGATTATACTATTAAAATTTTACATATTACTTATTTCCGTTATATCTCGTTTAGAATGTATTCGGATGCATTGTAATATGACAATTAAAGTTGATTATGCCAGCAATAATATGCAATATATTTGAATGAAAATCGTTGTTACATCAGTGGTAAATCTATCCACCCTTAACATATTTTGGAAACTAAACTGCACTTTGATGAATGATGATACAAACCCCACCTACACGAACTTTTTCTGGGTGCACTGTCCCCTATTATTTAACAGATGTACGCCGATTGTCTATATAGTGACATTACTACTGTGAAGGAAGACATAGTGGTGTCTACAGAAACCTTAGCATAAAGATTATATGTCTTAGAGGTGTAAAAGGGAACTGGAAAATATATGATAGTGTACACTTGCTCCTTGATTTACGAGAATATACATACAGAACATCATTCTTTGGCCTTCGTGGTTAAATTTCTCCTCAACTCCTCTCCCCCAAACTAATAAATTTAGTCGAAATTTTAATGCATTTGTTGCGTTTAAGATTTATTCATTTTGATGGCAATGTTGAATTTTACTCGCAAAAAAAGGTAATGCCAACATTCAATTTTAGTGTTACTATTATAATTAATAGTTTGATTGGTCAATCACTTTTCACGTGTAAGTCAATATAAAGTGAAAACGTGCTGTTGTCCCGAAAACGTAAACATATCAATGCCATGACTATTTACATTACACATGGACGTAATTAAGGACAAAGTATAATTTTGGAAAAAAATTCTAATACAATTATAACACTTGCTAAATATGCACTAAAATCATGCAAGCCGAACGGCAATGTTGTACTCCAAAAATGAATTGTGCTTCAACAATTATTGTCCATGCACATGTAGCTTCAAAATGATAAAATTGCGACAAGTACAACAATATTAGTGTCCATGTTTGTTGCGTATTTATAACCTGGGACTACTTTTAAGAATTCGTTAAATGCTTCGAGAATTCATACATGAAGTTTGGAATGTACCTCAAAGGGACAAACAATAATAATCAATTTTAGTTAACAATCCAAGGAGTATTTCCAATTACCAAAAATAGTTACAAAACATATTTTTAACTGCATTACATTTTTAAAGTGCAGGAAATAAAACATTTGTATTTCTATGGCAAATATCTGTGCAACTTTGAGTGAAGTCTTGTTTTATGTTGCTATAAACGTGACTTTATATTAACATCATCCTCTTCTACACAGAGCCACATTATGGAAGCTTTCACTTCAACGCCATGCTTTCTTGACGATATTCTTTCTGTATATCATCGTTTTATTGCTACAACGATCCATCTGATTTCCCTTTAGTACTTACCCATAGCAATGCAAATATTTAACATTTAAATGCAGCATTTCTAGACGTTAAGGTGACTATTTCCAAAGACAACGTACGTACTAAAATCTTTGACAAGAGAGATGATTTTAAATATAAACTATCTATATCATGTGGGCGATTCACCCCGTGCTACCTTATATTATATTTATATCCCATCCTTTTAGAGATTTCCACGAGAATGTACTTATGTAGAAGATTTTAGAGCTGAAAAAAAGTTTATCATTTCAACATTTTACAACAAGCGTGTCCCAAAATTGGTATATGTTTCAATGCTCATATGACTGTCATATTTCCTTATTTCAATTTCACAAAGTAAGGAACGCGTAATTATTTTTTTTCTTCAAAATATAATAGCTGAATGAAAACACAGCCGACGAGCGGTTAAAAGAAGTGTTTTGAATAAGATAAAAAAGTTAAGTGTAATAATAATTCGAAAACTTATTATACTTTTAAATAACACGATGACCGAACAGGACATCGAGACTACATAAATATGTTGACTTAAAGCGATATTTTGGGCAGTTACTGTAACAAGTTTGCCTGTACATCTCTTCTTTCATGCCCTAAATAGGTGAGATTGCACATCAAGGTATACCATAGGAATTTCATTTGCCTTTATTTTTTATGTTATTTTTATCACATGACGTCATTAACTTTCTTTTAAAACGTTATCATTTGAACCGTTTTATTTCAAACTATATTTCTACACTACAAAAGCCATAAAATCGATTTTATGTTGTTATAGACACCATTTTTTGTGATTTGTTAATGCTTGCATTTTAGTTGTTTACATTTTCACATGTTTTCTTACGTGCTGCGATTATACAATTTTGTAATAGTGTTCACATTCATATATATACTAAAATTAACAATCAAAGCAGGCATGACCTGGGTCCTTAATTAAACACTTTGAATATTTCGTGATTTTTCTTATTTTATTTAAAGCATTTACATTATTTGTGTGAAATATACATTTAGGGGTGGGAGCGGGTGCACTTGGCGTAATGGTAAAGTCGCCGATTTGTAAGTCCTCTGAGTGCTTAGCCTTTCATCGCGTGGGTTCGAGTTCCGTCAACAGACATAATGTGGAAAGATCTTCCCGCTGACTGCGCTGCACCGGTGGTTCTATCCAGACTGTGATCTTTCTCCGCCAAAACAGCTGGACGTTGCCAAATGGTCGCTGCGATGTATCTAAAACAACAACAACAACAAAACAAAAAAAAACAAACAAAAAACACACACAACAATACATATATTTAATTTAGCAATTGTTCAGGCAAATATCGTTGGGTCAGGAAGGTTATTCTAATTATGTGTTTGTTATTTGACAGGAGCTGGTAAATACCTTAATTGTCCAGTAGTGCAATGGAAACTTTCGTCTTTGATCTTGTATTTTAATGAAAAAATGTTTCAGGGCTTTTGTTATTATAAAGAGTTATTAACACCTTTGTCAAATAGAGGTATGTATACGGCAATTATTTGTAGCATTGTTTCGCCTCTGAATAAAATTCGAATAGTCACCATTTGACATATCAATATAGAAATTATTAAATTTCTAAAAGTTTACAACACGGTCCTATACTTTTTATTATGCCTTTAAACAAATAAGAACTTACTTTTTGTCTGACCTTTCTTTATTATATTTTCTTACTCATATATTATGTAAAGTCACTCAATAGGTAATGTTTCATCTTATATATTTTACTTCATGTGCGGTTTAGTCATTTAATGTTTACATAACAAGCAAACGAGTAAAATGCCTCGTGTTACGTCATCATGGCTAGAATTGATACATTGTTTTTAATTATAAACATACACCCAAAACAAGTGTCCAAACAGTTTCTAATTAATCGATATTCTAATTTAATAAAGCAGATATAATTGGAAATTATGACAATCCGCAAAATTAATATTGACGGCGATCCTCAATGTTAAAAGCAAATTACTTCGACGATTGGAGGAACTGTGGTGAAATTTTATTTTGCAGTCATTGAAAATGACGTTGAATATCTGATGCGTAATACTCCGTAATAATATCCTGTCATTAATTTTCATTGTAAAGCTTTATTGAATTTGTAATGCAGCATCAATTGCTGTAGATAGATTATACCAGTGAGACTCGAATTACTACACATTGCTGAGATTTATTTAACAGTAAATAGCTCTTGTCAGTTATAGGGCGTGTGCTGTCCGAGACATTTAAAGCCTTATGTGTTTTTACATTGGTAAAATATGCAAGACTGATGCATAGCGTGTTATATTTTGTTGAAAAGGGCGTTTTTTACAATTGATTGTAATTGGTCTAAGTTTTTAACGCTTAGATTGTCTCTTAAAATGCTAAATTGTATTTTCTGTGATGGACATTGGACTTTGATTCCACAATTCTATCTTCACATGAACAGGAAGCTACAAACATTTCCTTTTTCTGATCATCATTTTCTCATTTTCTTGATTCAGAAAGTTATTTTCATTTACAATCAACAATTTTGTGTAGTTCTTCTAATCGAAATAATACCTCTTTGTCTCTTCTAAAAAATATGTGGACATTTCTTCTATGACGCCACTCCTTTCGTTATAACTTATCAGAGAAAACGTCAACGCTTGGACAATTTTTTTTCCAGATAAATCGATTTTCTTTTCATTGCTTGCCCCTCAGTAAGTGCGTGGTTAGAGCTCTGTAAAACCGGATTAAGCAGCCCAGTCGGTCCCTTTTGCCGACTGACCGTTCCAAGGCGGTTAATGTCGAGTTTGCTCTTTTTGTTAAACTACTCATCACGTATATGTCCTTACTTTTACATTTTGCTTGCATATGAATACCTTTTTGCTGTGCCTTTATAAATTTTGATATATGTTGCAATGCTCATAGGACTTTGTCATATATTCTTATTATATCTTAATGTATAGGTTACCTTAAAAATCAGAAGCAAGCAAAACATAAAATAGGTTGGAGTGCCCAAATTAAAAACAAATATAGGTTTACAACTGCTTGGGCCTGAATAAGAAGCATAATGTTATACAATGTATCATGATTGTTATAAATAGCATTAGTCAAAGTTGCATTAACTGACTTAATCTAGTTATGCCGTAATTATTTAATATGCAGGTCGTCGGGATTAGATGTCTTGGCATTATTCTGTATACTGTATGGCAGCATATTTTTTTAATCATTCCTCTTTTTCATTGATTTATATGTATGTACTTTCGCTTGCAAATTAGTTGTTTAAAAGGTTGTTAAGTGGTGGCTGTTTTATTATTTTATTTTAAATGTTCCCTTTTCATTTACGACATCTAGTGAGACAATTGGTAGTATAACAGTTTTGATCAGGTCATTAAAGTAATGGGCCAGACCACTGCCTCTGCTTAAACTGCTAGAGTTCAGTGATTCTAAAAGTATTAATTTCAGTCATAATCCAAGGTAGTAAATTTAGCACTTTATCTTCGACATAACTATTATTTCTTACTGCGATCATCTGAAATTAGCGATCATAATCGCCTCACGCTTAGCGTATTATTGGCGAATATGTATGTCAATTGCTTAAAATCTTGATAAGGACGGAGGTTGATGCTAAAAGCCTAAATGTAAATGAATTTGCCATTAATGTTTGGATCCAAATAGAAAAGTACTTTTGGTTACGTATTTCTATAGTCATTAGTGACCCAGCGAACTTACTTACTTTAAAACAAGAAAGGTTCAAAGCGGACAGGAAACGCCTCTGAAAGAAAATTAATGATACAAAATATTGCTTTACAGTGGTTGATGCTTTTGTCATAAAACAGTTCTTAAAAGAGTTAGTTTGGTTTTTTTGTGCGCCATTGGAATATTAAGGAAAACTGACTGTTTGTCCGCACATGAACCGATATCTGAATGTGTATTATAATATTATAAATTTCAGTTTTATTGATGTTCAGACGTTTTGGCCTTGTCATAACCTTTCCGGTAAATAACATGTTGTATTTTTCAGTTTACCCATGAAAAACAACATGTCTTCTTCTAGTTGTGTATTTATTATAGCCAATAATAATGTAATTTTTACTGTCAGGTTATAGTTTTAGCTGTTTTATGAAAAATATGTATACGTTGTTTCTCAAATTAATTATTCAAAACGTCTCTGGTAGACCTACACATATTTCTGGCGGCGATAGATAACGAGCCATCGTCAATGCCAACTTACCTGAAATACTGTAATACGAAGCAGAATGAATTAATCTGACAGTATATATACATATATATATATATGTGTGTGTGTGTGTGTGTGTGTGTGTGCGTGTGTGTGTGTGTGCGTGCGTGTGTGTGTGTGTGTGTGTGTGTTCAGTCCATTGTGTCAGGTTAACTTTTGTCTGGCATTGTTATGTATATATTCCTCATTAATTCCAGTGGAATGTCAGTGAGGAAAATCATCTGAAAAACGTGCCTTGCTCCCTTGCTCCCTTGCTCACTCATTCTACTCCACAATGCAATTATATTGGATTTTTGCTCGCAAAATGACCTTCTCTTCTTGATACTTGCCGAGGGCATCTACTCCCGCACACAGCCTAATATCTCACTCCGTCAAACAATGTCACTTTATTTGACAATCACATCGTTTGCATATCTACCACTTTTATTGTATTTGCTATTCCTACAGAAGTGTCTTTGTATGATAAAGCATTGCTGTTTGTACAGCAGGTTTGTTTTCCTTTCAAGGCTTCACTATTGCTTTTTATCTTTTTTCTGCAGTTTACACACGCTGCAAGCCTCCACTTGTGTTAACCCGATAGTTAATATTTTCCTTTTCTATCCCTCCAACTTGCTGTACTACGGCGCCAAGGTGTTTAACTGTTGGCCTAATAGCTTACCATATTCTTGGTTGTCTCTCCCACCATACGGCTACTCTCGGCGCTCTGTGAGCCTACCCCATATCCCGAGCATCTGTGTTTCAGACTTTTTCTTAAGTTTTCAGGTTCTGTTTCTGTTTCTTGACATTAATGTGCACATATTCCCACTTCATCCATAAACACCATGTTCTAAACTGTGTTTTTTTTTATATTGTCTGTCAAGCAATATATTATACTTATGAACAGAAATAAACTATGGTGATGTATTCTAATGTTTCTTCTGACCAAATAATCAGCTAACGGTTTTTATGCATGTTCTCCTTCTTGTAAGAAAAAAGAGGAACTGAATAAACAAACATGTTTTAACTAGATTGGAGAAACTTTATGTCTTATTAGCAATTATTTGTTATAGGGTAGAAAAACACGTTACCCTTAAGAATGTCTGTATTTATAAAGGTAAATTCATTGGGTATTTTGTAGACAATTAGATGAGTCATTGTACAGTTAAAGCCATTTAATACAGTGTGTCAGAAAGTATAACCTGAGGGAAAAAAATGCATCGCTTTAACCATACTATCCAGTATCTTAATATAATAACTTTATTATTTTTAAAGTAATTTATAGAGATTTGTAATTCATACTTGTCATGTATCATGGTTTAATAAATGAATAATTTGCTTAGTAGAATGGCTAAATAATCGAGGCTTGCATAGAGTGATAACACTTAATTGTTCAACAAGAACCTAGTATTCAATTGATCGTACCTAATGTTTAGATCTAATTTGATTTTCGAAATTAGAATTCGCGTTAGAGTTTGCGTCATATGTTTAACAAAAATGCCAAATTACTTAACCTTTACTTCCGTGTACCTAAAGCCACTCACACTTCATGGTAGATGCGTCACCGTATCAAACTTATACACAACCACGCATGGGATGCGAGTAATGGGTTAATCACACTGCTGTTCGATAAATCAAATGTTATCACACTAGGCTTTAACTCTAGAGTCCAAATGATGGTGGGGTAAAAAAGATGAACCTTATCTGTACTTTCATGTCCAAAACTTACAAATATTATACATATATTGACGTGCAAAGTTTATAAAAAATAATTGTGCATAGGAAGTGTTGTATCACTTTTGTTTGTATCACACCTTTGTAACAAGCATAACTGAAGTTTTATGTAGTCTATCGCAATTCGAGAAATGTTCACTGGTATGGTAATTGAAATGAAAAGTTATAATGAATTTAATACGAAACTTTAAACTACCATAAATTTGGCCCCACATGTCGATAAACAAATACTGCAATTAGTTTGGGTTTTAAGTTAGCTTTAATTATATTGGTTCCTAGTACTCAGTTAAGCACTATAACATTTATCTCGATAAAAGTAGTTATTTTGTTATTTTAACTGTGAAGTTAACTCACACTGATTTGTACAAAATATTAAGCGACATACATAACTTCAGTGAGCTACTAAGCTGTTTGTTGAAAGAACACGTGTCTTGAAAGCATACACTTTATCAAGAGAGTGGTAAGTGGCTTGCGGAGTAATTTCCATAGGCGGAAACCGGAGAATGTCCTATAGGTCACATCAACCTGTATTGCCTGTGGTCTCTCTTGGCACAATATCCACACCTAACATTGCAAAATCACTAAACAATGTATTCACAATTCGGTCAAATTAAATGATGGCGTCGTATATAATTATTCAATGATTGGTTAAGTACAACAAAGCAGCCCAGTTATAGCGAGTTATAGCGAGGTTATATATCTCGTTTTAATAAAGAACATCCAATAAATTACCTGGAAAAAACAAAGGCGAACTGCAACGTTAACGTTTCTTTGCCCCAAACTGGACTTCTATATACGCCGTGAATGACTTGGGACTTACAGAGTTTCAAATCGGCTACGGTACCCACTCTGTACCCTTTCTGTACCAATACCGTATGCACAATGTACCGACTCTGTAACGACTGTTTACTTAACTATGTACCATCTATCACCTTACTCTGTACCAACTACGTACTCACTTTATAATCATTTTATGTCACTCTCTAGATATAATGATACATATATCTGTAGAGCCGTTAAAGATGTCCCATAAGCAATTACGACTGATCCTTACTTATCGAATGTATTCTTCTGTTTGCTGCAACAGAACATATATAATACATGGCCTTGGAATCTTTCTTTTATACACCGCATCAAGTAACGAACATTCTGCTCTAAACTTGAAGACATATT
Organism: Sinonovacula constricta; assembly: GCA_007844125.1. Lineage (NCBI taxonomy): Eukaryota > Metazoa > Mollusca > Bivalvia > Cardiida > Solecurtidae > Sinonovacula > Sinonovacula constricta. The sequence continues at coordinate 76,063,517 of CM017556.1, read as the reverse complement.
TGCTTGACAACCCTACAGTGGGCCAGTTATGCAGTCGAAAGTATTTTCCATGATTAAGGGGTTTCTCACGGAAATACGTTAGTGACATGCAGTTAATACGAAAAGCTTATACTGCCTAGAAAACGAATTACGTCCAGACAATCTAGCTACTTTTTTCCTTTTTGTAGATTTATCTTCTGGGTGTCCATTTACTCGATTCCATTCCTAGCAATTTTTTTTGAGAACAAAACGTGCATATTTACTTTTCCCTAGTTGTTGTTGTTTAAATCTGCGTAAATATAATTTTTTCATGTCAATGTCGCAGATCTTATAAATAGTACATATACAGGATATTGTTAAGTCATCGCAATTAACCATTTACGATAAAGGTAAGTTTATTTTAGAACCAAAGATAACTTAAAAAAGAGACATACGTAATTGTTACGTGAACAAGAACTTTTGTTGGTTAATGTAACGATAAACAATCATGCTTTATACTAGTAAAATTGAAGGTTTAGAGTAATAGTTTTGCTGCCTCTTAATTTTTTGTGTGTTTATCCAGTTAAAGACACTCATGGCACGACTTTAGATGCAAGTAGCCGACAGTCAATGTTCGGCACCAAAAATATGTCTCGCACTATTACACTGCACTACAATGAGCTTCCGTAGATAGAACATCTTCTTTCTTAATATTTAGGTATACGTGCAAATGCAAAGTCGGTAAGGTCAGAACATCTTGTGACGTATAAACACATGGTAACACCATACTGGCACTTACTGCTTTGCAGTTTTATGGGCGTATACATGTATTAACACATCGAACCGTGAACTTAAAGTAGTTTCCTGACATTGTAAAATGTTAATTGTGTTAAGCATTTACGGAAACATGAGAGCATGCTAACGTGTCAGTATAATGTACAAAAATAATATACTTTAATCTGTTGACGGGCTATGTCAAAAGAACATTAAATCGGAACATAATTTTGTCTCCACCTGCTCCACATTCTGAGACATGGTGCGAGAAGTTTATGTATCAAGGCGTCGGTCTGGTATTAATCAGCAGTTGAATTCATTCATACTAGCAGTATGTTGCTGCAGTATACAGATTGACTGAAAATTCTATATATATGTACGATGCATGTAGAGTAGTTAGGTCTTTAAAAGTTGCTTATACACATTGTAAACGCAACATAAACAAACTATATTTGTATAAACTCAATTTTCAAAATTAGCATTTTGACATGAACGTAAATGCATAGGCTAACTGGGTTCTTTGATTTTAAAGAACATGTGCAGAATAAAACTACAAGTGTCGCACCAAAAAAACACTTCTATTTAACTTTCTGTATGTCGTTGTAAGATCGGCTTTTATCTTTAGTTCATATGTCAGTTCAATATAATACTTATTAAACTGAAATAATTTCCATAAACATTATATTTTAGAAATCAATAGAACATGGCTAGTAAAGGTTTAACGTCCTACAACAAACATGTCTATTAAAATATATTAAGTGTTACATTTTTCGGATCGAGCAAATATGCATACAGTTTAAAACAACATTTATCATTTCGCAAAATATGACCTGTTGACCGGGTAATAATAAACACTGTAATATTGGTATCCTATACCCACTTGATGCCATGTTGGACATGTTATAAACGTTTGAAATTCACTTGGTTGACTTTTACAGTATGATTTTTAGAAATGTGACCTTTTCCCCCGCATCGAACCGTTCCGAACATAAATTGAAAGTGCTAATAATTTTCCAAAAATGTTAAAAAAGAAGTACCTTTTGACAATTACGTCTACGTAATCACGACATGGTTTCATTTCCCAAATTTATCGTATGGAAAATATAGTTATTTAAATATGACGGAACGGGCAGTTTTTGTCACGCGTTACTTATTTTTCTTACACATTTTCTTGTTTGTTAACAATGGATGCTTTATGTTGTATGTTGTATTTATGTAATAAAAGCCACTCACTTACATGATAAAATGTTTTTAATCATACCGTTTTTATCAAACTAGACCTATTATTTTGGCAGTTTTTGCATAAATGGTGCGCTATTTTTCAAACTTTTCACCAACATCGCATGTCAAGTCTGACATATTATCTTAAACTAGAAGCGCCTTACTTTATTTAATAGCATTTAAGTGGTGACGATGTTATTATAACCACATACATTTACCTAAAACTAATGTATTGTGCTTGATGTTATGCTAAGTATAAAATGAAACACAGATAAAAATACTTTTGCAAACTTGTATTGAGGATGTTTATGTTGTTTGTAAAAGTTAAGATGAAGATAAGTTGTTGTATTGAGACAGTTTTAATTCATTTTGCATAACTGATGGAATGATTGTGTTAACAAAACAATATCAGAAAGGTTTCCATAAAAGTATGGCAACACTATACGGAAGGGTTTAGATATTTCAAATTTGGGTTTACCCAGCAATACAACGAGTATCAAACACAGGCAAGGATCATACCTGTGATTGATTGTACACAATTGCTGCTTTAACAACACAATAACGTTTTTACCCTGGCTTTTAATTTTTATTTTGAAGCATCGGGTCACACATCATAATCTTAATTTGTATAAATATATAAGATATATATTGGAGAGTATATTTATTTAATGGCAATGCAACATATTTTTATGCTTATATTAATAGTTCGCACGCTGACAATGAGACGGTTAAGTGGTAGATATAAGAAATGTGGGACATAAAAAAAAATGAATATATATAAACAATGTATATCTAAAGTTTGTATATGCGTCTGAAATTAAAAGACAAAAGAATATTATGAAAAATGCGTAACGATGTTAAGAGTTCATTCTAATGTATATCAAGCAAAAACTAATACTATTTTAGGCCAAGTAATGCGAGGTCCTTATTTGTCTCCGATCACGTCTCTGGTAGACTAATGGACATTACCGATGGCAGTAGATCATTAATCTATCTTTGGGGCACATTACCGGGAACACCGTCAGACAGAGGTGCGGTCCACTGATGGTGCTAACCACTTCACTTAATTGTAAACGTTGTGGAAATGTTTCTACTTATGTCAGTGACATCTTACAGAGTATTATTAAAACGTACATTTTAAGCTAGTGCCAATAGCCCACGTTTGAAATAACAAACCGAATTGAGGACAAGGGACAAGCACGAGTAAATCCAGTTGTAATCACATTCATCATATGAGTCTTAATAAAAAGATTCTAAAAGTAAGTAAGTGGCAAAAACTTATTAAGCTTACTTTTTAAATAATGTAAACATATACCAAAACGTCGTACGTAAATAACGTACAGGTCTATACTCAATAGGTAAAGACAAAAGAAATCCTATCAAAATTTCTACAGATAGTTTAATTTTATCTACCATTAGACAAAGGCAAACAAGGTAAATGTAAATTGATTATATATATACAAGGTTGGATTTATTGTCTTTGGCTTTACAACAATCGATTTCGTTCTATAAAATTATGTTTTAATACATCTGAGCATCAAACGGAAATTAATATTGAACTTTTAGCACTCCTGCCACACCTAAGTCACGTTCTAAAATGGTCATAATATAAAATATAGTTGCAGGCCTTGGTTACATGTACCCAATGTACCTATAATTAAATCAAAGAACATACGAGTATTTTATTTAGAATTTTTTTTTTATTATTTTTATTTGCATTTTTACCTTGAAGCACGATATTGTTGAATAGGATGAGCTACAAATAGTCAGTATTGTGAAATGAATGCTCATAATGTGTACTTTTAAAAGTTGATCTGCAACTTTAGAGCATATAGATCCCCATACCAAAATATCAGAAGTAATGTTTAATATAAAATTACAGAACCTCTAGCAATTAATATTTCAGTTTCTTACTAGACTATGTTGAAGTAGTAAATGTAACAAGGACGGTGAACGGACATTAACTTTTAAGTTGTGCTTTGGAATCAAAACTTGTGGTTTCCTTAATATAACATGTGCATAGAAAAGATTAGGCAAACACTATGACGAGCCGGTCAGCTTACAGATTGTGTTATCAAGTTATGCATTGACGTTTTCCAAATAACTGCACTAGTACAAACTAAGAAAAACAAACGAGGCCTGGACATTAAGGGGAATATTTGAAAAAAAAAATAAACGAACAGTCTGCAATTTTCTTTAAAAATAATACGGTGCAGAGGTCATATTATACCACACACCTCTTCTGGAAGCATCTGATTTGCTTAGGTTTTAAAATATGTTTAAATGCAATTTCATACTTCAAACCTAGATTCGATCTAAAAAAACATGAACATAGTAAATAGTTGGTCTTTATGTTTCGTAATATATGTTTCTCTATTTACAAAACAAAATCTCTATAATATGAGTCGTCATAGCTTATCTAAAAATAGTCAACGCTTGGACATTTTTTTTAATTCAGATAGAACCGTTTTCTTTCATTACTTGCATTTGAGAAACCCCTCAGGAAGTGTAAGATTAAAGCTCTCTAAAACCGGTTTAAGCACGCAGTCGGTCCCTTTTGCCGACAGACCGTTCCAAGGCGGCACATGTAACTGTTGGGTTTGCTCTATTTATTTAACAAGTGATCACAGATTTGTTCGCTCTTTTAGATTTGATTTGCATTTGAGTACCTTTGCCCCGTGCCTTTCCGAAGTTTGGTATATGTTGCAATGCTCAGTGAACTTTGTCATATTTCCATATCGAAAATGTAATAGGTCAAAGAAGATAAGGAGCCATGAATATGACGGGAAATAAATCCCGCAATGCATACTTTAACGTAACAACGTGCATATGGGGTGGTGTGTTAGTCCAAACACACTAAAACATATTTTCTCATGTTAATAATGTTAGTATAATTAAGTCGACAATTAATTAGTTAAACGGTCCCCTTGAGAATGGGGCAAACCAAAATATCTGGTTTCGCTGGTGCCTGTTTCAGAGTTTCTAGAAGAGGGTTTTATGGTGTAAACAGTGGATTTTGGCAAGCACTGAAATAAAACATAATATGAAGAAGTTTTTCGTCAAACGCATTGCAGCTGCAGACATGTTGCCATTACAGGCAGGTTGCGAACAGGATCTTTAATACCAGCCAAACGCATTGCAGCTGCAGACTTGTTGGTTGCCATTACAGGCAGGTTGTTAACAGGATCTTTAATACCAGCAACATTATCAGGAATTCTAACATACCAAGAAGGCGCTAATAACTTAGCTTGATTGAATTTACTATTAGGTTTCTTGAAATAGATAAATTTATGTACGACAGTGTTTATATAAAAATAAAAAAGAATTCAACAAAAAATTATGAATATCCCTTAATATAAACAAGACATATTAAAACTCCGAAGTGACATCTGGAATCTAGATTATTTAAGCTTCAATCTTGTTATCGCATTTTACCTAATTAATAAAATCATTGTATCAGCAAAAATGGCATTAGGCAGTTTCAATCGCTTGCGTAAATAAGAAAAACTAATTTACGAATTGTCAATATCAAATCTTAAATAATCCGAATCTATTTAGTGTTTTATAATCAAGTATTACCCCCTGGCCTTTAGCTAAATTAAAGTACACAGTTTAAAAGTAAATTGTTATACGTTTTTGGAAGTCGTGTTTGAGAGAAAACCATAATTATGATTTTTTTAAATTTAAACTTGCATAAGAATCGTAATAAAATGCGACTAAGATGGCAGAATTGAGAAACTAAATAGATACAAAATTTCATGCAACAAATACTGCTTAAAGTTGCTGTACATGTTGCCATGCTCATAGATTTTCTTTCATATTTACTTATAGTGAATAACAGTTCCCTATATGGTAACTTACATATGTATATGCAACAAAGTTACATCAAGACTTAATGAAATAACGATGCACTATTTTATTGAAGATGATATTCATCCATTAAGAAAAATAAACGTATCTATCTAGACAATGTGTTGTATTCGGAAAACGCTTCATTGTTATTGTGACATTTCTGCATACGACATCCTTCTGAAAGCATTGCTTTCTTCATACCATTATTTAGTTGTCCATTAAAAAGAATAAAAATTATTATAGGAATATTTCTACAGGTATATAAATATGAATCATAAACGTAGCGGTTATTACTATTTTTTTATCTTAAACTCGTAAAAAAGTTTACTAGAAAAGTAAATTCGTCGTTGCTAATCAGATATTTTTAAATATACGTAAACAGGAAAATATGACAAAAAAGGTCCCGCCTAGGAAGGGTCCGTTAGCACAAGAACCAACTTCTGGTGTGCTAACAACGATTATAGTTACTTCAAAGTCTCAAATGGTGGAGTTGGTTCTCAATGTCAATACAATTTCGTGAAGTTTGTTACAATTGTTTTCGTGCATAAGAAGATATATAAATTAACATCAATCCTTATCATTGATTAACCAAATTGGATAAATGTAAGCACTTGTCTTTCTAAAGTAAAGTTTGAAAAAGATAGTAGGTGCCCTCTACAAAATCTCGTTTCATTTATTTGGAAACTTACGTAAATGGTGATTATGTGACAATACCACACTAAAAGAAAATTATATACAAGTAATTTCAGATACAGAAATAACAACATACACATTAAAATTAGCCTATTATTATCAATACAAATGTTCAGAACTACGTGGGTTTCATAACGATATGTGTATACTTTTTCAGTACAATACTTCATGTAAGACATGGAATAATGTTGTATATTGGACTTTCTGGCTTTTATATTGTCATCCTGTAATCTTCCTTTTGGTAAGTCTTGAATCATTAAATAGTTTGTTTGTATTAAATTGTTTTGACAAAAATGTTTTAATTATAAAACGTGTCAATTCTAACGACAACAAACACAATCAGATTACAAGTCAATTGTTAAATAACAAAATTCAATTCGCATGCAGAAATGGCTCCTTTTCGATTAGCAACGTTGACATGCTGTTTATTAATTTTCAACCTGTGACAAAAGCGAGTTCTGAAAAGGCAATCGCTAAAATGATCTTGAATAATGTATAAGGTTCAAGTAAATAATGTATTGTTGTTGCTGTGTTGATTGTGGACGTCATATGACATTTTATAACAAGTCGAGTGACCTATATGTACAGTAAGTATCCTTTATTTGATAAATTAAGCGTATATTGTATCCCTAGGCGTCCAATACATTCAGATACTTTAAAAATGTAAGCATTTCCCTAGGCAACTTAATATACATTTACTATGCCAGTATCTAATTTGAATTGTCAAAGCATTTTTTTTGTTAATTACCAGTGATAGCCGGAAGCATTATCGTAAGAAATGTACCAGGCAAAACACCAAAACTATAATGCATGCATAATTGTGCTATATTTGAAAACAGATTACCATGATTCTTAATGCAGAATATGTCTTATTTTAAATTCAAAGTTCTATAAGCCTTGCAACAGAAAAAAAAAATAGAACAAATATATGACGAGACATTTAATGAATAGGGCAAATCTAACAGTTACCGCATTGGACCGGCCAGTCTGTAAAAGGGCGCTTGACTGGTTCCACATTTATATATTATTTGATACGATAGGCACTAGGATTTAGGGCCTAGGTTGTTTGGGAAACGTTCGTGTTATTACACCAAGAGGGTTTAAATCATTCAATCATACACAAGGAAAACATTCTCCTTTAGCAATATTCTGGCAATAAGAATCAGTTTAAATATCTTGCTTGATAGAAGACAATAAGACTAGACTCGAATGTTATACAATGTATCATAGCTTAATGAAAGGCTTGAAGAAACATTGGAGCGATACCTTTGTAAAATGTTTTTTAGTTTTCTAGGCAGATGTTAGATATGTATTTGCTTTCAATTAGTTTATTTATAAGATGATTTTACATCTATAGACAAAATGTCTGTTCATGTTGTCGTCAATTTCATGAAAATGTCAT